>OU015493.1:130611328-130973828 GCA_907164885.2 Dolomedes plantarius | reverse complement strand
TATGAAAATTTTAACGCTATAAGAATCGGATGAACCATTAAAATTCTTAATGCACTCTGCAAAGTCTCGTAATGATAAATGTATTCCACTGTTAGAGGCTGGAAAACATTGCGAATCAACAACAGATAAAAAAGGATTTATCTGTCTGTGCTCGAAATAGTTGTTTATGTGAGAATGTGAAGCTGCGGTTGGAAATGAACCTTGAACTGGCACCTGGCTAGTCGCCAAAACCGTAGAGCTTCCGTTGGCGTCGTGTGAATCATTTTCGGTTTCACTCGTATCCGAGATCACAGGGGGGGGGGAATAATGCAAAGTTATTTAAAGCATTGAAAATAGTTTCACAGCTCTGAGCTGGGTCTGTTGAACACTCAAGATATAGCAAATTCGCAATAAAAATTAAATCGGTGCTGGAGAATGTTTTAAGTCTTTTATCCCGTTTGTCAGCGACATGAAAAGTTTTAGGGAAACCAGAACAAATGCGGAGTTCTTTACGATTATCTCTTCCATCATCATTTTCAAATATAAACTGATGTAATAATCTAATTGCTTTTGTGGACCCTGATATAAGGGCTTTTGAAATATGCGGGATATCATTTAGAGTACTCATATTGAAAGTAAACAGCACAAAATATAAATATGCAAATATATCTTCAAAAACAAACACTTCTTGTATCGGAATTAAAAATGCAATCATTTGTTAGAAAAATGTACTTTCTTTTTTAAATATTTCTTAAATATGTTCATATATCTTCAAAAACAAAAGTAAAAGACTTCTTGTATTGGAATTAAACATGCACACAGTTGTTAGAAAAATATACTTTCTTTTTGAAATATTTCTTAAATATGTTCATATATCTTCAATTGACAAATTAAATTAAACTCACCTGTTCGTCGTAGATGGGCAAGAAACAAATCGGAATAATCCAGAGTAATCTAGAGGTAATCCAGTTCGTTAATAACGTCGTAGGATGGCTGGCTAGGGGATATGGAATAGTGGCCCAGAACGCACTTTGAGAAAAATGCTTCGGCCGAGGTCCCATGTAAAATGATACAAAGAGAAGTGGGATATGGAGCACACTTTTCTACACTAACATTATTTATTATCGACGATTCACAAGACAAAACAGTTACAGGGAATAATAATGGAACATCATTTTCAAATATTTTACGTCTTTTTGGTAGCCGTCTGCTACCACGCTACATCATAACGTCCTACGCTCTCAATGGCGTTTTACTCTTCTGCCTAGTCATGCGTTCCCCGCAGCACGCCGAAACTCTCTGTCAGGCGGGAACGCATCTGATTCGTTACGGGTGCTGTGGATGCTGTTGCCACAGCTCTGTATATCACACACACACATACACACACACATATATATATATATATATATATATATACAGTGGGATCTCGATCTATCGTGTTTCAAGGGACCGTTTGAAATGAACGATAAATGCTGACACATAACAAAGCAATATGATCATTGGGACTGGATAAAATGAACGACACATACGGAAAAACGATGGATCCGAAAACGATCGATCGAGATTCCACTGTATATACATATATATATGTACATATATACATGCATATATACATACATACATATATATATATATATATATATGTATATATATATATGCATATATACATACATATATATATACATATATATATGCATATATACAGACATACATATATATATATGCATATATACATACATACATATATACACTCAAGAGCCAAAACATTATGACTACCACTGCATTTTGCAATGAATTCGCCTGGATGACGTGGAAGGCACGTGATCAGGTGGTGGTATTAGTACAGTAAGTGGTATTTAACTGCTGCTGGAGAGTCTGAAGAATCATTCTTTCACTTACTTCTGTGTGTGATGGGAAAGGCTGCGGATCTAAGCGACTTTGATAGAGGGCAGATTGTAATGGCTCGAAGGCTCGGAACAAGTATTTCCGAAACTGCACGACTCGTGGGTTGTTCGCGACCTACAGTTGTTAGTACTTATGCAAAGTGGATGAATGACGGTGAAACCAGCAGTAGACGACATGGTGTTGGACGTCCACACGCTATCAAAGAAAAGGGTCGTCGGAGACTGTCTCGCATGGTGAAGCAAAACCGGAGCCAGACAGTGGCTCATCTGACAGCCCAATACATTGGCAGGGCCAAGTAGAATAGTATCGCAGCACACTGTTCAGTGGACACTGTTGGATATGGGGTTACGCAGCAAACGTCCCACTCGTGTGCCTTTGGTGACCAAGCGTCATCGCCAACTGCGCCTGTGCTGGGACCGGGAACATCGCGACTGGTCCATGGATCAGTGGGAGAGAGTTGCCTGGTCAGATGAATCACGGTTTGTCATTCATCACGCCGATGGCCGTGTCAGCAAATACGCCGATACGCCGTCTTCCAGGTGAACTGTTGCTCCCTCAATGTATATTAGGTCATGCACAGACCGGTGGTGGCGGTATTATGCTTTAGGGGACGTTCTCTTGGGCGTCTCTGGGACCCGTGGTTGTGGTAGAGCAGACCATGAATGCTACAGGGTATCTGAACATCATCGCGGACAAGTTGCACCCTTACATGGCCTCTGTTTTTCTAGCTGGAAATGGAATGTTCCAACAGGACAACGCCCCGTGTCACAAGATTAAAATTGTGTTGGAGTGGTTCCAGGAACATGATGCTGAATTCCAGTTAATGTCCTGGCCGCCTAACTCACCGGATCTCAATCCGATAGAACACATTTGGGATGTCTTGGGACGGCAGCTCAGAGTTCAAAGACCACCAATTCGCAATATCTCGGATTTGCGTGACCGTTGCTTAAACATCTGGTGCAATCTGTCTCCGGCCACCTACCAAGGACTTGTGGCATCCATGCCAAGGCGGGTTGAAGCTGTGTTGCGCGCCAAAGGTGGGCCAACTCGTTATTGACAGGTGGTCATAATGTTTTGGCTCTTGAGTGTATATATATGCATATATACATACATGCATGCATATATATATATATATGCATATATATATATATATATATATATATATATATATATATACAGTGGAATCTCGATCTATCGTTTTTCAAGGGACCGATTGAAATGAACGATAAATGCGGCAAAACGATAGATGCGGACACATAACAAAGCAATATGATCATTGGGACTGGATAAAATGAACGACACATACGGAAAAACGATGGATCCGAAGACGATCGATCGAGATTCCACTGTATATACACTGAAGTGCCACTGAATTAGGGATAGCAAAGCCTATGCAAATTGTGTAGCGCTGCGTATCATGTATGCGCAAGTGAGGGCGCCGTGGTAACTGCATATATAGCGCGTACTGTGGTTGTTCTGAATTAGTTATTGGAATTGCCAGTATGGGTAAACTGCCTGATTTAGACGCCTTCGATCGCGGACAAATCGTAGGTGCGCGACGCATGGGCCATCCAATTTCCGAAATCGTCAGACAGATAGGATTTTCAAAGTCGACAGTGTCAAGAGTATACCAAGAATACATGGATGGTGGAAAAAAAGCTAGCGATCGGGCAAACTGCAAAGGACAATTAGCCTTGAAAGTGCGTGGTGAGAGACGGTTCAGGCGTATTGTACGTAGCCAGCGAAGCCAAGCATTAGCTCAAATTACCACCCAGTTTAATGACGGTGCCAGTCGTACAGTCAGTAAACGGACTGTGCAACGCTCGCTTCACCGTATGGGTTTCGGGAGCCGTCGACCTACGAGAGTACCATTGCTCTATACTCGCCATCGGGCTGCACGTCTTGCCTGGGCAAGAGAGCACAGAGACTGGAGTGTAGAGGACTGGAAACGAGTAGCATGGAGTGATGAGTCTCGATTCCGACTACTTAACGCCGACGGGAGGCTGAGAATATGGCGTCAGGCTCCTGAAGCCATGGATCCTGCATGCCTGGCTGGAACTGTACAAGGGCATGGTGGCTCAATCATGGTCTGGGTTGTTTTTTCGTGGCACAGTTTGGGATCTTTGGTGCGTGTACCAACCTCCCTCAATGCAATTCGGTACGTAGAGTTGCTGGGTGATCACCTCCATCCGTTTATGCTGTTATGTTATCCGCACGGTAATGGAGTTTTCCAGCAAGACAACTGTACCTCTCACAAGTCCCGGTTGGCTACTGGCTAGTTGGATGAGCATTCCTCTGACTTCTCTGTCATGAATTGGCCACCTAGAAGCCCAGACTTAAATCCTATTGAGCATCTTTGGGATGTTTTGGAACAAGGCGTGAAAGGCCATCACATAGCACCAAAGAACCTTACTGAATTATGGACAGCTTTAGCCAATATTTGGCAAGCCATTCCCGTGGAACGTTTCCAGAAACTTGTTGAATCTATGCCTCGTCGTGTGGCAGCCGTTATCAAGGCAAGAGGAGGCCCAACTCGTTACTAGGTAGGTATCCCTAATTCAGTGGCACTTCAGTGTACATATATATATACATACATATATATATATGCATATATACATACATATATATATATATATGTATATACACATATATATATATATATGCATATATATATATATATATATATATATATATATATATATATATATATATATATATATATATATATATATATATATATGCATATATACATACATACATATATATGCATATATATATATATCCATATATATATATATATATATATATACATATATATATGCATACATACATACATACACACACACACACACACACACACACACACACACACACACATATATATATATATATATCATCATCATCTACAGCACTACAGCCTGCGACAGGCCCTGGCTGTCTCTAAAATGCGTCTCCAGCGTTCCCTATCCAGCGCGGCACCTTTCCAACCCCTCACACCAAGCGTTGTGAGGTCGCATTCAGCACCATCAAGCCACCTTGAGGGGGGGCGGCCCCTTTTTCTCTTTCCCTCTGGCACCCTGAAAGTTAGTATTTTCATGGGTAGGTTTTCCTGTGCTCTCCAAACGTGCCCCAACCATCTTAGTCGAGAGATTTTAATGGTTTTTGAGATTGTCGGTTCTTTGAATCTTCGATCAAGTATGTATATATATATATATATATATATATACTATACAGACTTTATTCTTTCTAGTGAACGATAAACGGATCGTTCAGAGCCGTTCAGTAAAGTGAACTGTTCCCAAAGATCTGGATCTCTCTACTGATCCGTTTTGCCCATGAAGCTGTAGCTTCATGGTTTTGCCCATGAAGCTACAGAAGAAGGAGCAGCTCAGTGTTAAAAATGCGTCTCACATTTTGTCGCCGCCACTAGATGGCGCGCGCATGTAATAGCAGGCGGCTTAGACACGGACAACCATACGCTTTAATATGGATTTTTCGTATTTTTCCTAGCGAAAACAAGTTGTTTTATTTTAGTGCGTATTTAATATGAATTTATTTATTCAATTTAACAATTGCTTATTTTCCTTCAAAATCTTTATTTCAAGTGCTTTTTTTGCTACAATTCATTAAAATTCTTAAAGGAAATGAGTAAATATACTTTTTCAGAATAATTGTGTATTGGTTTCAGAATAAATGAGTTCAGAATTTTGTAATAATTTAATAATTAAGGAAATGAAATTTCAGAAAAGAATTGTGAAGATTTTTTTTATCATTGTTCATAAACTCTTATGGAAAAAAAATGTGAGAAATAATACTGATTAACCAAAACACACACACACACATAGTAGAAAAGCAACATTTTCTATCAATCACAAATAAATTCTTATCAGGACTAATAAAATAGGAAGTCAATTCAGTATTTAATCAGACAATACTTTAAAATATCTTCCTTTGGAAAAAAAATCAGTCAAAGCATCTCAGATTACACTTTTTAAAACTGGAGGTATAATCGTCAAGTTGGTAAATTACTGAATACAGATTTTATCAGCGAATTAAAAAGAAAAAAACAAATAACTTTGACAAGGACAAATCAGCTATATTTTTGAATTTTCACAAAGTACGCGTTTTATTGCATAAGCAGATTTTGTACGCAGATTTTGCATAAGCATTTATAGTAACAACATTGCTTATCATACAATGAAAACTTATTTACTTAACTAACTTAATAGTGATTAAATTCAATATTATGGTTCCAGCGTTGTCAGGAATTACCTTCAAGTTGGTAAATTATCGATTACAAATATTTTCAGCAAATTAAAAAGAAAAAAAACCCAAATAACATTGATAAGGACAAATCAGCTATATTTTCGCATTTTCACAAAGTATGGGTTTCATTGTACTCACAGTAAAAAGATAGGAAAATATTATTTTTTTTTAAAATTATACTCAACAGATTTTGCATAAGCATTTATAGTAACAACATTCCTTATCATACAATGAAAACTTATTTACTTATCAACTAACTTAATAGTGATAAAATTCAATAATAAGAAAAGTTAACTGGAAATATTTTATTTCTGTGCACAATTTTAAAAAAAATTATGGCTTTAGTTCAGACGTGTAGCTCAATTTGCCATAACCACAAAATACAGTAACCACCGCTTATAGTGATCAGTGGTTATAAGAATCAACCGTTTATAAGAATCAATATCGCAAAAACAAAAACAAATGCATTATTTCCATGTTAAAATTTTCGCTTTAAAGAATCAATCCACCGGTTATAAGAATCAGTTTACACTCTTCGCTTTCCTTTCATTTTTCAAAAAAAGCCACTTAAACCCTAAAAAGGCACGAAGTTCTTTCCTTTTTTTTTAAGAAAAATTGATAAGATGGGATGGAATATAGTCTTAAAATTCATTCCTTTCTTTGTTAGACATAACATAATAGTTTCCCCTTAAACAATTTAGCACAACACTGTCCTATTAGCTTGTCCCATGGGCATCTTTACCCGTCCGGGTCCGATTTCACCTTTCTGCACTCACAAACAAAAATAGGGGCCCTTTTTTCCCCACCTCCCACGTTCTGGTTGCGGCTTCCTGGACCCTGAAACACATAAATCTTCGGCGAAGTGTCCACTATCACTTAGGCAAACGTGATATTAGTAGATTCAGCACGTTATCAAATCGTGAAACGTAAGCTAGAAGGTGAATCTTCGTCTGCGACTATTAGTATTGAAAGAGTATTAAAACAGCCTCCTGAAAACTTCATTACGTCCAACTACCATAGAAAACTTTTTATTGTTCCCTTGTAGTTGAAATGTTAAAACTGTTAAGCTGGTATGTTGTGTCATAGTGTTAATTGGGGTGGTCGTGATTTAGTATAGTAGTAGGCAATGATACCATTACTCTAAATTCTAAATAATACACTGATTTATTAACATAACACATATATGATTACACATTCCATTATATTACTGATAATTATCAACCTAAAGAAACACTCATTATATCAAGGGATTATTTAATCATACTATTTCACTTATTTCAATTGATTTCATTCTCAGTACGCAATATATATTATTTCTTAACCTCAGCCTATATTATATGACTCGGGAATTTATTGACTTTTGGCAATAGGTAATGAAAGGTTACCTCCAATTTTTGCAGACTGCAGAGGGAAACATTCGCCGGCGTATTCACTTGCATCGATTGTGGTATCTTTCATCGGGATTCACTTTTCACTGGAGTACGCAGTCATCAAAATCACTGTATGGCGCGGGAAGAGGCGGGCTTTAACGGCAGGATCGGTTCTCCATCTTTGGCTTGTAGGGGTCAGGCAATCTATCTTGGTTCCGCAGCTCAACTATTCTCTTCTCATCGTTAGCTTGCAGGGGTCAGGCAATCTATCTTGGCTCCAACGCTCCTCTATGCTCCTCTCATCGCTAGCTTGCAGGGTCAGGCAATCTCTCTCGGCTCCACTACTCATCTATTCTCCTCTCATCGTTGGCTTGCAGTCTTATAGCGATGCGCTAAGTCTGTAAGCAATCTCCCATATACTCTTTTTAAACTTCTCGCTTACGAGGCTACTACTTTATATCATTGTGCTGAGTCTGAGCGTCAACATCTGATCATAGATTCCTAATATTCTCACTCTCTCTATTTTTTATTTTCTCAACGCCCCGCCTTTTTCATTTTCATTCGTCACTCATGTTCAATCTTTTCTCTCACTTCCACTTCGATTCGCTAATTTTTACCACCTAATTATTTCTTTAGACCATTCAGAGTGAGGGGCGTTTCATATTAAAACAATTCCGCCTTCGACTCACCCCTGCCTTTCTAGGGATCATGTTTTCCCAGAACATCTCCTATGTGTGGGGTCATCTCCTCGTTGCCAACAATTCCCTTTTCATCTCAATGTACCCTCCATGTAGCCCCCTCGCTGTTTCGTCTCTTAACTGTTGCTTTTCAATTCCTTATCCTTCATCCGGTTTTTTGTACAGGCAGGCGTCATTTCACTTTTTCATTTTACCCCCGTATGTTCGATTTAATTGGCTTGTCTGCACTTTTCGAACTTCTAACATATCGTATCCCCACGACATTCTTCTTGTATCGTCTGGCGTCATTTCGCTTTTTCATTTTCCATCCCGTTTGTTCGCCTTAATTGGTTTGTCTGCACTTTTCTATATTTTGATATGTCGTAACCCACGACATGTTGTAACAAATATTGAATTTTTTTTCTTGTCATACTATAATCATGTGTATCTACAAATTGGTCTAGAAATGAAGTTGTATTTTTAAAATTATAACAAATAATTTTAATAAAAGATAATTAACGTAAATTAAAGAGTATTTTATGGTAAATTATCAAATATATGTATATATAGGTGTGTGTGTGCCTGTCCAAAAACCTAAATTTCGGCTATAAGAATCAACCGCTTATAAGAATCAAAAACAGTAATAACAAATGTGATTCTTATAAGCGGAAATCACTGTATATTGAATAGAAGAAAAGTATTTCATAATTATAAAGAACTGAAATTAACAACATACACTATTAATACATTATTATAAAATAAAAATTTAATGTGTGATATACAATTTACTATAGATAAATTTGATCAAAAAAAAAATACATGACAGGTTTTGCAGATATTGATAACATTATTCATTGATATTGACAAGGGAATAACTTCAGACAAGAGAATAATTCAATTCAAAAGTAATATAAAATGAAAGCTTAAATTTAATAATACAGAATTATAATTTAGATTCTTTTCTCAATCTTTTAACATTAGCGCAGAGTTGGCATTTTTATTCTCTTGTTTGCATATAAAATGCATGCGCGTAATCAGAAAAAAGTTAACAACCTTTTGAATTAAATTTAAGTTGTGTTGCTCAGCGTAACCAATTACTGGCATAGGAGGACGAGTATAATCGTCACTTTACTTACATGTCGCGCCATCTACCGGTAAGCGACAATAATCGGTCCATTTTTCGAAAAATTCCCCATTGAAGCTTACGCTCCTTCTGTAGCTTCATGGTTTTCATAGCTCACATGATCGTGCAATGGACGCTTTATCTACCCGTGTAGACGATAAAGAGTGTTTGAGTACTGCTTTGAAGCAAGATTGTATGATTTAAAGAGATAAGCGTAAATGTTAGTGAAAATGGGAGGAGAAACAGAAGGTGAAACCATTGTTTATGTTTACTTTCTTGTGAAATTCATTAAGCAGATATTTTGTTTTTGTCGTAACCATACTTCATATGTTTCAATAATGTGGGCATATGATTCTGATTAGCAACTGGATGCCGTGCTTAGAGGGACAAGCAATTACTGCAGACCTCCCTTCAGAAGAGACCTGAGACCGGTTTTAAGGTTGCTGCCTCGGGGAGGTCGATTCTCAAAATGAGGGGTCGGGGATAATCAACACCCCCAGTATCATTTCCCGTGGAAACTATTTATCGCTCTTTAGGCATTAAGAAAATTATGAAGGTTTTAATTATTTAGGCTTTAAGAAAACCATCGCATGTTTTGATTTCCATTTTCATGTAATCAACGTATTTTGGGACTTTTTACCCTGCATCGTATTATTTACTATTTCCCGAAGTAATGTAAGGGAGTTTCAGAAAACCTGAATAAAATTTAGAGTCATGTTTATTTTTATAAATACTGTATCATACAAAAATTTATTACTATAGATACAGATTTCAAGTATTTAGGTTTTGCAACTGTTATTTTTTTCTTTCGCCAAAGGAGACGCGATCTTTTTCGGTAATTTTGTTTTCATTTAAGGGGTCTCGGGAGTCTTACTTTTTTACTGAAGATGCAATTTATCATCATGTCACATTTAGTTTTATTTCTCATTCCCTATAAAACATAAATACATGAAATTTTTGCCACTGAAAGCTTAATATATGTTCTATGTAGAATAATTATTTCAATGTTCTACAACTGGTATTTTAATTAATTTTCCATTTTTAATTTTGATGAAAATTTTAAAATTGTGTTTTGGCTTGCATCCATTGCGCGCAAGACTGTAGCAAAACTATTGGTTTTAGATTCCCAAAAAATATTGATAAAGTTGTAAAACTAATGTATATTTAACGTATACTCCATTTTTAAGCAATTAAAAACTTAAATTTTTTAAATTAAAATTAAAATTACAAAACTTTCAAAAAAATGCATTTTTTTATTGAAAACATGTTAATTTTAAATAATTAATGCAATTAAAAATACTAAATTTGAAGTATACATTATTTCTTGCATTAAAATAAACGTATTCACCAAGTTTTATAGAAATTGCTTTATCAGTTTCTTTATCAGTCAAAAAATGACTGCAAAAAAGACACAACTCTAGTATAATTTTACCCCAATTTCCCCCTCCAAATATCGGAATAGAAATGCACTTTAAAAGCGCCGGCCTTAGTTATTGCAGGGCCCAACTGCAGAAATTGCGATAAAAATATAATGTACAGATATTTTGATAAAAATATAATTACACACTGGCCTGTGGCGGCCTTGTGGTACAGCGCACTGGCTTTCGGTGCTGAGGGTGCTCGGATCTAATCCTGGCGTTGCGCCACTGAAAATGCCTCCGTTTATGTCGTCCCTTTATAGGGGGGTAGTGCTGGTCCGCTTATATAGCACCCCCATAATAAAATATTTGAAAGTGGTGTATGTCCTTTTTAAAAAAATGAGTTAACGGTGATTTTAGTAAGATATAGACACCTTTTTTTCGTACAATTTTTTCATAAAGTAAACAAAAGAATTTTGGCTATAAAATGTTACTGCAAAAAAAAATTTTTTAAAGTGGAATAAGTCTATTCCTAATAATTATAATAAAAGCAACTTAAGTTGCAACTTATAATTGCAATAAGCAATTGCTTATTGCAATTATTATTGATTATTACGACTTCAGTGTACACTACGCTTTAGCATATATTACTTAGCTAGTGTCTTAAAAACAACATCGTTAACAAGATAACGGTATCATTGTTCTGATTAAGTGGTCAAAAGTAATTTCACTGATTTTGTTTGGTTTTCTTTCGCAATTCCTACTGTTTGGTTTGTGTTTCTTATACTAATAGATTGCAGCATGAGTATTATTTAAATATTTTTATTAAAGCAGAAAATCAAAGTTTTAGATAAATAACATTTAATACAGTTGTTACAATGAGTTCACATACCTATAAAAAGACGATAATATGTCAATTTGGTCTGATAGTGATGTTGGTAAGTAAGAGTTTACATTAAAATATCCATTTCACTGAAGCTAATGTATATAAAAATATGGACTTGAATTTCCACTTGTTTTTATTTTTTATAATATGTTATTTTTGAAAGTGGTATAAGTCCATTTGGAGCTAAAAAAAATCGTTTATTTTTAAAAATAATTTTAATAATTATTTTTAATAATTATTTTAATAATTTATACCTTGGAAAATAGACTTCAGAAATGAGCATTTAAACATTTCAGATTATACAGCACATCACGGCAGTTAATATTCCAAAAGGTATAATAGTTCCAATAGTGTTTAAAATTTCCTTTCAATTGTAACTGCAGATGTGTATTTCTCCCCATCTGTTTCTTGTAAACACTGTGTTTTCTTTAGACTAAACCATTGTCAATCGACAGAAAAACACCTGTTTGACTCTTCCTTGGGACAAATGCCGATATTTGTCGAAAAGTGGGGGATGTTTGGTGACAATCTCTTGCTTTCTCATTGACCTTCGCTTTAACGTTCCACCCCTCATCAAAAAAGAACTCTCCCCGAGTGACGAGTTTCTCAGGGATCTTCTCTTCATAGGTGACCAGTACAATTATTTTACCGTGCTAAAAATATTTATGATCGCGTGTCCAAATGTCGCGAAAACAGTATGAAAGTTGAAAGTTCCTAGTAAAACAGTTGCTAGTCGCGCCAATAATAAACTTCGCTTGACCAATGACGGGACGAAATCAAATGGTTTTGGATTAACTATTTATGACATGCACCTTATCAAAACTTCTTTAATTCCACAAAATTTATGTAGTCCGAAAAATTAATTTAAGTTGTTCGAAATCATGTTTTTTTCTAAATTATATCGTAAATTTAGTACATGAAAGTCAGTTGGCTTGAGTAACATCTGTCTCCTCTAGTCCTCCTCCTGGCTAATTTTGTGATCTTTTTAACATGTATGTAAATTGTTAGTTGATTTGTTAGTGGAAATTATTCCTAAAAATTCCCAATTCCTATGTTTGTCGGTATCACTACAAACCTGATACTCTTCAAATTTGCCTTCGGACTAATCAGACTTAAGGAAAATAAGTATTAAATTCTGTAAAGTATGATTTAAACGTATTAAGATGATGGTAAAAAATTAAACTTTTTAGTTCATGGTTTTCTGAAGGGAAATCATTTTGCTTACCCCCTCCTGGGCTAACATTCCATATTGCCCTGATTGCTCGCCAAGATAATTTCACGCCAAACTTTGTGGCGTGGCCCCAAAACCCGCCTCAACAAGCTACGTCACAAGGGTTGCTGTAATAGTAGGCTAGCCTGTTCAGAAGGTCAAAAGTCAGTGCACAGATTTTTTTTTTCTGCTGTATTTGCTGCTTGACCACAATTGGATTATTTTTATCTATTCCTTATCTAACATGTGTTTGGTAACTATACGATTTTCTAATCTCATTTTCATAGTTTGTAAATTTTATTAAATATATTTATACATAGCATATATATATTAATATATTATGCTATATATATATATAGCATAAATATTAATATTTGACATATTTATATTTAATTCAAACAGATTTAATTAGATTGTTAAATTTCAATTTATTTTTACTTCATGTTGTGGTTAAGTTTGTCAATTGAATATTATTTTAGAAAATTCTCTTTGTAAAAAATTCTTAATTTTTTTTTTTACTTTATTAAATTAAACTAAATAGTTATGTTGCCTATTAGTAGTATTTTTTCTTAATATCTGGATGCATTAGTTAGATTGTCCAAGTCAGATTGTAAAATCAGCGGTAAGCATGCTTTTTTTTTTTTCTAGAAGAACGACGTTTCTTTAATAATAAACTTCAATATTATTTTTTTAAATCCTCATCGAATATTTACAAGTAAGTTTTATTTATTAATAAATTTCTTTATACTCTTATTTTATTGTAAAAGGTTATTAAATATGCTGTCTTGCATGTTATTGAATCAAAAGCTTGAAGGGGCAGGGATTAAGAACCAGTCCTACTCACTTGCCGTGCGGAGCTGGGGTAAATAACAATGGTGACAAGATTGGCACAGAAAATTGGCATTGCGAGTAACCGAGACAATTTGGAGGCTATTCCTAATCCTGGGAATGGGAAAATTTCTCGAATATATCGATATACAAACACTGAACTTGTCATGGGTATTTGGAAACTGTAAATTTTTATATGATATAAATTGATGTTATAAAGTAAGCTAATCTGAATTTATCCTTGTTAATGGAAAAAATATAGATCTTTTAGTACTGCCTGAATAGCAAGAGTTATATTTCAACACACATAGCTACATCTAGTGAAAATTTCACTTTTAATCCTTTCCTTGTAGTATGATAGGTCATAGTAGTTTCTAAATCTACTGTGATGTAACTACAGGACCAAAAGATTAATTATACTCCTTGAAGTTCTAATCTCAAGAAAATTCTCTCATCCTAATTTTATATTTTCTCTATTAAAAGGTATTTCATGGTGATCAGATTATATTCTGTGCATTAGTCTCTAAAAACTAACTCATGGTGCAACAGTCCAAATTGCTTTTCAGCACTGTGGACCAAGGTCTGCCGTGTCCATCTCCGCTTTCATGACCGTGGGCTTGGGGTGCCATAAAGCATATATCTCGGTCAGTTGGTCAACCTGACGCAGGACCACAGAGTTTGTTCCCAAGCATGCTTGGTCCTCATTTTATCGACCCACACAAGGGATGAAAAGCATGAGTCGGCCTTGCCCAGTCGCAGGGCCATTAGTCTCTAAAAAACAAAAAGTGCTCCAATTAAGTGAGCAAAGTGACACATTTGTAACTGATTATGAGACTCCAGGTATCAGGCAATTGTTTGCCGGCAAAAGCCCAGTTTGTGAATGGTTATTTACCTGTTTAAAAAAAAAATAACTGATATCCACTAAAAAAACTTTTAAAAAGTAAAAGAATGCCAAGTTTCAAAACAAAAGTTATGACTAAAAAAAGGTGTGATATCAAATATCCAAGCTTATTAAGTTCTGGTACTTAATTTCCTAATCATGAATTTTTCACATCTAAATGAAGTGGTTAAGCATGTTGATAGAAACCCTTCTTCTCTAGACCAAACTCATCATAACCTGTTTCTGAAAATTTAAGTTTTAGATATTTATATATGCCAGGCTTAGCGGCTGTCTTAAAAATAAAATCATTAAAATAACAGAAAGCAAAAAAAAATAGTTAATGTGAATTTAAAACATCAATTTCAGATTTTTGCTGCGCACTTCGGTACTCTGTTAGACAGTATGTTTATAGCATCATTCCAACAAAAGGTACGAGAAAAATTGGTGTTATATCCAATGTTATTAAGCACCGGGACTCTATTACATTTTTAACAGATTTTTAGTGGGATATTAGTCATTTTAATCTGTTTTCTATTTGAAGTTAATGCATGATGTCAAACAAAATAAACCGTTAGCTAGAAAGAAAAATAATTAATAATGTTGTCATTCCCCAAAGGTATAGTTTGCATTAAACAGCAAAAAATATGAATACCATGCTTTTGAGTTACGTTGCCCAAATGTAACGTGAAAAGAAATTTCAAATTTATAGAATAATTGGTGACCATCTTAAAATTGCTGCTACATTCATTTTAAAAGTAAGCAAATAATAGGATGTACATATTTTGCATAAATAACTAAAATGAATAATTTATACAACTAATTAACATACTTTTGACGTCTCAACAGACAAAATTTATTTATTCCAAATACAAAAAGACGGTGACAAGCCTGGCATGTATAAATATTTAAAACTTAAATTTTCAGAAACAGGTTATGATGAGTCTAGGGTGGAGGGTTTCTATCAATAAGTCATGCTTAACTACTTCACTTAGATGTGAAGAATTCATGATTAGGAAATTATGTACCAGAAATTAATAAGCTTGGATAGTTGATATTGCACCATTTTTTAGTCATAACTTTTATTTTGAACTGAAGTTTTTAACTGAGTTTTTTTACTTTTTAAAAGTTTTTTTTAGTGGATATTTTATATATTTATTGTTAAAATAAAATTTTTATAAATTATTAATTGTATTTATTTGTTACATTTATCCTTTAATTTATTATGTTTTGTACATTATAGCAATTCTCATTCATTTTTCAGTATTTCACAGTTTGACTTTAGTTCTGATTCATTCATTTTTTTTTTTTTTTTTTTTTTTACCCTTTATAGTTTATATGTTTCTCTCTTAAGAAAAATGTCTTATTGTATTTAACTTTTTACTTTTTTTTTTCTCACAGAAAGATGGCAGCGAAATGTCACATGCATACGAGATGGCATTAGTTATCTGTGGGATACCAAAGAATTTTCAGATGCCAAAATTGTAGTTAGAGGATATTCTTTCAAAGTTCATAAATTAATACTTGCAGCCAGAAGTTCAGAATTTGCAAGAATACTTTTGACTCCTAATGCATCCAATGAGATAATTGTTGATAGAATATCACCTGTGACTAAAGATGGAGTTGCAGTTCTACTCCAGTAATTATTCTTTAAATTTTCTCTAATTTTTTATAATTAAATTTCATGTTTAATAAGAGCTTGATTAGAAGCTTTTGTTAGAAACTTTTAAATATTCAAACAGACTTCTGATTATCTGAGGTTTACACAATGTTTTTACAATTTCAATTTTATACTCTCATGATTTTATTATACTTTTCCATCATTTTTTTTTTTTTTTTTTTTTTTTTTTAAATTTATTTATTTATTTTTTTACTTTCTCATGAGTGGCATTTTGCGCATTTAAAATTGGTTCACATCTTTTTTTTCTTTTTTTTTAAATAAATGGAAATGAAAAAAAAAGCTACACTTAAGTCTAAAGGTTACCATTAATGGACATAGATTTCAAGGTATTTAGAGAAGTTAATACTTGAATGTTTACACAAATAATGAAATAGTACAATCAGGGCTGTTCTAACCCGCAGGAGCCAGGGTTGCGGGGCACACCACGGGCGGCAAGTCAAAAGGGGGTGGCAAGTCAGCTACCTGGTCAAAAAAAATTAAAACTAATTTATTAGTAAAATAATCAATATAAAAATATTATCATTATTCTAGGTAACTACTTAGTTAAAAATGCATTTTACAAGTATAACTGGAAATAAACAAAACGACATTGGTTTTAAAAATGCTACTCCAAGTCGCAACCAGTTGGGGAATACATTATTCGTTTTTGTTTTAACACTTTTAACCCATCATCCCATCAAATCATGTCGCATTGCGTCGGTGCGGGCGGTTTTTTCAGGTTGCAGGAAAATACTAATATTGTTAGACCCTGAACAAAAAAAGTTTATTTGACTACAAATGTAAAGATGAGGCTCCAAAAAATCCTGGAGACCAATTCAAAATTAATTTTTACTTTGTAATATTGGACACTGCATTATCAAAAATAGAAGAAAGGTTCGAACAAATAAAGCAACATCACACAGTTTTCAATTTTCTCAACAACCTTAAATAATTTCCTTAAAACAGATAAATCAAATAGGTCTACAAAATGTAAATCTGTGGAAAGTATGTTACAAGATCCATTTATAAATGGAAAAGATATTATAGCTGAAGATTTATTCAATGAAATTGACAACGTTGCACCCTGTGTATTTCCCCTGAAATGAACATGTTAAATGTGATTCAATACCTATTTACAAATAACCTCATCTATCTGTTTTCAAATTTAGTGATTGCCATACAAATTTTTTTAACATTACCTGTGACTGTGGTTAGTGGGGAAAGAAGCTTTTCAAAACTTAAAATAACAAAAAATTATTTGAGATCAATAATGGGACATGAAAGGCTTTTAGACTTATCTATTATTAGTATCAAAAAGGACATTTCGGAAGATATAGATGTATCAGATATTATAACAGAATTTGCATTAAAGAAGGCAAGAAAAGCAAAGATTATTTAAGCTTTTTGACTGACTTATTAAGTATATGTATTAATAGATATGTGTTGTATGTATTTAATATAGCGTATTCATTTGGTTATTATATCAATACATTAATAATTATTATGTTAGGTTGTAAAATTTAAAAATAAACTGAATTTATAATATTTTCTGTAATTTGTTGTTTCATTTAAGGTAAAAATATTTCAGAGAAATTTCAATTAATCCATACGGTATGAGGGGGGCGGGGGCAAAATTTTTCTTGCACACGGGCAGCAGCTACCCTAGGAACGGCCCTGAGTACAATGCATAATATAATGTCTTGAGACCAACTTGATGATAGTTAAACTAAAATGAAGCTTTAGGCTTGACGCATAGAGAAATATAATTTCCTGTGTATATTGTCATTATGTATTTATTTTATGTATATTAGAATAAATACGTTATCTACTTTGAATGAAGTATAATGTGCAACATAACAAAAGAGATACAAAATGTAAATACCTAGAACCCTACTCGTTTTGCCTTGGCACTACATTTTCAGTATATATGTGGTTTAGTATGTGTCAGTGATGATCTCATAATATATAATTTGCATGCAGTTGCATCAAATATTAACAAAAATACAATTGTTAAGGTAAATATTACATGTATGTGATAAATACTTAAATGTAAAACATTTGTTTCGATATATTACCAGAATGTTGCGGTATACTTTCTGAGAACACAATTTAATTTTGATTACTCTGATCAGTACTATGGAAAATTTATGTATAAGTTAATCATGTGTCACACACATTTACTCTGAATAGTGCTTCTATCATTTAATCTAGGTTGTGTTCATTATTATGCATAAATTGAAATTAACCTATCTCTTTCATACCTGAAATTCTGTGTAAAACCAGGGCAATATATGTAGTGACTGTTTAATTTTGGTCTTGTTATAATTATTTATATAATTTGACAATACATGTAGTTTCTCACAAAAATGATCTAAGTAGTTAAAATTTAAAAATGGGTATAAAAAAAAACATAAAACTGAAATTGCAAGAAGTTTTTTGTAGTATGTGTTTACCTAGTTTCTCTATGTATTGGTTGTCTCCTAAAGGAAAATATTGATATTTATCATAAACACCTGTTGAAAGTGGATATCATTACTAAAGTGTATTTGATACTCTATTCTATCGACTCTTTAGTTACAGTTTAGACAGCAAATGGATTCATTTACAATGAATATGAAATGTAAATTTATGATATTAATTTGGAGAGAGAGATTAACCAAGACTTAAGTTCTCCCAAATGCTGTAGAACTACTTGAATCATGTGGAATATCTCTCTGTCTTGAGATTATCAGGAGAAAAATTCACTCTGCTGAATACTATAGTTAATCGGCAAGGGAAAATTCCTGTTTCATAAAATAATCCATTGTCATAGGCATTGTTTTACAAAATTCTGAAATTGAGAACTGAATACTGAAATATTGTTATATTTACTGACTTAAGTAACTAGATCTTAGTTTAAAATGTTCAAATGATTGTTCAAAGTCCTAAAAAGAATTTCAAAAGACATATCTTTATTCTATTAGTAAAACATGGTAGAGGAGGTGTTAATGTTTCATGGTATGTGTTATCTGTTGAACTATGATAATATGAGTTTGATGTAATTGATCTATAAGAAATATCTTGGTAATTTCTGACATAAATTGAAATCTTCAGCAGCAAAACATGAAAAATACTTTCAAATTCTACCAAAATGATTGAAGACATATCACTTTGATTATGCAGTTTTTATTGCTATATAAGGGCCCCAAAGTAATAAAAAGGTTACATCAACATTCAGGTGTAAAAATCTATTGAAATATTTCGTTGGAACTAAAATTTAATAAGCAAATATGAGCCAGTGGTAGAAGTAAAAAGTTTTACTTGTGCTGAAAGAGTAAACCCAGGTTTTAAAAGTCATAGACACCCCCCCCCCCTTCCTCACACTCCAAATAAATAAATAAAAATAACTAAATAAAATAAATAAATTTATAAATATAATAAATGAATAACAGCCCAAAAAAATTCTTTTATAAATATTGCATTAAACAGTAGGTGGTGTTTGTTATAACTCCCCCCCCCCCCCAGAAATGTGTTGTGGTATTCTTTCAAATACTCAGTTACTTTTATAAAATGTACATGAGGTCTGAAGTTGCTGAAAAATGGAATGAGGAATGTAGATCATTTCAGTTTTTAGGGTTATGAATTTTTGTGTTGACAAATTTTTTTTTATATGAAATATAAGTGTTCTAATCATTTCTCCGAGATACTGTAAATACAGCTTTCTTTTCATATCAGTATAAAAGATCTTTTCAGAACTCTTTATGCTCAAGACTTAAGTCTAGTAGACTGAACATCAAAGGATAATACTTAAGACATTAGTCCATTCGCAGCTCCAAGGGGGTGGGGGTGGGGCAATTGCCCCTCCCAAAAAAGCCCGGAGTATTTTTTTTCGTGGCCTAAAATTATATAATCGTAGACCTAATACTAAATAAGTTTAAATTTAAAATGAGATTATGTTAATTTCTTATATATATATATAAATATATATATATATATATATATATATATATATATATATATATATATATATATATATATATATATATATATATCTTTGCATATATATAACCCTAAGAGCTGATGATTTCCCCCCCCCCCCAAAGAAAAAAAAAAACAAAACTGGACTGGAGCCGCCCCTGCATTAGTCACTATAATGTGCTGCAGCTGTATTGTGATTTTATTTTTTTATTAAGGAGCGAGGGGGACCTTAGAGCAGCTACAAAAAGCCATAATAGGCATCTAATAAAAAATGTCAGAAAATTCATGAACTGTTGAGAGATCATAAAAATATATATTTTTATACCAGTAAGTTATAGATAACTGTATGAGTATAGATTTAATGTATTTAATTATAAAAACCATTAACACCACTTTTTCTAGGAAAATAATTATATTACACAGACAATATCTAAATTTATAAAAAAATATATCTGTAATCCATCCTGAAGCAAGTCTAGTTTCAGGGTGGAAATAAAGGGTTATAAATATCATTATTTGTTTTCTGTTTATGCACTGTAATAATATATAAAAGATCTTAATTTTAAAAGAACCTTGGTCCCTTCCTGTAGTTTGTTGGGTACTTCTACTTGATATCTCTTGTATCATCTTTTGCATAATTCTAGTAACAAAATGTTTTTTAATTAATTTGTTTTCATTTCAGCTTTATATACAAAGACATATTGCTTACCAATGATAAAAGATCAGTTATTGAAGGTTATTTGGCAGCAAAATATTTCAAACAGAATGTAATGATAAGTAGATGTGAAAAGGAAATTGAATCATGGAATATAGTTTCTGAAGAAGTTTGTGCTTTATTGGATATTGGGTCAGACATTCCTGTGTTAAAGGATAAATGCATTTCCCATGTACAGAATAATGGATTAGCTGTTATTTCTTCTGATTCCTTTAAAAAAGCAAGTTTCAAATCTGTGCGTATTATTTTGGAGAGCAGAGCCCTGGAAAATGTAGGTATATTGTATTTGAACTACTGGGAAAAAGTGGTTTACTCTATGCTTTAGAAATTTTTATTTTCATTTAAGTGTCTAGTACATTGATTCTCAACCACTGTGCTGTAAGATTCTTGAAGTGTGACACCACTGGGAATACCCATACATAAGCGACGTCAGACAAATAGGTCAATATTGTATGTTGTTGTAAATTATCTAATTTCACAACAGAATATATTCTCGATGAAATTAATTTGTATTTACAAGAAATTAAAATTTCATGGACTTTGTGCATTGGTATTTGCACCTGCGGTTCTTCAGCTATGACTGGATCTATAACAGAATTTGTAGCATAAGTAAGGGAACATAATGCAGATATATTAGTTACCCATTGTTTTTTGCATCGGGAAACATTTATTACAAAATAAGTACCATCAAAATTGAAAATAGTGTGGGAACAATGTATTAAAATAATTAATTATATAAAATCAAGACCATTAAAAGTTGCCTATTTAATCAATTATATCAGGTTATGGATTTCAAATACGGATCGTTGTTACTGCCCACGGAAGTTAGGTGATTGTCCAGAGGGAAAGTTTTATCTTGCGTGCTTGAATTAAAAAATGAGATAAAGATATTTTTTGAACAAGATAATAATGATTTTGTTGAATGACAAAATATAGTGTGCTAGCTAGCTTACTTATCTGATATTTTTGTTATTTTTAATAACATAAATACAAGTATGCAAGGACTGAAAGAAAATATTTTAAACTCAACCAATAAATTGTTGAGATTTTAAAAAAACTCTAGAGGAGAAGGGGGATTATGGACCCCCCTTTTGTTTTTGGCTCACTGTGATCATACTAAAGACCGATTTTCATATTTTGGGGTTCTAACCTCTTCAATAACTCATCATCTAAACATCCTTAAGTGGATTTGCCATTAAATCAAATTTTAAGATGTATACAATCACATAAGTGAAAAAAGTCAAAACTTGCAGGTGACCAAAAGTGGAGGGTAATATGGACCGCCATCTTTTTTACCGAAAAAAATCATTTATCTATCTATTAAACAGCTGGAAACAAATAAAAGTTTTCAAATGAAAAAGTGAAAGAAAGATAATATATTATTAAACAGCTGGATCATCAAATATTATCTATATAAAAAAAACTTCAATTTTGGCGACAAAAGTCGCAAATATAAAACTCAGCTTCGGCTCCAGTGCACACAGAATGAGTCCAGTGTAGACTCATCCCACAACGAATAAAAAGTTCTATGTGTCATCTTTGAATGCATCTTCACAGAAGATGCACGATGCTTCTTGCTGGTCTGGGCCATCTCTGTAAGCATATGGGCTTGTATACACTCATAGAGATGAGCTCTTCCAATTGCTCTGGATGGGGCTCCATTCATAAGCTGATCCGTTAAGATTTTACGAGGAAATATCATCATTGGTGGAAAATATGTTCCCCCAGCACTCATGCAGCAAACCACAGTTACCAGATAACCACGTTCCACTGTAGACAGAGATCCCACCTGACATTTTCTCTTCAACCCCATGACTTGGGAAACTTTTGACTGAACCACACTTAAACCAGTCACATCTATATTGAAGATTCTGGAATTGATTCCCTGAACACAAGCTCTCCAGCAAATAAAGATAACCCAGCCACCTTTAATCAGCTTTAAATTATAGGTCTTGGTCTAATTAGCCCTTGTATAACAAAAGTTGACCGTATCGCTCCAAACCAAAACCAAACTCTAGTTTTTGTATAACCAAATCTGCTGCTGGCTTATCCACTTGTGAAGCCAATAATCTCAAAGTTATTCTTGATACACCAAACACTCTGGCAGCCTCCTTTAGTCCCATTTCTCCTCATCTTAGCTTCTGGATAGCCTCAACCATCTTCACCCTATCCCAACTTCTTCTGCGCACTACAACCTCCTTACTAGCGGGAGATTTCTTCTCAACTTTCATTCTTAGCTTCCAGAATAACCGAGAAGGATTACAAAACATGAAAATAAAATGTATCACAATGAAATCTACTGTGGAATTACATTTTCTCACGGAAACAGTATTATTACATTATCGAAACCGGTTGTTGGTAATATGGACCTGGGTTCATAATACCAGCACCCATGGGGTCCATATTTCAAACAACGCCATCTTGAAAACAAGCTCATTTTTCACATTATGAATTACATCAAATTTAATTTCAAACTAGCTCAAAAGGAACTCCATTTCGTGTAGAATAAGGCACAGGAATCAGTTTTTACAAAACATAGTAGTAGATATGTAAAATATTCACTTTTACTTTTCTCAGAAAAAGTTTGAAAACTCGAAAAGCAAACAATTGGCCACAGGACATCATTTGTGAGTGAACTGGGGTCAATGACCTTTACTATCCATTACAGCCACCTAGGGGGTCTAGATCACAGCTATAATTAATGGCTGCACCTGCGCATAAGGCAGATATTAAGGGGGTCCATAATCCCACCTTCTCCTCTACTTTATGGAAGAATAAAGCACAAGAAGGTAGTTTAGAAATGTTTGAGTCAGTTCCAAAAGACTGTTATAAAATGATTCATTAAATAGTTATTGATCATTTGACAATGCTAGAGCAAGAATTGTTCATTACTTTCCAAATTTAAAAATTAAAAAATTTGATTGGATTCAAAGTCCATTTGGGATAAACGAAATGTTGGTGTATGAATTAACTTTGAAAGAAGAGGAAAAACTAATTTCGGTGTGTAGTAACCAAGATTTAATTTCAAAATATTTAGAAGAATCGATTAATTCATTCTGGATTAATCTTTGATAAGATTATCTGACAATATCACAAAAAGCTATAAGTGTGTTGTTATAATTTTCCACATCTTATTTGTGCAAATTTGTATTTTCGGCTTTTACCAACATAAAAACGAAAAAAGATCCAGACTTTAAATTTGGATTATGAAATGAGAATAGCATTATCGTTTCTGCACCCAAATATAATGAAGTTATCAAAAAACATGCAGCTGAAATTTCACATTAAATGAAATTTGTAGTTAGATAAACATTTTGTTTACTTTGTGATGCAATTTCATTTTATATTTCAATGAAAATTATTTTGTATGCCATTTTTACAAAATATATTATAGGTACATCAATCAATTCAAGTAAAATTCCTTTAAATTTATCTTATTGTTAGTGTGCTGCTAAATTTTTAAATTATTAAAAGTGTACCGTAACGAAAAGAAGGTTGAGAATCACTGGCCTAGTAACAAGACTTTTAGTTTTTTTTTTATGTATATATATAAAGAATTCCTCTGGGTGAAATTTATAATGATATTTAGAAACAGAAGAACAGGCATTTACAACTGGTGGTGGCTTCGTCGTTACAAAGTTTTAGTCAGGATTAAGTAGCATCAAATACAGTCAAACAGTCCAATTGATGGGAATAATATGTTTATTAACTGTACACATTATCTACACTACTGATAACATTTGAAACATTAACATTTGTTGGATAACATTTGAAAGAAGTATAAAGAAGAGAAGTTATTTACATATTTACAATGAATACAGGACATAGTGCTTAGCATCATGTTTATCACATATCCACTATGCTAAGTGACATGCAATTCAAGCCTCATACCAGAACAAAGAGAAGTTTGTTTCATTCATCCTTGTGATTATCTATGGTGCAATATGCCCAGCAACAGCTAAGCACCACACAGAAAAACAGAAGTAGTTATATAAGAGAAAAGACAACATTAAAGGTAGAGATTTTGTGGAATAGAATTAGAACTGTTGTGGTATTATTATTATAGGATAATTAATACTGGTGGGGAATTATTATTACATGTATATATATGGTCTATGCATGCACACACACATACATACATGCACCAAGCAAATCTTTAAAAAAGGAAGTGACCAGAAAAATTAGCTTCACTTTGTATAAAAAAACATGATAAACACCAATACTAAGATCTGTATACACTGTAATATAGTAAAAAAATAACAAAGATTATATCACAATTTCACCATGTGTATTAATACTAGAACTAAGGCAGTCAAAATGACTGGTTATAACATTTGCTGCTGAAATAGGTATATCTAAATTGTTGGTAGCTCTAATGTTAATGTATAGAGTAGATAAGTCTTTAGGTTATTGTAGCTATAATGTTAGTTATCCATTGTCCTTTTCTATGAAAATCATATTATGTAAAAATTGCAGGAGTGTAGTGAAATGAGCCAAATAAAAGATTAGCTCATATTAAAAAAAGATAAAATGCATCCTAGCATTCAAACTCTGAATGAAAAATAGAATATTTAGGTAGAGATTGTGGAGGAATAATACACTGCATGAAAGGATGACTGCCATTCAAGTAAAATTTAGTTCTAATATGAATCTTTAGCAATCCTGTTTCTGTTATTTTTAAGTCATTCATGGTTAATGGTGTAAAGTTATAAAAAATTTCTCTGAAATTGTTAACATTCTGTTGCCAAATGTGTGGTAATGCAAGTTCAGAACCCTAGATGTTTGTGTAAAGCATTGTAAAATTTTGGAAAAAGTATCTTGGTTTTGTTTAATTTATCAAGAATTTTATAGCTGTAAATTTAGATATGAAAGAATTGGACACTACTAGTGCCATAAAGCTGAGCATTTATTCAAAATTTAAAAAAATGCATGAATACATTGATAATGATATCATGAATAGGGGAAATTGGAATAATTGACCATTTTATCCAAAACAATTTTCTTCTACACAATTTCTAGATCAATATGCATAACTGCATTGTGACATGTAAAGCAACAAAATGTTAATTTCATAAACTGAACAAAATATATATATTTTTTTGACATTTTATTCATGTATTAAGGGTAGGAATAACAGATGAGTAGTAATGTTACCTTTACTCTGTAGACACAAAGATCAAACTAGGTATACAGTGATGTTACTTTTAAAAATATAACTAGTTACCTGAGTATTTTCTTTTTCATAGGTTCCAGATATGGAACGCATCAAGTACATTATGGTATGGGGAGCATATCAAGAATCAGAACCAGTTGATTATTCACTTGTACGTAAAAAATTCACTGAAGTTCAGCCCTATTTATTAGGCAAGCTTGGGTTTGAAAGACTCAGCCTTTCGGATTTGCCATTTATGGTTAAAGAATATCCAGGTTTGCTAACACCAATAGAATTGACAAATTTTATGTTATATCATGCTACAAAAAATGTTAAAGATTTACCAGAATGGTGCTCACCTCCAGTCTAGTAAGTAAGTTGAAATGTTTTATTCTTTAATCTAGGGGGGAACCTCAATTGATGTATTCCCTCACTTTTTAAAGGCAGTTTGATATAACCACGTGGAAAATGAAAAGTTGAAAATAACCATCTATTTTATGTGTGGAGCTCTGTTTCCTAAGGCCAGCCACACACCAGAAGATTTATGAAACATGCATGACTCAAACAAGCTGCATGAAAAAACTAGTCATTTCTTTACTAGGTGCTTGCTCACAGTGATGAGACATCAGACTTGACATCATCATTTTCATTTTGTCGCATCTCCTGGTCCGTCAAATCAAACTATTAGACTTAAGACATAGCTTGATTTAGGTGAACACATCTGTTGGGGTAAAAATAAAATAAAAATTTAAGAAAAAATTTCTTCGCAATAGATAATTTATTTAGAAAAAAATATAAAATTTTAACTTCCAAGGCTTGGTATTTATAATTTGTATTATTATATTTTCCCTGTTTAATTATTTAAGTGCCTGAGAGGGTTATAAAGATTCTTCAATCAAGTATGTAGTTGGCTTGAAAGTTTATTTGAATAGTTACTTCAAATTTACAGGGTAAACACAAAATTTCCATCCTTAACTTTTGGCATTTTTTAGTTTACTAATCAGACACAATAATAACATTTTGGCATCCTCATTAGAACAATGTTAACATGGTGAATTCCGGCCATAAATATATGTTCCTCTCTGATGACACCCAGTTTGTTCAATTTGTATTATACATGTAATCGAGGAACAGACTGTTGACATGGCGAGATTTTTTGGTGTCTGAAATGAAAGCTAAAGTGATATTTTATCTGAAACATCTGTTCTTCCAATGTGAGGCCTACCTTGCCCATCGTTTTTACAAATGTTTAAATGTGACATGCTCCATGCTACCAACTGCCTATGAAATAATTTGTGTTTTAGTGCTTTGTTAACTTTTGGATGTAAATGTTTACAATAAGCGAATTTTATAGCACCTTAATTCTTTATATGATATTTTGCTTCTCTTTTTTAGGTTTTTGAGTATTTTAAGAAATGGGGAATAAAATACTGCTTGTCACCATTTTATTATTTGCTCGATCATCAAGAGATTTCACTTGTTCAGCTTCTTTTGAAAGACAGACTTAAGTTTATGAAACTATACTTGGAGAAATTATTAAGTGTTAGAACTGTACAGAGGTATACTAAAATTATATGATGTTATGAAAAGTACTGCCTGTTTTATCTCAGCCTGGTGTAAGTCTACGCTATCTATGACGCAGTTTTTACTGTAGCCCTTTCCTCTTCAGTAAATTTTTCTGTTTGGATTTGTATACTACTGTATATAACAGAGTGGAAAAAAATTAATAAATTCATTTTTGTATTTTAGAATACAGACTCAATGAAAATAAAACATACTTTTTTTATATGCTCTAATAGTGTTTAACCCTTAGACCGTTGAGTTTTCGCCTTCCGGTTCTTCCCCCAGCGTTGGGTTATTTTTTGGAAACGATTTTCGGAGGATGTGCGTTTTAAAGGAACGTTCGAAAACATGAGTTCAATACAGTTAAGTTATTTAAATCAAAATAAATAGTTCAAAATAAGTGAAACATAATATTTTTAAGAATACATATGTATATTTATATAATGTACAGATTTTTTTTGTTCATAAATTTCTTATAGTAAGATATATTTTAAAGCAAGGTAATATGCATAAACCTACTTCACAGTCTTTACATTATATAGTTTATTCATCACTTAGTCCACTATAGTCTTTTCATCACTTTTGTCCTCGAATAAATCTGAAAAATCACTCTCAGAATCACATGAAATGTCAGTTTCAATAGCCTTTAGCTTTCAAAAACCAAAAACTCCCGCCATTTTATACTGTATGCATTCTCAAAATATCACCTAAAATTCTACTTCTTATCAGGAGAAATTGTATTCGAATGCCATTAAGTTCTGCCATCTATTGGTGAATGAAAAAATCAATTTAGAATGCGTTAAATGTGTTTGTAATGTGCAAAACATTCGAAAATCCTGTTAGGCGCGTTCAGTGCTTCCGTAACGCTGGGGGAAAGACTGATGAATGCGCTGAGCGCGTTTGTAACGGTCTAAGGGTTAATAACTTTTTAAATTGTCAGTTACCCAAGAGAAGGTAAATATTATATGTCTTTTTCAAAACTAGCAAGGATATCCTGATGTTTGAGACAAGATTTATTTTTAATTTAAGACAAGATTTATTTTTAATTTAAGATTTCTATTTGGAAAAAATAAATGTCAATCAGAAAGAGTTAAGTTTTATTTCTTTTCATTGGTATGGTTGTGTGCCATTCTTAATTATTTTGGACATGACCTAGTTCCTATGGTTGTTGTAGCATTGGATTAGTATGCTGTACCAGATATTTTCAGTGACATAACTGTAGATTTTTATGTAAAAATGAGAGTGCCAAATTAAGAATCTGCTAATAAGTTGTATATATTTAAATATGTTTTTACTGTGAGACCAAAGCTTCAATAACTTTTTATAAACAAAGATTGCTAATGAGTGCTTACATTGATAGACTTCTAATTTTCAGTGATAGCCTCTGATTTATATTTTATTTCCAAAAAGTTTGTCTAAACTTAAAACAGTATTTTTTTGTTGTTGTTTTGTTTTGTTACTCACCTAATTTATCACATTATTGATCTCGGTCTTTTACTGAAATAAGTTTGATTCTCATTATACTGTTGGCATTTTATCATTGTTTACTATTTTTTTTTTAAATTTAACTTGTGTTTGAATTATGTTAAAATAACTTATATTTTTGATTTATTTGTTGCATTATTAAAAGAATATCTGTATTTTTAAAAGGAAATCCATTAAATGTATTTTTTTACCCTTTAAGATTTTTATTAATACATGCAATACAGATGTTATAAAAATTGCTGCTGAATACTTTTTAATATAAAACAATACAGTGTTGCAAAATTGAAAGTGGTTCAGTGGTAAATTCAAAGATTAATCAAATAATCAGATGTACGGCTAAACATTACAAACAATTTTTAAAACGCACAAAATAAATGGCGAACTTGAGGGTTTAAAACCCAATCAAGGATACAAGCATCAAGCATGTTCGAAATTGGACCTATCGTCCTGTATCAAAATCTTATTCTATCTAGTTTGGATCATAATCTAAACTTAATATATTTGAGGTAGAGAGGATACGAGATCATCTCAGTCAAGCAGCTCTACCTAACTGAAACTCTTAACATATTCCCCTCCTGAAATATTACACAAGAGTTCACATTTCTACAGCATAATACAATCAAACATTTCTATTTTTTAATGAAAAAACTAATAATCTAAAATACATAAATAACTAAACATTAATACAAACAAGGTTGAATAAATATGTAAAACAGGTTAACATTAAATATGAAAAAATGAAAATTTAGAAACTAAGACAACTTAAAATAAATACAAAAATTATAATAATCAAAGATAATATTTAGTCCTTTTTTTTTTCCTTTCAAGAAGGTCAATTTTGAGTTTATAGTTCCAATGGATAAAGATGCTGGGCAGTCCGTTTCAAAATTCCATTGTCCTTCATAAGACCGAATTTTTTGTCGTGACCTGGGCAGGCCTTTTCAATTCTACCAAGTTTCCAAAGAAGTTTGTTTTTAATGTTGTCTTCGATTAATACAACATCCCCGTCCTAGAGTCCAATTTGAGATTCGGGATTTTTTTTCTTGAATGAGCAAATCTTAGTGCCAGTAGATATTCTTGTTTCCATTTAGTCCACAATTGTTTTAAGAGTAATACTTGATATCGTTTTCTCTTCAAAAGAGGCGATTTTCAACCCGTTGGTGATAACTCCGGCAAAACTGAGTGGATAAATAGGGTTTGTTTGTCCAAAATTTAGGAAATGCATTGGCGTCAAGGGCTGTGGTTCATCCCTTTCACTATACACGTAAGTCAAAGGACAGAGATTTAGGACTATCTCCACTTCTACGAGTAAGGTTGACAATTCCTCAAACGTTAACAAGGCTTTTCCAGTGATCTGTCTTAATGCATTCTTTCACCGATTTAACGAGTCTCTCGTAGAACCCTCCCCACAATGACGTTCGTTCTATGATGGTCTTCCAAACGATTTTTTCTTTGGCGACAAAATTCAAGAATGCGTTGTCCGGCAGGATGTAGAAATTTTCGATTTCCTTTTTGCCGTTTTTAAATGTCATGGCGTTAACTAAATAAATTATTTTACAATTGCCCCTTCGTGCAAGAAACCGTCGAAAGGCCAATAAGGTGTCAGTTGACATCTGTTACTAGCTCTAAATGAAGAGCTCTTGTGACTGCACATGTAAATATAACAATATAAGACTTTTGAATTCCTCTAAAATTTTTTACATAATTTGGTCCGGCAAAATCGATTCCGCATACTGAAAAGGACGGTGTCTCATTAATTCTATCCTTGGGTAAAGGGACTGTCGCTTAATACGTTTAATGCAAGATATTTTTTACAAATCAAACATTGCTTAACAACACTCTTGACCAACTGACGACTTCTTGGAATCCAGAAATGAGATCTGACTTTCGTCAAAGTAATAGATGTTCCTCCGTGCATTGTCTTTTTCATGCGCTTAACCTGCAACCAAAATGGTCAACAGGAACTTTGGGGCAAAATAATTGAATGTTTCTCATCTGCGGAAAAGTCAGAAAATTCTAATCGTCCTCCTATTCTCATGATTTCATTTTCATCCAGAAAAGGTGCAAAACTAAATAAATGCGAATCTTTCTGGACATATTTGTTTTTTAACGATCTAAATTCTTCCGAAAAATATTTTTTTCTGTTCTATTCGTATCCAGTAATTTTCCGCTTCTTGTATTTCTTCAGTAACCAGCGTTCCTTGAATGTTAGTCAATTTCTTTAGTTTGATAACGAAACGTTTCACCCATGCGCTTACCCTTCCTTGTATTGTATTAACTATAACTGTTGACCTCCATGGAAGCTTTAATTGTGACCGTAAGAACACGAACAAGACTATAACAAGAAGTTATTCCAAAAGCCTGTAACCATGTATCTTGTATACTAAATAAATATGTGTAACAGGATTAAGAGTATTCTTTCTTTAACTACTCTCGCATAACAGTCGGCCACGACAGACTGGCGACGAGCACGGAATGCAGTCTGTTGATTCGGTAAAACCGAAACTGGGTGTTCTTCCAAGGGAAGACTAATACCCGAAGACGGCGCAAGGTAAAAGTTTTTTATCTTTTAATCAGAAGAGAAAATGGCGCAGCATATTGTTGAATTGTTACATCAGAATCGGGAATTGATTCAAGCTCTTCAAAATAAGAAAAACTTTTCTCATAATGAAGTCAGGGCCGTGCTTAAGGGGGGGGGGGGGGAAACTGGGCAACCGCCCAGGGCCGCTAAAAATTTAGGACCGCCATTTTTATTCCTCATCGCAACACTTTTCTAAACTTACTGAGTTTTTTAAGAAATCCCTCATTTTTCGCGGTTTTTATAATTCAACTTATAAGAAAAAATGTGTTTCGATTTTTTAAAAAGAATCTTAATTGACAAACTACCCTTGGTTAAAAAAATTTCTCGGTTATAAAAACATGATTTATCTTTAATTCAGTTATAGTAAAACCTTGATTACACTAGCCAACAGTGAAAATATAACAAAAACAAATTGAGTTGTTCTGTACTAAATCGACCACGCTGATCACGAAAACGACCATGAAAATCCCCAATTAGCTCTAGTTTTCGATATATGAGGGGGAGGGGTCGTATCAGTTAATGATAAGCATTTCCTTTAAGTCTCCCCGATATTGCTTTCGAAATTCCGCGGATGGTAAACAACATGACGTTATCCCCTTCCGAAAACACACAGCAACATAAAATCACAATGTGAATTGAATGATCTGGTAAGAGATCTACATTTACCTAAAGGTAAATCTGAACGTTGGCGTCTAGACTGCAGCAATGGAATTGTCTTGACCAGATGGTAAATGTGACTGCGTTCCGTGACCGCCATACTCTCTTCCTTCAGTTTTTCAATAGTGAAAATAATTTGGTATTTTGTAGTAACATAGACAGTCTCATGGCAGCTATGAAAATTGACTACAAAAATGATGAATGGAGACTGTTCATCGATTCATCCAAAGTTAAGTCTAAAAGCTGTCCTTCTGCATAATGCAAATTTGTTTCCATCTATTCCGATTGGTTACGCAGCTTACATGAAAGAAACATATGAGAACATGAAGCCACTGTCATGCACAGTAAACTATGACAAGTTTTAGTGGCAAATTTTCCGGTGATCTGAAAGTCATTGCCATATTACTTGACCTGCAACAAGGTTATGCCAAATTCTGTTGCTTTTTGTGTTTATGAGACAGCTGTGCAAGGGCACGTCACTACAGACAGAAGGATTGGCCTGTGCGTTAATCAGTGAAACCTGGAACACACAATGTTTTATATGAACCACTCGTCTAACCAAGCAAAATTATACTCCCTGCTCTTTATGTAATACTGGGCCTTATGAAAAACTTCGTAAAAGTGATAGATAAGACTGGGGGAGCATTTTTGTGTTTGTCTATGAAATTTCCACGTCTCAGTGAAGCCAAATTAAAACGGGTTTTAGTTGGTCCACAGATACTCAAACTGTTTAAGCATGAACATTTCAATAATATTCTCAAAGGTCATGAGAAGTTAGCCTGGGATTCCTTTGTTCAAGTGTCCAAAAACTTCCTTGGAGATCATAAGGCAGAAAACTATAAGGATTTTGTGGAAAATCTTCTGCACCACTACGATAGACAGGGGTGTAACATGTCTTTAAAGTTACACTTCTTACATTCACACTTAGACTTCTTCCCAAAAAACTGAGGTGCTGTTAGCGACGAACATGGCGAACACTTCCACCAAGAAATTTCGAACATGGAAGAAAGATATCAGGGAAAGTGGAGTGAATCAATGTTACGGATTACTGCTGGACACTTATCAGGGAATCACCAGCAACAGAACACAAAAGGCAGGCAAAGCGATTGTGCCATCAGTGATCTTCCTGCGAGGGAGAACTACAAGGTAAATACATGCATAGGCTCTTTAGGGCAATTATGAAAAGCTTCAATAACTAAAAAATGAGAGCTAAACTTGCATTTTCATTATCATTTCCTTGTTCAGCACCCTTGAAAACATAAAGATGAACTGTTTTCATCAATGTTACAGAAAAAAAGTTAAATTTTGTTGGCTAGTGTTATCAATCCTTTTTTCAATACCAGTTTCTACTATCTGTTAGTCACTACGTACAGTCATTTGAAGAATTATAAACCGTTTTGTTGGAATCTGTCCGTTTTCAAGGAATAGTTGCAAACTGAGAAAAACGTGAACATATCTTTGAGAACGAATACTAATACCATTGGATCAAATGTTTGGTCTATTCAAAGCAAACAATAGACAAGACATTTCTCCAGGGAGTGTAAGAAAGTAAATGCGCTCCAAACCACTGCCCCCTAGAAAGCGATCTAGAGGGCAGTGTCCAAACCTGTTGGGAAGAAAGGGGTCGGAAGGCTGAAGGAGTGGGGTAAACACAAAATTACAGAAAGCAAGAAAAATTGCTTTATAACTAACAAATTCATACATGTAAGTATTTGTTTTTAACAATGTACATTTTCTATATCGTGTAAATAATTTTTCCATTGTTTCATTATTCATACAAATTGATTAATTTTATAAATTAGTGGACCAATTGTAATTTCATGTATAATTTTCTTTTACGTAGCTAGAATGTAGGTTTTTTAGTATCGAAACGTAATGTATTAAAAGTAATAATTGGTAGAATCAGTAGTGGATGCAGTTTTTTTTTCGGGGGGTTGTCTTACAAGATCCATTACTCAGTACGTAGAGAAATTTGATTGCCAGTAAATGTGTTTCGCCCAGGGCCGCTAAAACTTCCCTGATAAGCACGCCCCTGAATAAAAGTTACCGTACAATTTGAGAAAATCGGTGAAAAATGTGAAACTTCGATAGTTTTATTGAACGTTTTGAAACATACCTTGATGTACAAAGTGATGACCAAAGTTTAGAGATATTAAAAGATGTTCTAAAAAAATTGACTTCTAAACCTTACCGCCATAATTTTCTTAATTGTAAGCAGGATAAAGGGGAAAGTATAAACAATTACATAGCGGAGCTCGGAGCACTTGCAATAAATTGTTACTATGATAATTATATGTTGAATATTATGTTACGCGATGTGTTCATAAGCGGCTTAAGAGATGTGGCAATTTTATATAGATTATTTGAAGAGGACAATATTGATCTAGAGAATACTGCAAACTGCGTTAGCTATGGGAAAAGCATAGGGGCATATGATGTTATGGGTCGTTCTGGAATCGATGTATTAAGTGTAGGTAAAAAAGAATAAACCGTACATGAAAACCAAGAAAATTTTTCAGAACAGCAGAAGGTAAGTTTTGTACACGGTGCACAGGTACAAAACATAATAAACATAACTAAATTTATTCCTAGTAAATGGAATTTTTGTTCGAAGATCGAACTCATCCAAAAGCCGTTTTTTTTGGCAAAGAAAGCAAATGTCGAATCTAAAACAAAAATAGGTAAATTTAAATGAGGTTAATCAAAACCAAAACCAAGTTCTATTGAATGAGTTAAATTCTGAAATTCTGATGAATGTACATTATGTGAGGAAAAACCGAAACGATCTCCAATAATGATCAGTTTAAAAATTGTGTAATGGAATTAGATACGGTGGAACGGTAAGCGTAATGAGTATAAAAAATTTCAAATAGGAGAATTTAACCTACTTAGTTTTTCGAACTTATAAAGGTGACTCATTGGTACCTATGGGGTATGTCGCTGTAAAAGTAGAATATAAAAATCAAATTTTGAATTTGAACTTGTACGTTGTAAAGGAAAACTTGGATACGATTGTAGGTTGCGAATGGTTTTTTAAGATAAATCTTGATTGGAATGCTATAAAAACATTAAAAGTGGAAACTAAAATGAACTTAAATAAACTTGGAGGAATATAAAGAATTTTTTAATAACAAACTTGGGGAAATAAAAAACAACCAGGAAGTTAGGTTGGAACTGAAACCAGATGTCAAACCAATATTTTGTAGGTTTAGAACGGTACCCTTTTCTCTAAAAAGCCGAATCCAAAGACTAGAAAAAGAGGGCATCATAAAAAAAGTAGAAAGTTCGGAATGCACTACGCCTGTGGTACCAATTGTTATGCCGGATGGTAGCATACGTCTGTATGCGGATTATCCAGTTACCCTAAATCCCAATTTCGTTGTACCTCAGCAACCTTTGCCAAGACTCGGAAGAAATATTCATAAGCTTGAATGGAGGAAAACAATTTTCAAAAATAGACTTCAAACACGCGAAGATGCAAATACAAGTTCATTCTGGAAGTCAAAAATTTTTAACAATTACAACTCATAAAGAATTATTTGTCTTTAAAAGATATTTATATGAATTATATATCTGTATGGGTTAAATGGAGCACCTGTCATTTGGCAGTGCTATGTTGATGGGTTGTTTCAAAGCGTAGACGGTGTTAAGGTATTTATGGATGATGCGAGAATCACCGGAGTTGACGAAAGTTCACATTTTAAAGCTGTAGAATTTTTTTTAAGCTTTACGCCGCTTACCCTTCACGCCTGTACAACGTCAAGTCCGATTACAGTGGTGCTTCACTCGATCAACTTGGAACTACGTTGACTGGGGATGGATAGTCTTTGGTGACGAGTCCCGTTTCCAATTGTTCCTGACAACCACCAGAGATGTGTCTGGAGACGTCTAGGACGGCGTGGGGGATCGCCGTTTCTATCGCACGCCACACAGGCCCACAGCAGGGTGTTATGGTCTGGGGTGCCATTTCCTTTGATAACCGGGCCCCTTTGGAAGTCATTAGATACACACTTAACAGCACAGCGGTACGTAGACGACATTCTAAGACCCGTTTTGTTGCCGTTTGTCTTGCGCCACGTCGGACTTACTTTTCAACAACATAATGCTCGGCCACATACGGTACGTGTTGTTATGAATTGTCTTCAAGCTTGCCGAACAGTTCCTTGGCCAGCTAGGTCGCCTGATATCTCCCCCATATAGCATATTTTGGACGTGATGGAAGGTGATTGCAACTATCCCGGAATGTTGCCGATTTAGCCCGACAGTTGGAGACAATTTGGCAAAAAATCCCACAGGACACTATCCGAGAACTTTATCAGTCTATGTCACGCCGGGTGACAGCTTGTATCCAGGCCGAAGGTGGACCAGCGTTGTATTGACTTCCTCATTTTGTAATGATCAAACTCTGGAATAAATCATTCAGTTGTTCTGAAATTTTAATCGCGTTTTTTTTTTCTGTGTATGTTCTTCACATCTAAACCTACAGCTTCTTGGTGCGTCGCTCTTTTTGTTATAGAAACATATATAAAGTTTCAGTAGTCTTGCTTCCTCACTCTCTTTTTATATGTGAAAGGCTTGAAAGACGCTTTATATACATTATTGTAGTCAACTATGCAACACAGTGGCTTTTGAAGTTTGTAATTTCTGCGCATGCGAACGTAGAGAACATGCTGGCAAACGCTGCGACCCTGCTCTCTTGTTACATTCCACAGGTCCGTCAACCGCCGGCTACGCTACGTACCAAAGGCGATAGTACTCGCGTTTGTTTACCTCACAATTAAATATTTTGTAAAACTAGAAAACATATTTTACATTTGCTCTGAGCTGATCTAATGCAAGTGCAGGTAAGGACTGAACAGCATAGTTTTCGCCAAACTTAACCAAAATCACGAGATTTAGTCAGTTTATAAGCATCTCCAGCCTGCATATATAATGTTTGAAACGGTTAAATAAGTTCATTAAATAAACCCAAGCGATGTAATTTGGTCTTCAACAGATAATTAAGCACAAAAGTACAAATTTTTTAAATTGAAAATAACTAGTAGATTTTGAAAATTAGAAAGCGAGAAAATTTATGGATAGCAAATTTACTAGATTAATTGAATTAATGGAAAATCCTTGGCTACACCTCTCTTGTGAGTTTTCTGATAAAAAAAAATTAGGATTTTCTCATATTCTGTTTTAGTTAAATTCTTATAGCATATCTATATTATGACTTAAATTTACTGTTTAGAGTAAACACTCGAGTTAAAATATTAAAGTCCCAGAAAGAAAAGGAAATATCCTACTTCATTTATAAATGACTCTCGTCGTTAGGATGTTACTATTGTGAATATGTTACTATTGTAGAGCGTTATATTCATTTCAATGACATAAAAAAATACAATAAATTTATCATTATTCATAAATTGTGCCGTTTTTGTAAAAGGAAGTTAAAAATGCTGTATAGGAAACCTAAAAGGTATGCGAAAATAATAGTTCGTGTATCGCAATGTGATTTCTAAAATGGAGTCACGAATCCCTTTACCACTTATTCTCTATTCATCTTGCGTTTGCTATTAACAAATACTTCAAATTAATATATAATATAATGAAATGCAAAATTATGCAATACACATACACTTGTTTTAGACTCCACTTACAACACTGAAAGATGTTAATAAAACATATGGGTCTTCATTCTCTCCTGGCCGGCGGAAGTGATGTCGTCGTGACGTTCATTTGTAATATTTACTACAGAGAGTTGTTGTCGATTACAAATATACCTTCCTACGACATAATTTTCTATCGACTAGATCAGGGGTCCCCAACCCTATGCACACGGGCACCATGGCGCCCGCCGATGGTTTTACGTGTGCCCGCCGCGCCGCTGTGCGACCACGATAAAAAAATTTCAGTTTTCAATAAATTTCTATGTAAAAGTTTTCTGATTTTTAATGATTAACCACACAAAAGTAGAAATGGCGTCCGACACAGATAAAAGCACAAATGCTGCCGATCTCTTTTCCCCCTCGCGCCAAATCTTCGCCAACTTAATTTCCCATACCTAAAATGAAATGAACCGATCCGGTTTTATGGGGACCGTCACAACGCAGACATTTGTCTGGAGCTCATTTCGTGAGAGCCAGTAGTGTGGTTTTTGCTGTGAGATAAATGTTCATTCGACGTATCTACTTCATTATTTATTAATAAATATATGCTCATATTTTTGTATACTGTGTTTCCTCCTTCGTTGTTTTTAAATACTTCCTTACTTTTACTCCAAAATGAGTGGATCAAGTAAACGATAACGGACCTATAATTTTAATACTGAATTGGAGGATTCATATTGCTTCGTCAATTTAAAAGGCAAATGTATTTGATTGTTGTGTGGAAATAGCGTCGCGGTGCAGAAGAAACACAATGTTGAACGTCATTTCCTGACAATTCCTGCTACTTTTAATACGAACTATCCACTTAAATCTGAAATAAGAAAGAAAATAGATCAGCTAAAATCGAATCTCTCCGCTCAACAGTCAGTTTTCACTAGGCCTCTGTTAAGATCTAAAAATGCCACTATTGTTTCTTTAAAAATTTGACACATACTCGCAAAGAAAAAAAGCCTTTCCAGGATAGTGAGTTGTTAAAAGAAGCATTTCTTACTGGCGCCGAATGGTTATTTGAGGGATTTTCCAACAAACGTGAGATCATGTCAGCAATATAAGACTTACAGTTGTCGGATAACACCGTTACAAGAAGAATACAAGCCATTTCAAAGGACATGCAAACTCAGTTAAAGAGTGGAAATATGTGAGTGGTTCTCACTACAATTTGACGAGTCTACAGACATATCAGACACAGCACAGTTAGCAGTATGGTGAGAATGGTATTTAGTGACTTTGCTGTAAAAGAAGATCTACTAAAAATATTATCCATGAAAGGACGAACAACAGGTTAGGATATCTATAAAATATTTATAACATATGCAAAGTCGATGGATATGCCTCTCCAGAAGCTGTCTGCGATAACCACTGATGGGGTACAAACAATGGTTAGTAATGCCAATGGATTTATTGCCCTCTGCATAAAAGCATAAAAGATGAATCATTTCCAAACTTTATGTCATATCACTGTATTATCCACTAGGAAGTTTTATGTGGTAGAATACTACCCTTCGGACACGTCATGAAAATAATTACAAAAATAGTCAACTTAATTCTCGCAGCTCCTCTGCAACACCGCCTTTTTAAGATCCTATTAGCAAATCCTGAAGATTATGATCTCATTCTGCCTACTGAAGTACGTTGGCATAGTAAAGACAAAGTTTTTGTTAGATTTGTAGATTTAATTGAAGAAATAAAAAATTATCTTAGTGACAAAAATCAAAATTTTTTTGAATTACCAGACCCTCGTTGGCCAGTAGATTTGGCTTTTTTAACAGCTATAGTGGAAAAACTGAATTATTTAAACTTAGAGTTGCAGGGAAAGGACAAACATATAGCTAGAATGATAAGGTCTATAAATCCGTTTAAAGCTAAACTGGCTTTGTGGATATCACATTTCAAGATGAAGTACTTTGTGCATTTACCAAATATGAAAAAAATGATAGACGACGAGAAAATTGACTTATCAGCATTTGTTATCAACCTTCAATTACTTCAAGACCAGTTTGAAAAGCGCTTTCAACAGTTTAATATCATCGAGTCAATGGTCACCTTTTTTATTAATCCTTTTACTTACCACGTAAATGTAACCGAACTAGCTACATACATTTCAGAGCTTGTTCAAGTAAGGACAGAAGAACTCGAGATAGAAATTTTGGATCTTCAAAAGGACATTGTCCTAAAATCCATTATATCAAATTAGAATTTCTGGAATATAGTTGACAGAAACAAATTTCCATTCTTGAAAAGAGCAGCATATAATATAAAATCGTTTTTCGGTTCCAAATACTTGTGTGAATCGTTGGTTTCGACAATGAATATCATAAAATCAAAGTACAGATCACGACTTACAGATGAACACCTTGACGATTGCTTACGAGCAGGAATATTATCATACATTCCTAATTACGAAGCAATGGTCAATGAAATGCAATGCCAAAAATCACATTGACTTTGCGATTTATATTTTTTATAAAGAATTTTTATACTTTGTAGATTTTGTATGCATTAGTTAGTAATCATTTATTTTACACAAGAATATTAACAATGTTATGGAGGGATGCAGAGATGAAACCAGGTTTGGCACAAATACACTTTACTTCAAAACAAAACATTGAACAGAAGTTACAAAAATTACATTTTTACGGATTTAAAAATTTATATTAGCGCGTGGATGGAGCAAGTCCTCTGTGTCTCTCTACCTACAACTCTCTAACCTAGACGTTGAGTTCTAGCGGGGTTATTCATAAAAGATGAGTTGAGAGTGTCCTGCTACAACAATATTTTTTATGTTAAATTATATTTTTGGAATTAAATGTTTTTTTTGTACATTATGTGTATGTGTTATTAACTATGTCCAACTATACATTCCCCTTGAAAAAATAAATGGTGCCCGCCGTCCGACCAGTATTCTAGAATGTGCTCTTAGGTACAAAAAGGTTGGGGACCCCTGGACTAGATCATTGGTTCTCAGCGGAGGCGGTACCGGCCCTTGGGGGCAGTGGGAGGATGCTGGGGGTGGTGAACTGGTTTTGGGTTGTAGGGGGGTGATGAGCATGTTTTGGCCTTCGAACTTAATTTTTAAACTCCCCCAAAAAATTTTTTAATCTATTTTCCGGTTTAAACCATTTGTACCAGCAATTAAACGATCTTACGCAACGGCTCCCCCTCAAACAATTCTAATGGTGAGACAAATTTGTATTCTAGGTAGGATGACCTTGCAAAACTCTACACTAGGATTCTTCTCAGATCCCAACGAGCATAGCCTATGCGTCAGCTGTTTTCGCGCGCATCGCAACGCATGCGTTGAGCGTTCTATAGCTATGTCCACACTTTTGCGCTTTCGAGTTCGATTTCGATTTCGACTTGCGGTTTGTCTTTCCTTTCAACTTACTTTTAATCCATGCTTCCCGGCATGCCTCTAGACGCATTCGATTTGTTGTCCACATTTGTTCGACAGTTCATGCCTCACGAGATGGAAGAGTCGGACGGTTACTGCTGCGTCGTTTCTTGTGATTTCGCGGAGTTTATAAGGTGATCATTATTTTTACGTAAAGCAACAAGAAATGTGCAACAAAAATAGACTACACTTTTGGAACGGTGCTCAGTATATAAATATGTATAATCCCTCTACTTGCATATTTATCATTCATATATATATATATATACAGTCGGACCTCTATTTAACGAAGTCGCTAAATTCCCCCAAAAAGTTCGTTATATGGAAAATTCGTTAAATAGAGATTTACCTTTTAAAATACTTTAAACTACACAAAACAGATTTTAAATTCATAAACACTAAATACTATTAATATAAGTCAGTGATCACACCTTTATTTTGTAAATTAATGTCTATTTGTTTTATATATCTTACTCATCAAACAGAAATGTGAAAGGAAAACAAGAATAAAACAAAACATTTTCCGGGAATACACTGTATTTTCAATTAAAAAAAATTATATTAAAATTAATGAATTTTAATGACATTATCGCATTCAATAAAACAAGTAATTTTATGCATACATTACCACATGCGTCCTTAAATTTAATTACTGTTAAAGTCTGTTAATTTTGTCTGAGTTTTTTGTTTGAAAAAGCGTTTTCTCTCATAATACTTCACTCATCTTTGAAATGCACCAAAAACCCCTTCAGGCGTATTTTCTTCAAACTGTAATCCGCGTCGGAATGTGTTAAAAGAAAGTTAATGTGTTAAAAGAAAGAATAAGTTTGAAATGTTCAGAAATTTTTTGAGAAATATGCAGAAAAAAACATTGGATCACAAGAAAAAGTTCGTTAAATAGAGAATGCACTTCGCTATTTGGAGGTTATTTTACGAAGAAATTTGCAAAATGTTCTTGGTTCCAAGGAAAAGTTCGCAAAATAGAGGTTCGTTAAATAGAGGTCCGACTGTATATATATATATATATATATATATATATATATATATATATATATATATATATATATATATATATATATATATATATATATATATATATATATATATATATATATATATATATATGTGTGTGTGTGTGTGTGTGTGTGTGTGTGTGTGTGTGCACGTGCAGGGGAAAATGATCTAAATGAGAAGACTAAAAAATAAATTTAAACAATATTCTTTATGTAATACCTCATTAATCGATTAGAGATGGTTTTTCTTACACACATAGGTTCTACATCAATGTAGTTTGATAGAGAAATTAATAACTGGTGATACGGAATATAGAAAAGACCTGTTTTTTTATATGCCAAGTTATTAGAAATAGAACTACAATTTATAGCTTTGTTTATGAAGTAATAAAACCAAACAAATACTAAGAATAGAAAACGGTAGAATATTGCTCGTTATTAAGATTTTATCTCTTAAATATGTAGTGTAAAATTACACTGATATATTTATTTATTTCTGAATAAAAGGAACATTTATATTACTTTTGAAGTATACAGAATATTCAAGAAAAATCGTTAGCTAATCATAATATATATATATATATATATATATATATATATATATATATATATATAGAGAGAGAGAGAGAGAGAGAGAGAGTAAGTAAGTAAGAGTAAGTAAGCTCTCTTTAATATAAAGAAAAGAATTAAACCGAGACATTTACTTCTTTTCTGAGCAAAGTGGGCCATGAAGAATTACTTTTGAATTTTCATATATAATTTAAAAAAAAATTCTACATATGTAAGAAGTTAAGAAGTATATTTTGTTATTAATGAAAATCGTTCATTTTTCTTTAACATGGGGTTAAATGAAGAACACGACGAGAAAACCATGGCGGACTAAAAAATGCCTACATTTAAAATGTGTCGATGATATTTAGCTTGAAATGAAAATGATACATGCAGAATCATACGCATTTGGATGCAAGCAATGCATGACATGGGGGGGGGGGAAATTACGTCACGCAAAACGCGAATTCAGTTTGTAACCTGCTTTTATAATACTAAAACATCTATTTGTTTTTTCAAAGTGGGATTTTAATTCCTATGATAAGCTATGGGGAATTTTTTATTCAGTATTTTTATAATAACAAATTAGCTGATGCATATTTTTGAAATCTTCTCCCTGTATTTCAAAAAGAAAATTTCTATGATATAGTACAAGTTTTCAAATTTTTTTTTTCAATTTGCTTTGTTTAAAAATACATTTAGTTTTTATTTTAAAACAATACACATTAATTATTATTAAATAATTATTTTAAATGTATTAAATGCATTAATAATTTTATTTGTGTATGCGGAGTGGTTGACATCCCACAATGCCGGTAAATTTCTGTAATCATCAATAAAATTTTAAATTTCTTCCGAAGACTGCGACATTTTGAACACTGGCTTGAAAACTGCCTTGGATAATAGAAAAACGCATGAAATTCAGCATGAAAATCCACTCGGGTTGGATACAATTGCGATATCGCATGCTCTATCGCGGCGCATGCGCTGTCCTGGAATTTGCAGGTGGTGAAGCATCGCTCTGAGCATGCTTCACATTTCTCTCTCCGTGCGACATGTCGAAAGCGAAATCGAACCCGAAAACGCAAAAGTGTGGACATAGCTTATGAATGTTTCATTTCACTATGAATGTTTCATTTGACCCGTGTTTCTTGTGTTGCTTTTCGTTCGCTTTATTTCTGTTTTTTCCCTCAGTTTCGATTTATTTTCATAGTTTATTTGTCTAGTCGGCTAGGTAATTACGCTTATTAGTTCTTTATCGTGATCGTGAATTATTAATTTTGAGAAATAGTTATCTTTCCCTCATCATATTTTGTTGCCGCCATCGATGTCGGTTAATAAAAAGAAGTGTCGTCAATACAATTCCACGTACTTGAAGTTCGGATTTGTTCCTTCGCCGTCGAACTCGCAACTACCCATGTGTTTACTTTGTAACAAAGTGTTATCTAATGAGGAATGAAACCGTCTCGTTTGCAGGAGCATCTGCAAAAAATTCATCCTGATAAACAAAATAAAGATTTGTCGTTTTTCACGAACCCCAGGAATAAGTTTATGAAGTTACCGTCTATCTCAGGCTTACTAGCAACCTCATCAAAAAATGCGACGATGGTTTGATATCCTCTTATAACATATCAAAATTAATTGCTAAGTCGGGGAAAGGTCATACCATCGACGAAGAGTTGATACTGCCGGCTGTCAAGGAAGTTTTAGAAACGGTTTTGCACCGTCCATCCGCATCCAATGTTATAGAAATTTTCCCATTAAGCAATGATACAGTGCGACGACGAATTGATGAGATGACTGAAGATGTTCAAGCTTCCTTATGCAAACTTTTAATATCCACCGAATTTTCTCTTCAGGTTCATGAATCAACCTTGCCAAGTACTAATCAGGTTTTACTGTTAGCGTACGTCCGGTTTGTGAAGGAAGGAAAAATTATTCAAGAGATGCTTTTTGCAAGAAGCTTGATTTCAGATACTAAAGGTGAATCTATTTTTAATACTGTTAAAAGATTATTTTAAAGAGAAAAATATTCCTCTTGCGAATATTATGTCTGTTGCCACCGATAGAGCTCCTGCAATAGTAGGTTGTCATCATGGGTTCATCGTCTTTTGAAGAAAGAGGTACCAGGTATTTTAGCTGTTCATTGCGTGATTCATAGACAGCATTTAGTTACAAAAAACCTCAGCGACCGTTTGCAAATGTCATTACAATATGCCATCTCTGCTATGAACAAAATTCGTAGTAATGCTCTCAACGATCGATTATTCGGGCAGCTGTGTAAGGACAACGGTAAAGAATTCAATCGTTTGCTTCTACACACCGAGGTTCGCTGGCTCTCCAAAGGCGCCTGTCTCGATAGGTTCTGGTATCTTTTCCACTCTGTGGGCTTGAGTTCCTCGAAGAGAAAGATGTAGCTCTGAGAGATAGATTGCTACAATTTAAGATTGATGTTGCTTACATGACCGATTTATTCGCAAAATTCAATGGAACTAATTTTCAGCTTCAAGGCGAAGAGCTCAATTTGATCACAACAAAATCTGTTATTTCTGCCTTCCTAAAAAAACTCACTTTGTGGAAGCAGAATTTTGGTCGCAACGAGTTCAGCCAGTTTCCAATCTTGTCGGATCTGCATAAGAGCAGTGAAATCCCTTTCGATGAAACACAAGTTTACTGTCAACACTTTGAGCCTTTGCACAAGGACTTTTCTGAGCGTTTTGAGGATATTTTGTCCCTGGAAGTCCCTGAATGGGTCGTGAACCCTCTTATGAATATTGCGACAGCAGAGGTTCAGATTCAAGAGGAATTGGTCGAACTTTCAACTAATGAAACTTTGAAAGCCTGCTTCCAGGATGGTGATCGTCTCACAGAATGTTGGCTTCAAAGTAACATCAGTCGCCTCTACCCAGGACTGTGGATTATCGTCAAAAAGTTTTTTTATTGCCTTCCCTTCCTCCTACGTTGTCGAGCGAGGATTCAGTGCTGTGACTGATCTAATTACAAAAAGGAGAAGTCGACTCCGAATCGTGGAAAGAGGGGACTTGCGCCTTCATCTCTCTAAAAATATTGAAGCGAACGTTCAGAAACTGGCTCTGAACCTTCAAGCACAACCATCCCACTGACTTACTTGATTGCTTCATTGCTATTACTCTTTTAGAGTAATTTTTTTGCTGTTCTTTTTTAATTATATAATTAAGAATAAATAATTTTTAAACATAAAAGAGCATTTAACCTTTTTTGCATTACTCATTTTCATTTTAATAAAAGGAATGCAATTGCCTTCTAGGGCAAAATTATCGAGTTAAATCAAACAAATTTGGTGTGTTAATCTACTGAAAAAAATTACTCAAAATTTTTGCCTTCTATAATTCTGCAACCCCCCCCCCTTCCCCATACTCTAAATTCCAGGATTTTCCCAAAGGGGGGGGGAGCGTTGAAAAATTTTCTGCCCCTTAGGGGGGCGGCAGCTTTAAAAAGGTTGAGAATCACTGGACTAGATTTTCGCATACCTCGAAACCCTAGCCTCCTAACTACATACGTGCCCTTGATTATGAAAGTGGTTTAAGTCGTAGTCGTCGTAGGAAAAGCTTGCGAGGCGCCTTAGAGCATGAGCTCCTTATTCTCGGTATTAACTGTAGGATGTTTCTTGGTTACCGTTCGCAAGATTATAGCAGATTCGATAATGTGAATAAATAATTTAATTTTTTTAAAAGTTTAAAATTAAATTAAATTAAATAATAATTAGAGTTTAAGAGCTGGTAATAATAGTTTAAAATTTTAAGTTAGTTGGTAATGACGGAAAACCTGGGGGATACAGAGAAAATATTAAAATAGTTAGAGGGGTTTTGGAAGAATATTTTTGAAAAATAAAAGACAAATCAGGACGGTCAACATAAGTTTCAAAGCACTAAGAAGGGCGGTCAGACAGAAATCCAACAAGAGCGAGTAGCGATGTTTACTAGGATTTCCGAAGCTTACTAGGTTTACCAGCTGGAAGAGTTATCACTTCCCTTTTGTCAGCTAACGCTGGCACGAGGGGGAACCGCGAGGTGAATCTATGGTCGATTAATCAGGAGTGACAGGTTAGAAACCAGAAGTAGTTGGGCTATTGAAATTTGGAATTTAGAATAAGAGGAGAAAAATTTAACTATTGCGTACAAGGACTGAGTACAGGGTTTATAACCATGGTGGCCTTAGGACGCCTAAGAAACTCTATAGGGTCATGGTCCGGGAGGTTCACAAAGTCTTCATTATTAACTGAATAGATGTTTTCATAAAAGTTTATTGCTAGTTCTTTAATGAGGTGTCGAATAGGTTCTACTGCCATATCTCTATGCATTACTTCATTACGCAGGTACCAAGGGACTTTCCTAATACCACGGAAAGTTTTATTTTGCATTGTCTGCAGCCTTTGAATATGAGTGTCCGCAGCTGATCCTCACACCGGAGCAGCAGAAAGCAATATGGGTCGAAAGACAGTCTTATATAATAAAAGTTTATTTTCCATACTCATTTGGTTCTGGTACAGGAGGTGCGCTAAGCCCCTACGGGCTCTAAGAAATTTTCCGATATTGAATACTATGTTTTTTTCCAAGTTGACCTGCTGTCTAGATAAACTCCAAGGTATTTGCCCTCTCTCTCGAAGTACACTGAGTGACCACACGCTGTAACCGGAGGAGGTGGAGTTTTGATAAAACTGAAAAATATGGCTTTCGTTTTAGCAGGGTTTAATTTAATTCTCCACCGTTCGAACCAACGCTCAAGCATGTCAATAGGCCTTTGAAGATATATATGCATATATTTTGTGTTGCTATTCTTCGCTAAGATTGCCGTGTCGTCCGCAAACATGGCCAGTGTTGTGTTTATAGAATGTGGAATGTCATTAATAAAGATGTTAAACAAAAGCTGTCCGAGCTTCGAACCTTGTGGGATGCCTGCGTTAATCTTAAGTGTAGAGAAAGTTAATTTAGTGTAGCGAACTTTAAAGGTTCTATTAAGTAGATAGGAATGGATTAAGTGAATAGTACCAGAGAGCAATTTAAGTTTGATAAGTTTATAAATTAGCGCGCTGTGCCAGACGCGATCAAAAGCTTTTTCTATATCAAAGAGAATAGCACCAGTCTGTATCCGATTCTGAAATCCATCATGGATGAATTCCGTTACTAGGAGCAATTGATGTGTAGTCAAGTGTTGGGCTGTGAAGCCAAATTGAGCGTTTATAATAACACTATGATCATCCAGGAACCTGTTGATTCTTTTATACAGTATGTGTTCAACCAACTTACTAAGAGAGGAGAGCAGACTTATTGGACGGCAATTTTTAGGAATTGCAGGGTTTTCACTAGGTTTTTTTTATTGGGAGGATTATAGCAGATCTTCGGGCTATTGGGAAATATTTATATTTAAAAAATTTGTTGGTTAGCTCAGTGGTATAGGTAACATAATTTAAAGGAATGTTTTTAATTGCCGGGTTGAGGATATTTCAAGGTCGGGAGCTTTTTTATTGGGGAGCGAGTTGATAGGGTTCAGGATTTCAGTAGGGGTGGCAGGTTCTAGATGATCATTATTAATTACGGAGAGCCTATTGTTAAAAAAATTTCTGAGAATGTCATCAGCTTTATCTATGGTATCAGGGCAAAGCACATTGTTATGGGGAGAAAACTGGTTTTCATAATAATCTGCCAAGGCCTCAGTTTTGTCGGAGTTACCCGTGAGAATGCTAGAGGGGGAATTAAAAGGAAGGAAGGGGTGAAAGGTTTTTTAATCCGTTTTTAATAGTTCCATGTACTGTTATTCGTAGGTGCGAGTGACTCGATGAAGTTCGCCCATGTTTTGCTTTTATAGTTTTTAATATCAGTTTTTATCCTAGTATTTAACCTGTGCGTTTCACCTAGTACTCGCCCGTACGCTGCCAGATTTTCCTGACCTTATTTTTATTTGTTTTTTATGTAAAGGGGGAGTTTGTTATAGTTGTTGGGAGGGATGTGGATCTTGACAGAGCTAAGTGAACTATTAATGATGTCGTTGATGAAGGTAACAGCTTTATCTATATCATTTGTACTATTAATGCTATTGAAAGGAGGTGGAGAGTTAAAAACATATTTTGTATAATCAGACCAGTTAATGATGTGGGGGTGAGGATTGAAGGAAGGGGGTTGTTTGTATATAAATTTAGAATAATTGAGTTATGATCAAAGGAGAGTTCATTAATAGTGTTAATATTATAAGGAAAGTTAATATTATTAAGAGCGAAGTCAATTACAGATTGTGATCCTGAGTAGTCAAAACGGGTGGGGGTTGGGGGGAAGCTATGTCAATACCATTATCAGAACAATAATCGTTAATTTGCTTACCATACCGGCAGGTGTGATTTCTATTACAGTCACAATTCCAACGGGGGTGGTGGGCATTAAAATCCCCAGCCAGGATTACTTTATCACCCAGGGAGAATAAATTTTGTAAGTCTGAACACACAGAATTAGTACAGGCAGCTCTTAAGTATATAGTGGAAACATAGGATTGTTCAGAGTAGGAAAAATTTTGACTATGGTATTTTCAAGAATGTTGAGATTAAGGGCCTGTTCACATAGGAGTGCGTAGCGTTGTGTTAAGGAAAAGATGACGTTGAGACTAAAATAAACCAATCATAGGCCTCCAAACGATTAGCAATGAAATTTTTAACGCCTATGATTGGTTTATTTTCGTCTCAATGTCATCTTTCACTTAACGCTACGCAACGGACTTCTATGTGAACAGGCCCTAAGACTGGCGATATGATCATATTTAGTATTACTTTTGATATAGATTGCTGTACCTCCATAGGGGAGAACATTGTTATCGCTATCAACTCGCGGTGTGTGAATTAGGTTATAATTTTGCATTTTTAAATGTCTCACGTGACGATTTTTAACTTCCTGTACGAGAACCAAATCAACAGAGTTATGAATTAAGAAGTCCTCAACTCATCGATTTTGGTATGAAGCCCAATAGTGTTCTAACTCAGTATTCTGACTGCAGACCTCGAAATTAAAGAGAAGAGGGCGCCTGTGAGGGACCAGTCACTGGTAATATTTTGTAATCACTGGTACAATGACTTAGACCACTCTCATAGGCAAGGGCAAATATGTGTGTATAGGGGTCGATGCATAGATATTTGGACAGACTAGACCCTCCAAACAACTTTAAAGACAATTTTTAATTTAACTCTTTTTTTTAACGCTTTCTAACTCCGTTTGTCAAAAATCCTAAATTTTTATGATGAATTTCTAATTTAGCAAAGCTGACCACCTTAAGCCCGAAATAATTGGTCGTTCATGTGTAAATACACAATACGGGTACAACTTAATCAAGTAGGACGTGACAAATAGCTTAGATAATTCTATGAATATCATCCGAAAGTATTCTCCCTCGTTGCCCAAGATTAAACTTCCATCCAACCACATTAGTGACGTCACTAGAAAGTTCTTTGACCTAGGCCATCATACCTTCAATAGTAGCTTTCCGATTGGTTTTCGTCTCATACTGTGGCGTGGCTTTATAGTAAATGGTTAGAAATCGATTTCTTCGCTTTCGATTGCGTAAATATTTACTTTCGTTAGTGTCACGCACGAAGCTACATGGTGTCACGTCAAAACATTCAGGAGAGTGTACCTAGTATCTATGTCGTTCGTACAAATTGTGTGTAGTACATGAATTATAGTCAAACAGTTACTGCCAAAATATATTGTTCAATTTGTGAAAACATTATAACTCCATTTACTGCTCTTTCTTTATATGTTAGTGAATAACTGCCGTACAGATATTTCAAAAGAACAAACTAGTGGTTTCGTTTTCTGCTCAGAAATTTATAAACCACCATGCAAAATCAGTATGTTCGTCGCGTTGATCAACTAGATGCATTATCTCTAGATTCGGAACTCTTTGCCCTTCTCAATGCCCATTATCGCAAAGCATCTACGCACCTCTCTGGTTCTGTTTTTTCAAAAATTGACCCAGAGGTGGATATGTTATTTAGATTTCTCCTAAGGTATCTACCCCTCAAGTACTTAGGTGCTACGTTTGGGCAAAATCTGTTCCAACTCAAGTATTACGATAGTACAACTCTTTCGCCTGCTTCAACAAATAAACTTCATGTATTAGCTGCTACAAATATTGTTGTACCGTGGTTTTGGGACAGAGTCATTAAGAAAACATTAGAAAATTTCTGCCGGAACGATAGCTTACGCATGGACACCGGAGTAACAGCCGTAGAGCAGAAGTTCATTATTTTGTGGAAAATACTATCATTACTTAACTTCTGTGTATTTCTCCAACAATCGAAATATCCTACTGTAATTGAGCGCATTTTGCAAATACGGCCTGTATATACAACATCCCAAGACATTAAAATCTTGCAGTATGATGGTGTCAGTAAAGAACTTCTATGGCATGGTTTGGATGAATTATTAGGATTTACTTTACCACTGATCAATGTATACCGCGTAAAAAATTATTTTAAGCGCATGTGGTCTTCATGGAGTTATAATTATTGTTTCTCTAAATACAAGGAAAAGAGAGATGATTGTTTAATTTGTGGTAGCATTCCAAACTTCCCTCATACAATAGGATGTGCACATGTTTTTTGTTATTATTGCATAGCAAGTATGTTACTTGCTGATCCAAACTTTTTATGTATAGATTGTAATTTTGCTGCAAATGGTTTAGATTGTATTAAGCCTCTCCCTATGAATAAACCAACTAACACCAGTTACCAGGGTTAATAAATATATCTTGTATAGTAGGTAATTATGTGTATTTTATTCATATTAGGGAAAAAATTGGGCATTTTCATTTTAAATTAGATATTTTGATATTGAATTTTTATATCTTGGAATAAATTTTAATTGCTATTGTGTTATTGTTAAATATAATATATCATATGCAATTATTTTATTCAAAGCATTTTTATATTTACTGTGTAATTCATTGCTGTGTGATTTAGAGCTAGTCCCAATGCTTGTGTTTGGGGATATTAACAATTCATAGGTATTGCTTATTACTTTTTGTATTGTGTAAATTTTATTATAATATACTATTTAGTAAATCTTAACCCTTTCATAATCACGTGTCTTCTGCTGAGGCCGGAGGTGTTTCCCATGAGCACTCCCTCCAGGCTGCCCGTTTTTTAAGTGCTTAGCCAAATTTTATGAAAAATTCCAAAATAGTAATATTTTTGAATAAATCTATATATTTAAGCTATATATAGGTTACGTACATATTCATTTATGATTTCTCTATTAAAGAATTTTTGTTTTACAGATGAAAATATTTTTTACAGTATTTACTTAAATATCAATGTAAATCAGAAATCTCACAGCATCAGGGTCTGATTCAGCCTCAAAACTAAACGGTGAACCCATATGTCCAACGCTATAATCCCACACCAAATGCAAAACGAAATTACTCATAAATGAAGAACACATACAAAGTTTAAATGCCCTAACCGTTGGAAGCCAGTCGTAATAAATAGCTCTCTCCATTTGTTTAAAAAGAATTACTGCAGCATTTGAGTCATATCCCTCTTTATTTCAAAAACAAAGTCACAACTATGTGTATTCCAAATTTCATAGACATATGATGATGCCCTCTAGTGCCCCAAAAATTAATTAAACATTCTGATCTACCATCATGTATACGCGACAGTCGGTAGCAGAAGACTTTTCTCTCTATCCCGCAGGCGTGACAGTCAGGAGAAAAACACGGATAGCAGCTGTCACATATATGTGACGTTCGCCGTGAAAGGGTTAAACCCCAAACAAGAACTTGAAAAATGGGTATTAAAATCCTGTAAACTTATATTTTATATTTTTTATAATTTGTACCATATAGACTTAATAAATATAAATTCAGAATATCAAACTTTTATTCATAAAACAACACTATTATCACATATATAAATGTTTCATCTAGCATATAGATATTTATCATTTGAAAGTTTTTACAATCTTATTTTGTTATTTACATTTTTACTCCTAAGAATTACTCAGGCATATTGCTAACTCATTTGACAAACTGTCTCTTCCACTTGACTTTCATATTTAAACATAAGGATAATTTAATTAATATTTTTTTTTTAATTTATACAGTGGCTCCCAAAAGTGTTCGTACACTTACGATTTTCAATGAAATGGGGGTCTATCCATTAATTAAAATGAATATTTCAGAATGGGTATTTAATAATAAGATCTATAATCTATTCTTAACAAAACTACTTGAAATATTTTTAAAACATAGTAAAACTTTATTTTTAAGAAACCAATAATCAAAAAGTAACAAAAACTTTATCTCACTAAAGTCATCGTACACTTGTAAAAAATCTCTAAATATTAGTAAATATTCTAATTTTTCGTTAAATTAACATTTAGTAGGGTATCCTTTAGCATCCACAACAGCTTTTAAACGTCTGGGAATAGACTGCACTAGCTCTTCTTTAATTTCTGCATCAATGTTCATCCATTCTTCCATCATAATTGTTTTTAGTTCGCTTTTCGTATGAATGTCGTGTTTTTGTACTCAAACTTCCAGTTCTCTCCAAATATGTTCTATTGGGTTTAAATCTGGCAATTGAAGTGGTGTTTTCAAAACTTGTGAACAATTTTAGAGACACCAGAGGCGAACGTTGAGAGCCATGTGCTTAGGATCGTTATCTTGATAAGAAACAAAGTTGTTTCCAATACCCAAATTTTAGGCTGATAATTTTAAATTGTCTCTTAAAATATTTATATAAACAGCATGATTCATTATGCCATCAATAAATACCAAATTACCTAGTTCTGATGATGACATGCACCCCCACACAAAGACACCTCCACCGCCATGCTTAACTGTTCCTACTAAGTTCTGGGGATTAAGTTCCTCATTTTTTCTTCTCCTTACAATTATATGCCTATCAGAACCAAAAATGTTAAACTTGCTTTCATTGGCAAATAAGACATTATTCCAATACGTTTGGGGCTTATTTATCATTGATAGTTTGAAGGAAAGCCTAAGCTTTCTGTTTTTCTCACAAAAAATTTTCTACGGGCAGAACGTCCATGTAATCCAGCTGCTCTGAGAACTCGTCGCACAGTTTCAGGTGAAATTGAAGTAGAAAATGTTTCATTAAATTCTGCAGACAGTTTTACAGCACTCAAATGTGGATTTTTCACAAATTTTCTGATTATAAGTCTCTGATCACGTTTTGTTAACTTTGCCGAACGACCTTTTCTTACCTTGTTTTCAATCCGATTTACTTCTTTAAAGCATTTTATCTCATACTGCACAGTAGAATGGGATAAATTAAGTAATTTAGCAATATTCTGAACTGATTTACCACTACTATGATGAAAAATAATCAATTTTCGAATGCTGTTTGTTGTTTCTTTATGACTATCAGCCATTTTTAAATAATAAATAGAACATTACGGAGTAGGCAAGCAAAAATTAAAGCCAAACAATATTTTAAATGCCACCACAATTCAAAAATAAAAATAAAGTGCCAGACGATAATTTTAATTATGAATTTATCTGAAAATATTTCAGTGTTCGATGACTTTTTTGAGATAAAGTTTTTGTTACTTTTTCATTACTAGTTTCTTAAAAATAAAGTTTACTATGTTTTTAAAATATTTCATGTAGTTTTGTTAAGAATAGATTATAGATCTTATTATTAAATACCCATTCTGAAATATTCATTTTAATTAATGGATAGACCCCTATTTCATTGAAAATCTTAAGTGTACGGACACTTTTGGGAGCCACTGTACGTAACTACTTTCTTGACTTGAGAAAAGCTATTTGAGTTATATCATAATTTCATTTAAATTTATGAGGTCTCAACAAATGTTTAAACATAGCTTGACACATACATATTAAAGGACACATCATTTAATACTTTTCTTTTCCTCATAAAGTCAAATAATTAGTTTCATAATATATATCATGTAAATCTAATAAATATCACATTTTCAGAAGAAAGATAGACCATGTACAGACATACTGTGAGGATACATTAATAGAGATGCCTTAGAGAAATGTGCAATTTATTTAACACAGCATAGTTGTCTGTGTTTGAACAACAAAGCCCCATACATTATATCAGTTATGTAGTCTTGTCTGGTGAAAATATGTGTGCACATCTAATGTTATGCATGGAAATCACACATTGTTACCATCTAATTTTTCATGAATTAATAGTTTCAGCATTTAATTATAATTATTATTATTATTTGTAGATATCAGGATAGCTATAGTACAAATCCTAATATATACTAATGTACTAATAGGTAATGAATGGGGAAAAAATCATGACATTATTTTAGAAATGTGGAGATATTCCTGAAAGATGCTTATTGTATATGCAGAGGAACAGCAATGTTCTATAAAATATAATCCTCAGAGCAGATCTGACAGCATAGCTGTGGCAGATTGTAATACAACAGCTAAAACTAAACTGCAAGTAAGTTTTACATTTAATATATGGATTTAAGAATTGGGAATAAAAAAGTGTTTCCTACAGAATAAACAAAGGCAGGGTGTTTGTTCATTAAATGGTGTTATAGCTGAACAAAAATAGATTTTTTAGATACAAAAATGCAAAGTTGAGTTCAAAGTGAGAAAATTTAGAAATATTTTAAGGATCCTTTTATAAAATACAATGGGTCAATGTAAGTCTTGTGAGCAAATTTATTGTGTTGGAAAATTTTCACATAAATATTAATTAGACATTAATGATCTGACATTTCTCTTTGAAATAAAGAAAATATAGCATTTCAGTATCATTGATTTTTGTACATCTGGTGTGCAAAACTTAAGGACCATACGGTTTTTTTGCAGTTTCTTGGCAATGGAGCAACCTAGATGACTGATATTCACACCACAGAGAACTCAATATGTACCACATTAGGGAATGAAAGAGCACATATGCAATAATAACACAAATGTTAATTTGGAGAATTTATTAAGCAGCAGCCAAAACGCATTATATGTCGATGTACAAAGCTGCATTTCTCAATGATGGAATAAAGCAAAAGGGTGGTGTTCAGTAGGGAATATAATGACCCTTAACTGTAATGGTTCTTTTGCAGTGTCTAACCGTGTGTAAAATGAGTTGGTGTATGAGCTGTTGGGGTAACGTTGTCCACTCCTCTTTTAGTGTCCTCTTTTCAGTTCATGGACATTTTGCAGTGGAAGTATATGTGCAAGATGCCTTCCCAGAATGTCCCACACATGTTCCATTGGATTCAGGTCTGGGGACTTCACAGGCCAATCCATATGAATGATATCCTCACTTACCAACAGTTCACCCAAAGCACATGCACAATGAGGTCTGGTATTCTTGTCCATAAAAAGTAACTGAGAACAAGTGGCACCTCAAAGAAGACATACGTGAGGAATGATCACCTCACTGCAATAGCAGTAACAACCATTTAACATGATGCCTCTTGAGACCATGACACCTGCACATCCAAACCAATGTCTTTTGGTAATGCTTGCTGGATGATACCATGTTCCCAGCTCTCTCCAGATTAGCTGACATTTAGAATCGCTAGTTAGACTGAAACGACTCTCACCAGTGCAGAGTAACATGCCCAATAGCTGGGCAGTCCAATCTTTGTAGTCCTTAAACCATTTTAAATAGTGTGTCTGATGGGCAGGTAATAGCGGGATGTAACATTCTGGCCATTGGACGAATAAACCACCTTTATTTAAACATTTGGCCACTGTGAACTGCAACATTTTGTGCCCTGTGGACATCTGCAGTTGCTTTGTAATATTGCTTGTCGTCTGTCTCTTTTGGCCTGTAGGACGATATGTTTGTCATACCCTTAAGTCGTTTTCTTTGGGCAACCACCACTGATCTTTCTAACAGCTGTCCCAGTTGCTTTGAGGGTCTACCACACACATGAAACAATACTATGGGCGATACAAAACTCTGGCTACATTATTCACCATGCATCCTTCTTCAAGCTTACCAATTATTATACCATGCTTAAATTCATCTAATTGTTTCCTACTAGACATTTGTTTAACCTGTAACACAATTACAATTCACTTTACCATCGTACTACAACGAGCACATTAACTTCCTATTCTCTAACTTTTCTCAGAAGAGCTGCTTTTGACATTTAGCCCTGTCACGTGACTATCCAAAAATTTGCATATGCATCACTTTTCTACAGATCAGGTATCCTTATGCAAATCACCTGTAGCTTTTGGGTTGCATTTTTCGAGTTTAAACTAATGAAATGCTGTCGGTCAGTAAGTTTTGCAAACCAGTGTATTTTCAAACTATGGCGAAGAATTTCAAAATTTTTACTTGAAGTCCTATAAACTATATCATTTTCAATATACAATGTCAGTATGTTCCAGAGAAATAGAAAATTAGAAGAGGGTAAAGATCCTTTTTTTTTTATGAATAATTTTTTATTCTTTTCTTTAGATAAAATTTAAGTACTTCTATTTGTTCTTAGATTTTTCTTCAAATATTCGGAGGTAGTATATATTTTTAATCAATTTATGTTTTGAAATATGTAAAAAATTATGATAAGCATATGTCTTGCATTCTCTCTATTTATTTTACCAAGTTATAATTAAAGTGACTCTAAAAATTTGCATACTCTTTTTGAATAAAGTCACTCTCAACAAAAAGCTCATTTATTTATAGGGATCATAAATTGTGTACAAGGCCTAAATACTTATCAAAAGTTTTTATTATCTTTTTATACAGGGTGTCTACTACTTTTGAGCAAGTCAATTTCATGACTTTTCATGACATTTCATGACCTTAAAAATAAAATTTCATGACCATTGAAGTACATACTAATGTTTAAACGAAATTAGTCTCCCCCCTCCCCCCCCCCCGGCTCGTCTTTCAACAATATTCACCTTATTAAGTTCTTATCAGGAAAACCTTATTTTTTAAAAGTTGGGATTACAACCATGCAATACTTACTAGTTTTATTACTGTTATACAAATTCCAGATATGATTGTAACTCAAACACCCATGAAATTTATTGATGCAATGTAAAACACCTTGAAAGTGAATGATGCAAAAATTAATCATTCTCATACTTGTTACAGTTACTACAGAAACCCCATTAAAGTAAATAATATTTAAATAACAAATTTTCATTAATTCTACACTTGATACAATTGTAAAATAGCTGTATCAATGTTTAATTTGAGTTAATTTTTGCTTAAATTGAGGAACTTTCCTAAACTGCTCTGAAAACATCAAGATGAAGAACAACTCAAACTGGACTGAGCCTCCCCGATATTTCACTATTTTTTAACTAAAAATAATATAAAATTTACTAAAATTACATAATATTTAATAATAATATTAAGAAATTAGAAAATTTAATATTATATAATCTAAAAGTCCATGCACAATCTTGTGTAATACATTTCAGTAAATTTATAAAACAATTCGGAGCAAAAAAATTGAAATTAAGACAGTAAATAAAAATTTTAAAAATTTGAATTTTTATTCAAAAATTAAATTATGAATAAGTATGCAGTTTTAAAAAATTTTACATTTAAAAATGTACTTTTATTTCGATGTTAAAATGCAATACTGTAAACTCCAGAATCTCGGGGGGGGGGGGGGGGATCCTGACCGTCGAGCTCCCCCCCCACCCACCCCAAGGCTACGGTCCTAAGCGGAGGAATAGCGCCCTTTACACGTACGTTCTTTCCCGCGTGAAACCACGATTCCGCGCGATTGAGTGCACGTGTGAATGTGTCGGAGAGGAAGGGAAAGCTGCTCTGGAGCGTACTCCAAATTTTCCCGCGCGCAATCCCGTACGCTCCAAGCACTCCAAGAGCGTACGTGTAAAGGGCGCTAAACGTACGCTCTTTTGCGAGTGCTTGGAGCGTGAGCGCAATCCCATACGCTCCAAGCACTCGCGAAAGAACGTACGTGTAAAGGGCGCTAATATCTCCCGTGGAAGAGAGCTTCATAATTGAATGCATCGCCCGTTACGTCATTGGCGGGAGAAAGCTTCGCCTTCGCCCGTTACATAACGTATACTCGGCGGGAAATCTCCATAATATCGGACATAGTCTGTTACGTGGGGAGAGAGAATACCTCGAGCGCAAATAATGACAAGAAGCCAAAATCTACACGGTAATACTCGAGTTCACTGAAAGAAAAACCGATCTGAACTACACTTCTCTATTCAGGATCGACGAAAAAATTGAAGCTCTATTCTTATTTTTTTTTAAAAATTGTGTTTTTCCGCTGTCCAACTTCTCTCTCTTGTTAGTATTGTGCACCACTTGTTCGTGTTAATTTTAATGCTTTACCATATGTCTACTTCCGCTGTGTGTTTCTTATCTCCTCGTATTTTCGTTGCCCGAGGGGTAGCCCCACATGACGACGTATACTCTCCTTTCTGTAGGGGAGAAAGAGCGTTCGTTCCCGCAGTGGGGAAGAATATAATGCATTTTCCCGCGGGAACTCTGTTATCTCTCTTCCGATGCAACGTCACAAAGTAGGCAAAAATTGATCTTAGTGTTTTTGTACCAGTTAGGAGCATATTTTCTATTCTACATTATATCGATAAAAAAAATTTAAATTGAAAAAATTCGTGACCTTTTCTTTCAATTTCGTTACTTTTCATGACTTTTCGTGACCGTTTTCCCATTTCGTGACTTTTCGTTACTTTTCATTACTTTTCATGTTAGTAGACACCCTGTTATATCATACAATAAACAAAATTATATATATATATATATATATATATTTAGAAAATTTACTTTCAGGTTGATATTTTTAGTTTTTTACCGAGATCCAAAATGCTTCTTAAATACTGGGGAAAAATATGATGCTAAAACATTTCAAACTCGAACTTTTGCTTTAGTAATATATTAAAGTTTAATTTGATATTATTGATAATATAAGATTACAATACAGCTCAATAATCTTAATGAAGGAATTATCATTTTAAAATATTATACTTTCTGCATACATATTCAATTTCAATAAGATTAATACACACAATATACAATTTTTTTTAAAGATTCTTTATTTTAATATCTAATTTTATTTAACACTTTTCAAAATGAACCAAAGAAATAAAAAATATATTTCAAATTCCAACTAGATAATATCCCAGACTTTGTTAAAACAAGCCTTCTATTCAGCAGGTTCAAATGTATAGGATACTTCACCTCTATGTGGATATTGCTTTGGAACCTAAAGAAGAAGAAAAAAAATCTATGATGTATCTCACAAATACACAATTTTATTTCAACACTACATTTTAAATTTTTTATCCTATTGGAAGCAATAGTAAATATAGTTACATATGAGCCATTCACAAGACAAATCGGTTATGTCAACTTTTGGAAATTTAGGTGTCAAAGTACTTGATTGACTCCTAACTTTTTACATCATAATAAATTTCCCAAATAATAAGGATTAGCACCACTAAATGACTTTTTTTTTTTACCATTGAGTAACTTTTTTCAGAAGCCAATCAAGTTAAGTCCATACTCTAATGTAAATCGTTGCAATAATGCAATTCAAATGCAGAAGGAAGTACTTGAAGATAACAGTAAATTGTTTAGTGTTGTTTCATCACAAAAAAAAAGTAAAATACATTAGTCAGTTACAGTTTAACTGCTGCAGAAGTAAGTACTTATGAATTATAAAACAATTATTTCAATTTTTTTCTGTAGTAAAAAAATAATTTGAAGACTGAATTACATGTTATTACTTTTTTTCACTTGCCAAAATGAATAAGTCTCTCAGTCATGCAAAAATTGTAATAATAACAATGAATATCCCAAGGGTATTCTTTTCCTTTAATAATGTAAATGGCACATTGTCTTTCAACATTCACTTGAAAAGAAGCATCCACGAGAGACGGTTGCATATGGGGGTACCAAATAGGTGAACCAACACCATACCCTGGTGCCACCTCAATTTTGAATGAGCACCCCCAGGGACGGCATCTGGGGGGATCATATCTTCTCCACCCATTGACTTCATAGAAAGACTTTCCGGTCTACTGATTCAACGTTCCCATATCTGGCCTAGACATGAAGGTATTTAATGGCACTTGTCGGGCTTTGATTCGAGCACACTTCGCATCCTCAAAAGCCGACATGCTACCACTAGGCTACCTCTGACCATCCAAGGATATCCTATTTTATAGATTTTATATGTTGTCTGATAAAAACTACTTCTGCAATAATACATTCTACAATGCTTTATATTTTCAGAGGTAATTTAAAAAACAATGTATATTATTTTGACACTTTTCTCTACTTTCTGTTTTACAGACTTAACTGTTTTGGCAAGTGAGCGGCTCATATAGTGAGTTCTTTAAAAATGGTAAATTTTCAGTACCAAACTCTTAAATTACAATATAAAGAACAGACCCTTCCTAACTCCTGAACTTACCCCAACATATTTTCAGAATTATCACATGGGCAATGAAATTACTGAGGCTTTATCAAATGACAAACTATGGTGAAAAAACACATTCCCTGATCTTTTTCGCCTTAAGCAAAGGAATCATTTGAAAACATACAAACTCAGAATATAACCATTTGATTATAAAACCAAAATAAGAAGTTCTGAAAGATGCAGAACCACCAGTTTTATCAACAAGTACAGCTAGCCTGGGATTTTAATTCAGTAATTCTGTGTTCTGAATTTTTAATGGAAACACTTTGATAGAAATATCATGTGACCTTTTCTCTCTCTTATCTTCATTTAATAAAGGATATACACTGCTAAAAAAATTAGGGGAGCAAGCGAAGAAGTTAAGAAAACCGTGCGAGGCAGCCACGTATTGGCAAAAAATGAATAGTACATGCGTATCAATGCACAATACAGAAAAAAAGACGTAAAAAAATTTGTAATTAAGCTTTAATTCTTTAAAAATATGGAAAACCATGAAAAGATGATTTAAGGCAACAATTTGGTTACATGTAAACGATAAAAAAAAAAGTATTGTTTAGAAATGATGCAAGATTTTTAATATGGCGTGTGGTCTCCTCGAACAGCTAAGACTGCTGCACACCTGTTTTCCATGGATGCGATGATGTTACCGATAAGACTTTGGGGAATACTGTTCAACTTCTCAAGAAGTGCAATCTCCAAGTCTCGGAGAGTAAAAGGAGGCCTTGGACTTGCAGCAATGCGTCGTCCGAGCATGTCCCAAATATGCTCGATTGGATTCAGGTCAGGAGAGCACGCTGTATTGTTTCAGCTTCAAGCATGTTCTCCACAAGACGAGCTGTATGCGGTCTGGCATTATCATGCTGGAAAACAAAAGAATCTCCAATGGCTGCAGCGTAAGGTATGACATGAGGTCTCAGTATCTCGTCTGCATACCTTCAGGCCGTCAAAGTACCATTCCGAATGATATGCAGGTCCGTGTGTCCACCTATGCTGATTCCACCCCATACCATAAAACCAGCTCGTCTGTATTATGACCTTTCACGAACGAATGTGGGGTATTGCCCCTTTCCCTCCATACCAAAACACGTCGGGTGTCACACTCCAGACTGAATCGGGACTCGTCTGTAAACAGCACTTGGCTCCAATCATGTTGCTCCCAATCTCGATGTTCAGCAGCCCATCTTCTTTGGCCCGCATGGTGGCGTGAGGTCAACGGAATGCAGATCTACGTTCATAGAGACCTCCCTGATGAAGCCCATTACGTACTGTTTGGCTGGACACCCTTTGTTCTGTTGCCAAGAGCAACTGTCTTTGCAGCTGAGTAGTGTTGTCTGTTCTGTTTCAACGAGCTGTTAACAGTATAGACCGGTCATCAGTTGCTGTAGTGGCGCGTGGCCGACCTTGCCCTTGTCGACGTCTAACATTCCCTGTTTCTTGGAATCGATTCCACAGCCTTGCAACGACACTTCTGGCGACTCCAACAGCGTCCGCGACACTATGTTGTGTTTGCCCGGATTCAAGTCTGCCTATAATACGCCATGCCATGGATTCCGGTAAATCACGTTGTTGAGACATTTTCAAGTCACCTTTTCTCAAAAAGAATAACTGAGCAATCGAATTTCACAGTTAAGGCAGTGAAACACACGTTTCTGCAACATCCCAATTTCCGCCCTTATGTTCTTTTTCTGGTTTTTGACGTCATGAACTTTGATTTGCATATGAAGTTTTCTTCTTCTGTTTCCTGCTAGGCTTTAAATTACGGATGATTTATTTTATGTTACTTATCGGTGTAAGTATTTGCGTAATTTCGTTAAAACCATGTGCTCCCCTAATTGTTTTGAGCAGTGTATTTTAAGAAATATGAAATGTTTGATGCACTTTTGGGGTTTTAAATTCTGAGAACATAAAAGTGCATCAATCTTCATGAACCAAAGATATTTAGAGCCATGGGAAAGATTACCACAGTTTTTAGATCTGACACTATATATATATATATATATATATAAATAAACCCGGTGGCATAGTGGCTAAAAGCGTCAAGCTGCCATCCCACAGGTCCAGGGTTCGACCCTGCGACTGGGCAAGGTCGACTCAGCCTTTCATTCCTTGAGTGGGTCGATAAAATGAGGACCACGCATGCTTGGGAACTAAACTCTGGGGGTCCCATGTCAGGTTGACCACCTGACTGAGACATATGCTGTATGGCACCCCAAGCCCCAAGGTCAAGAAAGCGGAGATGGGTACCGCCAGCCCTGGTCCACACCGGACTGTTGCGCCGTGAGTTCAGATATATATATATATATATATATATAATTACAATTTTTGAAAAGCAAACATCCTTTGACTTTTAATTAAATAGTTCAAATGCAAAGAGTTTTTTTAGTTGATGGCTCTATCCTCTTTTTCTAAGGATACATATGTTTATAAATTTTAAGGCACAAAATATTAATTTTCTACAATGCAATAATAGATGATATAAAACTGTTCCAGAATAACTTTGAATGAAAAATATGAAGTTACATTCATAATCTATGTCAATACATAATTTATAAGTATAAAAATATAATTTGGACATAAAATGAATATATTTATTTACAATTTATAGGTAAAAAAAATATATTTGAAATCAAAATACATCATTTATAAGAAAAAACCCACTGAAAATCTTCCTTTTTTTTTTTTGTGTTAACTGGAAAGTGATTTTCATACGAATAAAAAATAGTGAAGCCACATTTTAAATACCTATACTATTTAATTTTTTTTTTTTGGTACTAATGCATTATACCAGAGATTTATATGCTGCCATTTTTTTTTCTCTGTAATCAAAGAATTATGATGCAACTGGATGCAGTTCAAAATATGCAATATAAATACTGAATAAATATAAAAGGACAAAATAATAATGGGTCAATTGACTTACCATTCGGTGATCAACAGGGTAAGCTTCAGAGTAAAGAACAAGTAATACATATACTGTAACACCAGAAAAGAGATACAACATCTGTTTCCAGCTAAAGATTAAAAAAAAACTTTCATCAGAATTATGTTTTTATAAATTTATGGAAAAAAAATAAAAGAGGGAGAGGGACTACTTACAAAGGTGTTGGAAATTCCTCTTGAAAATTCACTCTATCTCCAAGGCAGATGTCCATGTCAGGATGTATCTAATATGAATTTTTAAATCAATAAGCATCTTTTTTATCAATACTTGTTAATTTAAAAAATATATAACTTAGTAATTAAATTGAAAATATAACAGTATTAACAACATAAAATACTTAAATTTTTTATAGAGATTGGCTACCCACATTATACAATAGTTAGTGTTACAAGCTTCTACAAAGTTGGGTCAGTCCCTGTCTAAGACTGTGCTGTCCTGTTGGAGAGAATAGTGTTGGTTCACTTATATATTTGTTCACCTATAAAGAAGCCTACAAAATCATTCTGTGGATGGGCAAATGTCCCCAACACAAAGTGCCTACCATATTGAAAAAATATTTTTATATAGATTGACAGAGAACATTTTTTAAAAACTTGGACTTTTACAAGGCAGATGGAAATATATCAAATGGAAGTTCTTTTAATTTGATTTATTTCCTCTTTCTCCTCTAAACTGTAAATTTGTGTTACACATCTATAATAAATATAATTTTATACATGCATAAGAAAAGGTTTTTAAAATTGTTAACCCTTTGAACAAACTGAATTACAAATAACTGCTTTAGACTAAGACCTCCAGGGTAATACAGTGACAACGTCAGCTTGTCACTGTATTACCCTGGCAGCTACACAGTATACACTAGCATTAGGTTACAATGATGTGTGAGTGAACTTCATCATTTCAGTACTAGGGCATAAATGTTGATTTAAGATGCATATCTTCATAAATGCTGTAGAACAGGAGTTCTTAAACTTATGTAGTCCAAGGACCCCTCTTGAACAACATTTTTTTTTTTGCAGACCCAATCCCAACCCCAAGCATTTTACGTTGTTCTTGAGACTTAATTTCTGGCTCAATAATCTCATAGGCACTATGTTATAATAAATATTGGTAAAAATGTATCACTAGTTATTTTAATAAATGGTCTTGCACATTTATAGAGATGGACATTTTTATTAGGATATAGAATAAAAAACATAAAATGAATAAAAATAGTAGTAAAAAGAATTTAAAAAGTTACAAATCATAATAGATTAAACTCATACAAACATTTCTTGGTCAAAATAGATCTTATTTAATGTGTTTTCTCTAAATAATTTTTACTTAATGAGATGCATACAGTTGTTTTCTTGAAACCAGAACTGCAATGTCAGGCTTTATGTTGGAAAGTTTTATTCTAAGGTCCGCTTTTACATTTATATTGTTTCTATACTTTGATTTCATATGTAACAGAACCAAAAAAGTCTGTTTACATAAATATGTTGTGCAGAACGGAATCAAATGTTAGAGTACTTTATTTGCAAGTACATGGTAATCAGATCTAGGAAGTAACCAACAGTTTTTGAGTTCAGTTTTGTTGAATTGTAGTTTCAAAGACGTATCACATGATAATTCCCCCGAGAATATCTTGTTCAAGTATAGATAAATGTTTAGCATTAGTAACTTTTATGTTGACCGGATCTTTAATCAAGTTACTTCCATAATCAGGACTGGGAAAATAAATCCTAAAGCTGCTTTTTAGAACCATTAAATATTCAACAAAAATATGCCGTGTTTCATTAGGGAGCTCTTTATTGGAAGTTTCTATAAAATCGTTGAGTGTTGTGAGACTCATACACACAGATGTGAGTACGCTTTGACCACAAGTCAATTTTTTTTATAATCATTTCTATGTTATCTTCAACTTTAAATATATTTGCAGATGCACCATGTAGGCTCAAATTCAGTTCATTCAAATAAGTAAAAATATTAACCTTAGCTACCCGGTAAGTAACCTTACTGGTAAGGTTACCTTACTAGCTAAGTAACCTTACTATAAGTACCTAACTAGTAATGTTATTACAAGTAACCTTACTAGATAAGGTTACCAGTAAGGCTAACCAGTAAGCAACCTCAGCTAACTAGGAAAAATTGTTAAAACATCCGTTCAGTTCAAATTGTGCATCCATTAAAAATGAGCATATTTCATCACAAAGCTCAAAAAGTTAATTGAGTACTTTCCCACGTGACAACCAACGTACTTCTGCATGTAATAATAGATGTGTATGTTGACTTCCCATCTCCTTGCACAAAACTTTAAAAACTCGGGAATTAAGGGGGCGAACCTTAATGAAATTGACACCTTTAACAACTTCAACCAATTTTTTTTTTCAAATCTATTGACATATATTTTTGGAAGCTAATGATTACCCGTGTATGCAACAATGGTTCCAAAAGACCTGAAGTGCTACACCTTTAATAAGAGCATTCAATCCAGATCTTGTTCCTGACAGTGCACGAGCCCTATCAGTGCAAATTCCAATTCATTTTGACCACTCGATTTCATTTTAGGTTATAAAATTATTCAACTACAATTAAATATGGCCTTAGCTGTAGTACGCGAAGGTAGTGAATCACAAAAAAAAAAAAAAAAAAAAAAAAAATCCTCTTGTATTTTATATTCAAATTCATATCTAATAAATGCTAACAAATTAGCATTATTAGAGACGTGGGTACTCTCATCCAATTGTAGCGAGTAATATTGACTTTTGAGCACTCTTGAAATTAACTGCTCTTTTATATTACATGACAAGTCTTCAATCCTATTTTTGACAGTATCGTTCGATAATGAAATCAAATTTATATCTTTTGTTGCCTTAGCCCCCAACATTATATTCGTTATTACTCTTGTAGCAGGAAGGATTAGTTGCTCTTCTATAGGCTGTTCACACATTTTTTAGACAATGTATATTGTATTCACAAAACTAAATTACATAAAATTCTTGTGTTTTAAATGTTCTATTTGAGATCCCTTATTCTGAACTATCTTTCGACACCGCAATTTCCAGGATAATAATGCCTTTTGAAGTGTCAGAAGAGGTATTCTATACCACTCCTCCTGAACAGCTTTCCAGAGTCCTGTAAGGGTTTTGGGACGACGTTTGGATAATGCAGATTTTAAAAGTCCAAAAGCACAAAAATCCATAGGTGATACATCGGGAGATTAAGTAGGAATATCAGTGGAGGGTATGGCCTTGATACCAGTTTTTTGTTCCATTTCTTTTAGGAAATTTACAGTGGATTTTGATGTGTGATTGCTAGCTTTATCCTGATGGAGTCTCACAGACTGATGGCACTGTGGGTAAAGCGATGGTATTTAATTCAGAAAAATTGGCGATAAAATATGTTCCTGATAGTATTTGGAGTTAATCTTGACATTTTTTCCCACTCTCTTTATTTTTAACTTGCCATTATAAGAAAAACCAGCAACAATCATGAATCCCTTAGAAAAACTTTCTTTCGATTCTTTGAACCATGTACTTAAATTTTTTTCTCCCCTTTTATGATAATAAATGGCTATTTTTTTTGTTGCAATCATTTAAATACACCCATGATTCATCTATTGTGACAATTGTTTTCCATTTTTCTTTGGATAAGTGTTTCTCATATAGAATTCTGCAGCGTGTCCTACGTTCAGCGATATGATTTGGAAGAAGACGATGCACATTGCGTTTTTTCGCTTTCTTAAGATTTAAATCAACGTTTATCATTTTGTTTACAGCGGACACCGAGCATTTTAATGATTTTGCAACTGTCCTTTGACTAGGGGGATTTTTTTTAAACATTAAACAACGTACCTTTGCAATAGTCGAAGATGTCTGTTTTTTCCTTAGATATTTGCTTGGAATTTTTGTCCCACTTGAGCCTCCAATTTGACGTTTTTTTTCTTTTCTTGTTGACGATATTACCTATCGACGCTTTAGATATCACAAAACCATGACTCTCACATCGTTTTTGGATAACGGAGTATGCATATTTCTCTTCGGAAAGAGCATAAATGTAGCCTTCGAACCATTGCTTTGTTAAAAACGCCCTTTTGAATAAACACAAAACTTTCAAGCCGTAGACGATAATTTTGACTTTTAAAAACATAGTACAATTGCAATTATTTCTTTTGCAGCAAACGATTTTTTATTACGGCTTACCAAAAACGTCTAAAAAAATGTGCGAACAGCCTCTGTATATTATGGAGGTTTTCCAGCCTTTGCTATTAGTAGGGATACTTCATATGATACTTTTACTGCTTTTTTTATTGATACTACCAGTTGTGATCTTTTGCATCAGATTTTGACTTGAAAAAAGTTCTTGTTTTTTGATTAAAAAAAATTGATAGACTTACCAATGTGTTAACTGTATTTTGTTTCTAAAGGACATTGGAGTTTTGCAGGTTTCATATTCTAGCTTGATAAACTTTTGTGACATAGAACACAGACAGGTCTTTCCACACTTTTATTGCATATATAAGTGAATCCAAATTATAAATACTCATCACAATAATTTCTAATTTTATGTTTATTGATGGATTCCAAGGTTAATGCTCCATCATCTGAGTCGCTTTCATCTATATTTTGTTTCAGTGTAGATCCAGTTTTTAGCCAACGATCCATTTCATGTGTCAAATAATTAACATAGACAACTGAAACATGTAGAACAAATAAAGGCACAACAGAAAGACATGTATAGCACAAATAGGAAATCATGGTTGAACAAGGGGCTTCCCCCGAGTCGCCAGTCTATTTATGGCTATGTGTTCCCGCATTGCCCAATAGTCGCAACAATGCAAAAAATTGCATTCTTTTATTTATTTTTCCGTATTTGCAGTTGAATAAGAATAATTAAATTTTTACTAATTACTCTTTAGTTATGTTAATAACTAGTTAAGTAACATCAAATACAAAAAGTCTTGACCATGTAGGATTTTTATTAAATGAATTATTTGAACAAAAGAGAAAAGTGGGAGGATGTAAAGTCAAAATTGTTTTGCAGACCCCTGGTAATGGCTACACGGACTCCAGTTTAAGAATCTATGCTGTAGAACAATTCAAGAGAGCAGTTAAATATTAACTCACTGGTTCTCCATAATTTCTTTTCAGAAAGCTATAATCATAAACTTGAAATTCATCTTTTAATTCATTATGAATAATAGGAAACTTTGGGTAATCTCCAAAACCTTCCTCTTCAGGATATGGTTCATAATCCTCTGGGAGCAAGTTATACTTTCTTGCTGCTGCTATTCTTTCTTCTTCAGTTCTAGGATAAGGGCCTGGTTGCCAGTCTTTATTCCAGGCTACAGTATAAAAGAGATTCAAAATAGCAACAGATTTAAATGAATGAAGTTATAAATAAAGCACAATACATATTTGAGTAAAAATTTCAATACTAGATTATAACAGTTTAATTTTATTCTAGTTTTAATCTCAAAGTGCTTAAATGGAGTATATCTAACAATACAAAGACAAAAATAATTTACCTAGACTTTATGGTTCTAATACAAGCTAATCTACATTCATTTCAGTTACTTTAAAGAACAGGGGTCAGGGCCTTTTTATCGCATGGGCAAATCGGGACTTTGCCCAGGGCCCCCTGATGCTAGGGGCCCCCCAAACCCCCTTGGTGTGTGCACCTAGTACTTCTAATAGTATATATAGCTCATAGATAGTCCTTATTTTTATAAATGTTCATGAGGAGGGGGCCCCCAAATAGCATCTGCCCAGGGGCCCCCAGCGTTCATAATCAGGCCCTGACAGGGGTTCATGGACATTCTGAAATGTAGGACATATTGCCGAAACATGTTTTTATATTACAACATTGTCTCTAAATTAATTGACAAATTAATGAATGTCAACTATATAGGGATAGCCAACTTGTATACTGATAAAGTTAACTATCAAAATGCGAAACGATACTCTATAAAAATTTTCACAACTTTTATATTTATCCTAAACAGGCTAAATACAAATTTAAATCTTAAATATATAAAAATCAGTCCCATATAATAATTTTCAAAATATTTTCTAAAATTTTAAATTTCTTCTGCTAAAGCCCATTACTCTTCATTCTTATGATTTCAATTTCCAGATAAACATTTTTAGCTTCTCTCTTATTTTAGAGTGCAATTCTAGTAACAAAAAACTGTACATGCATTAATAAATAAATATATAAATATTCAGTAGTACCTCGGTACTCATCGTTAATTGGTTCTAGAAGGCATGACACATACCAAACAACTTTTCCCATAAGAAGTTATGTAAATTGAAATTTAATTCATTCCTGAAAACCAGAAATTTCATATTTTATTTGGCAATTTATAAACTGATAGCCTGTTTTTTATACAAAATCTTCAAACAAGACAGGTATAATTTAAGACAATAATTAGATAAAATAAAATTTATCTTCACTCAACCCATACTGAAAGGAGTTGATGGCCTAATGGGATAGTGGCAAAGTAGAGGAGGAGAGGGTTATTGCTTAGAAAGGGGACTCGCCTTCCAATAAAACATCCGGCACAGGGATTCTTTTTCTTTTCTGTCTCTTAACACCACTGATCCCTGTTGTAGACTCAGATTTAGGAAGTTTCACTGAGAAACTTGCTTCTGCCTATATTTCAAAATGTTTCTGAAGTGAAACATTGTTTGATCACTAGACGAGTCCATATTTCGGCTTGCTAGAAATTTGTCAGGGTGATATTCTTAAACAAAATTTTGTAATTAAACTTATTTTGGTCTTTCTTTTCATGTGGAGGGACAGGGCACGGAGGAGCTGCCTTGTCTCCTATATGTTTAAGTATGTGTGACAAGAACTGAGAAAATGTCGAGTACCAAAGCAATTTTTTCGCTTCGAAAAGCGATGAGTACCAAAGCAAATTTTTTCGCGTCGAAATGCGATGAGTACTGAAACAAACAAGCACTGAGGTATGGATGCATATATATATATAAATTTCACCATTTCTTTTCTAAATAAGACAGTTCAGAATTGAACCACTTTTCATACCCACTTAGAGTTAGCTATTGAACTGACGTGTTTATTAGCATAAAGAATTGAAATACAGTGGAATCTCGATCGATCGTTTTCCCGTATGTATCATTTATTTCACCCAGTCCCGAATAAATTCCATAGAAAACAAGCAAAAAAGACCGCATGGATCGTTCCTCAATCCTTCGTTTTCCCGCAATATTCGTTCAGAATATCGCAGCTTTACATTAATTTATCGTATCGATAATTTTTTTCATAATAACTGAAACATAAATGTCTGGATTGAGCTAGAATGATGCTCTAATTAAACAATGAACAGAACATTTGAGATGCACGGTCTCGTATTTTTGTTCTCTCTTGTTTAGCCGGGTTTCGCTTTATTGTACCACTCCCATTATTTGTTCGTCATTGGTGTTCCTTAATTCTTTAGCCCCTGGAATACTCTATTTTCGGCAACTCATTCCAAATTCACCGACTATTCAACATTTCTGTTCTTATCAGCAATGGCTCACAGACAGCTTTTTTGTTGGCCTTGGGATGGAGGTGCCCTGGTGTTTGGTCTAGTGTGTGAGAAGTTTCTGATTACTGCAGTTCTACACTGGCCGATGAGTGTTTTACCCAGAAGTAGAACTTCCTGGTGGTCTTATGTTGGACCCCATTCAGTACAATGGAATGGCTCTAGTTACAAACACTTCATGGCTGCCGCTTTATACTCTCACACAATAACCGATACCGAAAAAAATGCAATTTGCAACACAAAAAAAATATTGTTTACTTGTGGAGAGAAAACTGCCAAAAAACAAACAACGATTAAGTGCTTTTATTTGAATCAAAATTCCTGTGTATCTATGTGTATTTCTTTTTTTATTATTTTTATCTTGGATTTCAGTACAACTTTGTAATTTTATCTTCAGTTACACTATGGGTATGTATGCATTTATGTATGAGTAAATATATTTTAGGGATATCAAACTTTAAGGTATGTTAATACTTTTTTGTATGTTCCCGCATCTATCGTTTAGTTCAGTCGGTCCCTTCGAAAACGATAGATCGAGATTCCACTGTATTTACTTATACAATATAATAATTCTATGTCAGTAAACACTTGATAATTTGAGGTAATTAATGTTATAATCAACTTGATTACTGAAAACTGAGTTTAAGTAGAATTTCATAATCTGAGCACAATATTGAGCAAAGATAGTTTAAGGAAATAAGGCAATTTTAGAAATTATAGAACTTTACTGACTTTGTAAAAAATATATATATATAATTTATCCTTAATCTATTATTTATATCAGGTATTCCCAATGTCCAGGTTGAACCCTTGGGGATCAATGTAAGTTTAAAAAGGGTCTATAGTATTCCAGGTGTCTATTGGGCGTCGATGATAAATTTTTCTGTTTTATATTTCAGTTTCGCTCCAAAATGAATTTATTTATTTCCACTTTAAATCAAAATCATCTTCGATACTTTGAACATTTAATGCAGATTTCTATTGTTGTAAAAGTTAAGATTAATGGTGATGACATTTAAATCTACACTGATCACTTGAAATAATTAAAAGATATCAATGCCCGTTATGAAGATTTACAAAAAATTTAGATACCCCATCTTGGATTATAAATCCGATTGAAAGTGACACCACAAATATTGATTTTTCATTACAAGAAGAACTGATTGAATTGAAAGAGAATTTGGAAGATGAAATCATTTTCAAACAAGTGGTTATACCAAATTTTTTAATTGTAAAGATACTCGCAAAAAATACATCAAATTAACCCATATAACTGAACCATTATTTTTAGCTTTTCCTAGTTCTTGGTTGAGGCAGGATTAACAATACATTAAGAACAACTAAAAATCAATAAAATATTTCAGAATGCAGTGATTTATGATTATTGTTAACTAATTTCATATCTAATATAAAAAGTATTATAGAAAAGCATCAACCACAACAATCGCATTAAATTTTTAAAAAATTATATTATAATTACGTATAAGTCAATAAAATTATTTAGTAAAATATATATTTTTATATTCATTATGTTAGTTATTGTGACTATACGATGATAAGCAATTTCAGGCTAAACATTCAAAAAAATTGTATCAAAACATCAAGCATAAACACCACGTTAATTGAAATCGAACTTTTGCGCAATTACAATCTGTGTTTCTGAAATCTTGTTTATATTTGTGAAATTAAAAATAAAAATTATACAAAAATAATAAAAACATAAACCTAATGAACCACTTTTTCTAATTTTTTTGTTCATATTCTTAATCAAATTGTTATATTTAAGTGTTTATATGTAATTATTAGTATTATAATTATGTTATATGCCATTTATTATAGAGGAAAATATGAGGAGGTTGATGAAAAACATCATTCTTTTAAAAGGGGTTGGAGACACCCTTAAGTCTCAAATAAGAAACAGTTTAGAAATTACGTTAAAATCAATTTAATACAGATGAGAGAAAACAGAAGTAAAGCATTGAAACTCAGCACAACAAGAAAAAGACCAAAATCTTACCGTCAACTTATATATTAAATGACTTCATTCATCACTTGACTTCAAAGAACATATTAGGGTGTAATCAATTGTGAACATAAATTTCACAAACATTAAAAACATAGAAGTAATATGGAAAAGCCATATTTGCTTTCCACCCATGAAAAAAAGGTAACCATTCTCTTTTTAACTAAAAAACAGACAGAACATATTACGTCATGAAGGAGTAAAGAAAAAAAAAAGTCTTATCGCGCCATCTATTGACAAGAACTAGAAACGTCCAAATGGATAAAATTCCAAACATCCTGCCACCCGAGGAGGTGGGAATGTCAGTTGTTCTCAAGTGGCCATATTTTACAAACAGGCCTCGTAACTTCTCCAAAAGCAGTCCTTAATTTGACGACTCTGACAATTCCATCATTTCCAGGAAAAACTTTCACAATTCGTGCAAGAGTCCACTTTAGTGGGGGTGGAACATTGTCTTTTTTTAGAAGAACTAAGTCTCCAATATGAAATTGCTTGCCAGAAACAGCCCAATTTGGCCTAGTTTCGAGGGTTTGAAGGTACTCTTTATTCCATTTTGCCCAAAATTGGCTACGAAGGTTTTGTAGAAGAGACCATCTAGACTTGAGACACATGGATGGCATTGAATCTTTCTCAGGGAATGACAGGAGTGGAGCACCCACTAGAAAATGTCCAGGTGTAAGGGATTCCAAATCACTAAGTTCAGATGTTAAAGGACATAATGGTCTGGAATTGAGGCAAGCCTCAATTTGGCATAAGAGCGTAGCTAGCTCTTCAAAGTTCAATACAGCTGAACTGCATACCTTAAGTAGGTGCCTCTTGGTTGATTTAATGTTGGACTCCCATAGTCCACCAAAATGAGGTGTAGCTGGAGGAATAAAGTGCCATGAGATTTGAAGGTTGCTAGAAAAATCTTGGATGGAATTGTCAAGCACAATTTTGTATAGAGAATTCAAATAGTTACTAGCTCCTTTGAAATTGGTGGCATTGTCACTGTACACGTCAAAAGGCAACCCCCGTCTAGCTATGAATCGACGGAAGGAAGCTAAGAAGGCTTCTGTAGACAAATCTGAAACAAGTTCTAAATGGACTGCCTTCGAAGAGAAACAAATGAAAAGTGCAATATATGACTTTATAGTGATTTTGGATCTTTGAACATTTGGTTTGGTGATAATTGGACCAGCAAAGTCTAGCCGAACTCGCTGAAAGGGTCTCGACTGGACTACTCGCTCTCGAGGCAAATTAGCCATAAGCTGGCTTGAGTTAATAGCATTGACCTTCAAACAAGTTATGCAACCTCTCAGAATTTTCCTTACTGTGTTTCTTCCAGCAGGGAACCAAAATTTCTGGCGGATTAAAGACCACAGAAGTGCCAGAATGCAAGGACAGCTTGTGATAATATTCTATAATGATCTTGACTAAATGATGGCTCTTGGGTAAAAGAACAGGATGTCTAGAAAAAAATGGCAAACTTGAATTCTTGAGCCTTCCTCCAACTCGTAATATCTTGTCAGAGTCAAGAAATGGTGATAGAGGCATGATTTTAGAATTTCTTGGAACAAAACCCTTTGATTCGATTGACTTAATTTCTGCATTAAATTCTACCCGTTGTATTTCTTTGATGATGGTAATAAGTGATTTATCTAATTCACAAACTTGAAGATTACCCTTTAGTCGGTTTTCTGAATTTCTCGCATTAAAAAGAAATCTTTTACACCAAGCAATAACTCTTATTAATTTGCTGAATGAAGAATATTTGGAAAACAAATCTTGAGGGGAATTACTTTCTACTGAGGAGATATGCATAAGATTGTCAGGGATAGGAGACTTGTCAACAGAGGGTTGTCTTGCTTCTTGAATAAATGATGAATTTGCATCAGAAAGCCAATCTGGACCTTTCCACCAAAGCTTCAAATCCATAAGCTTCTTCGAAAAGATTCCTCGTGATGCACAGTCAGCAGGATTAGAGTGACTAGGAACATGGTTCCTAGTTGCTGACTCAGTCAAGAATGTGATCACAGCAACTCTGTTACTAACAAATTGATCCTTTAACAAATCTGATCGGATCCAACACAGAACTATTTCTGAATCTGACCAAAGGAAAACCTGATCCCAAAACTTATTCACTGATTTTGAAATTGCATCAAATAGCTTAGACAGTAAGTGCGCTGCACATAATTCAAGACGTGGGAGCGATACTGCTTTTAGTGGGGCTACTCTTGTTTTGGCAGTCACAATATTTACAGTCACTTGGTCTTCATGCATTGCTCGTACATAAAAGACTGCAGAATATGCCTTTGTGGAGGCATCACAAAAGCCATGGAGTTGAATAGATTTTGAAGGAGTGTCTGCAGGCATTAATCTTCTTCTAATTTTGATTTCGCTAAGTTGCTCCATTTCTGAATGAAATGTTTTCCATGTTGTTCCAACTTCTTCAGGAATAGGTTCATCCCAAGATAATTTATTTCTCCACAGGTCTTGTAACATAATTTTTAAGACAATAGTAGTTGGAGACAGGAAACCTAAAGGATCATAGATTCTCGCGATTACTGACAGAAGATTTCTTTTTGATAGAACTTTGTCTGGCTGTGCAATTTTAATTTGAAAAATATCCTGCTTAAAATCCCAGAACAATCCTAAAATCTTTTGAGACTGGTTGTCTTCTATTGAAATATCTCGATGAGCAAGAGCCTGGTCAGAAATATCGCAAAGAACTTCTGGGCAATTTGAAGCCCATTTCCTTAAGTTAAACCCTCCTTTTTTTAAAAGCGCAATGAGATCACATACAAGTTGTTTGGCTTCTACTATGGAATTTGAACCTGATAGTAAGTCGTCTACATAAAAATCTTCCTCTACTACCTTTGAAGCATGAGGAAAATGAACCCTTTCATCGCTGGCTAACCGTTGTAAAGTGCATACTGCGAGAAAGGGAGCACATGCTGTCCCGTAAGTCACAGTTAACAATCTATAAACCTGTATATCTTCATCAGGATTAAATCTCCAGAAAATTCTCTGAAAATCGCAATCTTCACTACTCATTCTAACTTGGCGATACATTTTCTCAATGTCACCGCTGATTGCAATCTTGAAGTATCTAAATTTCAACAAAGTTGAAAAGAGTTCTGGCTGCAAGCGAGGGCCTAAATGCAGCGTACTGTTAAGTGACTTTCCATTAGAATCTTTAGCAGACGCATCAAAGACTACTCTTAATTTAGTAGTCGAACTGTCTTCCTTTATGACAAAATGATGTGGAAGATAAAAACATTTCTCTTTGTCAATTTGATCGGGGGGAACAACTTCCATGTGTCCTAGGTTGAGGTATTCTGACATAAATGTTGAATATTGTTCTTTAAGAGAACTGTTTTTATTCAATTTGGCTTCAAGATAGTTAAATCTTTTAAGAGCTTGCGAGGCTGAGTCGCCAAAATTATTATCACCCTTGAATGGTAACTTTACCGTATAACGACCCAAGCTTCGAGAGACAGTGTTTTCATAAAAACTTTCGCATTCAGCATTATCTTTGGTTCTAAGCTCAGTTTGTGGGATAGATTCAAACTCCCAAAAACTTTTCAACTGATTTTCCACAGAAGCAGTTAGGTGGCAGTTTACTACATCTTTTTTTTGTTGACCTTTAGAAAATATTCTGCCAGAAACTAACCAACCTAAATGAGAATTTATTGCAACTGGTGTACCTTTTTCATCCGAAATAATTTGACCTAGTAACAAGTCAGCATATACATCTGCACCCAGCAGTATGTCAATTAGGCTTGAAATAAAGAATGTAGGATCTGCTAGTGTTAGTCCTTGAATATGTGGCCAAAAATTAGAATCAAATTTGAAATTTGGTAAGTCACTTGTAATTTTGTTTACAATAAGTGCTGAGCAATTATATTCCTTATGTTCATTAAAATGAGGTTTAAATTTTAAATACACTTCACTAAGAGTTGTCTCAATCCTGGTATTGTTAATCGCAGCTAGAGTTCTATTAGAGACTCTTTCAGTCAATTTTAATAAATTTGCACAGTTTTTGCTAATTAGACATTTCTGAGAGCCATTATCGATTAATGCTCTACATGTAATAAGATGACCATGAATATTTTTCACCCTTATCAATGCAGTTGACAGCAGTGTATTACTATTTCCATCATTATAATTTAGACAAGTTGTGCTAAGTTGAATGTCTTCCCTCACTGTAGGAACATTTTCAGAATTGGCAATACCCATATTGAATTAGAATAATAAAATGCATTGTTTACATTAGAATCTTCAGCATTAGAATAATATCTATGCAATGTAGTATTACGTTTTTTATGACATACTTTACAGGTGGAACTAGAAAGGCATTTATTTGCAAAATGAAATTTCCTTAAACAACACACTTTTTTAGATTTAACTACTTTCCACCTGTCATCAACCGACATCTTATTAAATACCGGACATTTAACAATAAAATGGTTTTCATTACAAACATTGCACAAATTTTCTGTTCTGTTTACTATGACATTATTTACAACTGATTTTTTAGGAACAAACCTTTGTTTATATTCTACTTGAACAACCTCTTTATTTGACATACTTTTTGCTTGTTGTTCAAGAAATGTTGCCAACTCTGAAAATGTAGGAATATCTTGAGTAGTTAAAGATAATTCCCATCTTTGCCTTAATGAGTCATCCAGTTTTCCCAAAATAAAATATATCAAAATAACATCTACCATTGGATTAACCTCTAATTTTAAAGTAGACAGAATTCGGATTACTTCATTACACGTATCTAAGATTTCAAATATTGATCTAGCAGAACCATCCTTAACAGCCTTTAAACTAAAAAGTTTTGAAATTTGAGTGAACGCTAATTCACGCTTATTGTTATATCTAGAAATTAAAGTCTGCCACGCATTCTTATAATTTTCCTCTGTGAGCGGAAATCCGGAAATAAGTTTAAGTGTGGATCCCTTTAAGCTAGCAAACAAATATTGAAATTTCTGAAGTTTCGTTAATTCAGAATTTTCATCAATAGAAGACAAAAATAATTCTTTAAATGACATCCAAGAATTAAAATTACCAAAAAAATTCGGTAGCTCGAATTTCGGTAACTTCAAACAAGATTTAGATACTTTTGGTTTAGATTCCTTAACATTAACACTATTACTAATATTGCCAGCTTTCGATCTCCATTTAGACTTTTCCCGCACTACATTTATTTGCAACGTATCGATATTAGATGCCAAATCCTCAAATTCTTTCACATTACTAGCTTCTTTCTCACCTTTACAAGCCACTATTATTTCCGTGTGAATATTATTAAGCTCAACCCAAATTTCATCAGTTTGTACTGTATAAACATCCAATTCCTCTATTTCAATTCCATCAGACACAAATTTTGATTTTCGAATATTATTAATACGCGTTATTTTTCCTTTCAAAACACTATGTTTTTTCTTTAAATTTCCCATTATTAAATTCAAAGTAATTATAATTTAAATATACAATATCCAAACTTAAATTATCGACGGACCGAACAAAGAATAATAATAATGAGAATAATAAAACACTAACGAACTCACTGAATAATCAAGAACAATAAGACAAAAAAAATTAAATATCAAATAGCTCAGTTTCTCTCTGTCTCCGGCTCAAACGACCAAAAAATGGAGACACCCTTAAGTCTCAAATAAGAAACAGTTTAGAAATTACGTTAAAATCAATTTAATACAGATGAGGGAAAACAGAAGTAAAGCATTAAAACTCAGCACAACAAGAAAAAGGCTAAAATCTTACCGTCAACTTATTTATTAAATGACTTCATTCATCACTTGACTTCAAAGAACATATTAGGGTGTAATCAATTCTGAACATAAATTTCACAAACATCAAAAACATAGAAGTAATACGGAAAAGCCATATTTGCTTTCCACCCATGAAAAAAAGGTAACTATTCTCTTTTTAACTAAAAAACAGACAGAACATATTACGTCATGAAGGAGTAAAGAACAAAAAAAGAAGTCTTATCGCGCCATCTATTGACAAGCACTAGAAACGTCCTAATGGATAAAATTCTAAACAGGGGTCAATGTGGGAAAAAGGATAGGAACCCCTGATTTATATGTTAGCAACTTCTGAATCATATTTAATTTATTTGAGAGGAAAAAAAAAAAAAAATCTAGTATGATTTCCTTCCCATCATAAACTGCAAAATGTATAATAAATTAAATACATGGAACAGAAAAACAAGACTTAAAATAAATCAAAGCTTTTTGTAATCTTTAATTATGATGTATAATCTAATATTTAACAGGAGTAAATGAATACAGTTTCATGAGTAAAATACTTTACAATTTATTTAAGCTAAAGTAACATTTAAAAACTATAAAATGATTTCATAATTTAAAAAATAAATAAATATAAATTACTGAAATCAATCCAGTAGAAGTATAATCAGTTAAACTTTTTAAAAATAGGGCTTTTTATTAAATAAATTTTTAAACAAAACAAATACTGACATAAATTATAAATATCTATGTTATACAAAAAATATGTTTTAGTCAGGGACATATACCTCATATATATGCAATTTTATTTATATTATTCTTTAATTCCTTTCTAACTCTTTAATGAAATCATACTTTCAAATTCATAACAATTTTCTAACCTTTGTCATATTATGAAGAATGTTAAAACATGAGAATTTCCAGCAGTGTAACCTTATAAATTCTCAAACAATTGCATTTAGTGAAGAAAAAAAGAAAAGAAAAAGGGCTACAATTGTATTTTACGATGAAAAAAAAAAGTCAAATAAAGTATTAAATGAATAGTGACTACGTAAAATGCTAGATTGGATTTTGACATAAACTATTTAAGCTTAACACTCACATGACGAAGATGATCATTGCGGAGAAAGTCAAAAGAACTCTAAACAGGAAAACACATTATAACTGAGGAATAAAGGAAAAATTTAACTAACATACACACACACTCAAATGAATCAGTTGAGATTATCAAGTAAATGTTAAAAGAAAAACAAATTAATTACATTCATAACAATATGAAGGGTAAAAAATTGATGATTTTGGGAGGATTTACACACTATTCTAACATAAAATTCTAAAAGAGCCACAAAGCTCACTATGAAGAAACACAATGAAGAGTACAAAGTTTAAACCATTAAACAGTATTTCACAATTAATTAAGAGAAATTTATGTTTTTAGAGAATATATCATTAAATGCTAATGAGATACTGTATTGTACAAGTGCTGCAGTTTACAAAAGACAGAAAATCAGACAAATATATATTAATTTATGTAATTAAAATAATTCTTGTCTTCAGTGAATAACAACGGTCGTCTTTTTAGACGTATTTGACCCCGGCAAAGCGAACAAATATTAATTACATGCCAGTATAAATTTGACGGCCTCAAAAGATTTCGATATCATTTTGATTAGTTTATCAGGGGATAATGATTGTTTATTGTACAAAGATAATAACTTTAAAACAATTTTTAATAACAAGTTACTTAATTTGAATTTTCTGGCAATCCTAATAATCTTTTCTAAAAAAATTTAAACTCACTTGTTATACTTGATAATCGAGTACATATTTTTGTAGGGGAAAATATATTTTTCTGAACATCTGCTTTAACAACTTTATTTATTGTATGAATTGCTCTTGCAAAACGAATCATTTTTAATCGTCACAACCAATATTACTGTTTACGAAATCTTATATCAACCTGGAGCTTAACAAGGTCAATATAAACAACACTTAAGTTAGACAATAATCGATTTTCTTTCAAAATTTAGTTGTAATGTTCGATTCATTAAACCTAAAGGGTACTAAGGCCAGTATGCAGGACAAACGATCGAAAGATGTGACTCTCGCTTCGTAAGCGGGGGTAGTTTGCGAGAGTGGGGGGAAACCACTCATTTTAGCTATGCTGATCAAACAGTTTGAGCTTCCGCAAATGATGACGTCAAGATATGTAAGGAAACCTTATATGGTCAAGCCACGCCCTTTTTCTCCTCCCGAGTGCAGGAGCAGGGTTCCCTCACGAACACTACGCCGGGGGAATTCGACGGTCAATTTAGCGAAACCGTCGGAGAGAACTTCCTCAAACGCCGCATTTTAATTGCTTCCTTGCGTTGGGGTTCAAGAAAAAGTATACAGTATTGGAAAAAACCCGCGCTTTGGAAAAATCTACCAACGTGGCTGTTTCTTTTACATTTTGTAGATAAAAATGTCTCAAAGGACATCAAATTTTTCAGTAGAGGAGACCGAGGAAAAAGTGCAGTGAAGGCATCACTGATGAGTCATTCGATTCATCTGCATTGGAAAGTAATTTCAGTTGTATTTGCAAAGAAAAAAAATGTAATTTGACTTTAGCAATATCCTAATATTATTATTTTTTTTTTACTTGTAGGCTGTTTTAAAACAGAAAAAAATGTAAGTAAACTATTAATTTTGTATTTAATTACCTGTTTATTAGAATTTCTTTTAATCATTTTCAATGCTATTTATAATATATCATATTTTTACATTTCAAGATATTTATCATAAATAAATTTAATTAAAGCAAAATTTAAAAATGCCCTAATGCTTATTTAAGGGACAATTAAGTACTAAAAATGTTCTGTTAGTCTTTTCTGGCATTTGTGTACAAGAATATCATATTTCTATTTTTGTTTATAAATCTCATTATACATTTTAAAAAATGCTGTTAGTTAATCATCAAACAAAGATCAAAATATTTTGTTGCAGGAGGTTTTGTTACCAGATAAAGATCACTGCATTATTAATATTTGAGGGTGGGGGATTGAGACCATGACATTGTATACTTAAATAGCAAATATAAATTTAATAATTGTGCTTCAAAAGATTACTGCCAATTCTCAGTCATATATCAGAATTATTTTGTGTAATCATGTAAAAGAACTATAAGTAAATAAAATTGAAAATGCATATTTTACGAACTATTTTATTTTAGAAACAAAACATTACAAGAAAATTAAGTTTGTGTCTTTTGTTTGGAAGTTACAAGTTCTAAGAGCATAGCAAACATAATGGCATGGTATTCATATATTTGAATTTTTGCTATCATGAAATTTTTAAAATTTATTACAACTATGTATTTAATAATCTTAAAGCTAAGAAAAATCCTAGAGAAAAAATAGCTATTATAACTAACAAAATAAATGTTTGTTTCATAATGCTTTTGGAAAATTTGAATTTTTTAAATAAATTTAAAGCAAAATTATTTGCCATTTATACTAATTAATTTCCCCCCCCCCCCCAGAAAGTTGTTGTTATACAAAGTGAATTACAGCCCCTAAGATTGTAACTACCACTAAAACAGCAGAAACAAAGTCTTGGCATATTGCTCAATCATCAAGTAAGTTATTTGGATTTTTATAAATTTAAAACAAATTTTTGTAACAAGTTTTAAAATATAAATTTCAGACTTAAATTGTTGGAGATATTTAAAAATTTTATAGTACCATACTTTATAGAAATTAAACAATTGTATATTTTATGTAACATACATAGTTTTATGTTAATGCCTGCATAGAACTCTTCTTCATAATCATTTGCAGTTTTACTATATAATCAGTGACAATAACTTCTATGAAATAACTTATGTTGATTTTTATGTATGAAATAATACCTCTGTTCCATGTGCTATCTCATTTACTATGTATTTTTTATTATTTTCTAAACAGTTCAACAGTACGTGGCAGGAGGCATCTAGCCTTAAAAAGAAAAAGAGAAGCAGCCCAGTTAAATAAATTTGAAGCTGAGGCTCTTCAAACCCAAAAAACCATGGTGCAAGAAATAAATGTTGCTGCCGAAACAACATCCCAGTAAGGAATTCTGCTAAAAATTAATCAAAAGTTAGAAACATGAATTAAAATAATGGATGACAAAAATAAGTTGTTAGTCAGAAATAATAAGCTTTTAGAGCTCATAAATGCTGAAGAAGATGTAGAAAAAATGAAATAAACATATAAATTCATGTATGCACAGTCTAAATTTTTTAATAAAAACTTCATCTTCCATCTCAAGTGGATTATCCGTATCTTGTAATATCCATTCCCTGCTTAAAGAAAGGGATAACATCCTTCTCCTTCGCAGAGCGAATGATTATTCCGGCTTTGCGAGAGAAAAGACCGGTTTAGGGTTGATTTATACACGAGCCGTTAAACCTCTAACCGGCTGGCAAATCTGATTGGCTACTGAAAATACGTTTTTCAGTGCTGCCATCTATCAATCATTATTGTGTCTAATTATTTATCTAAGACAGGGGTAGCTAAACTTTTTGGGAAGAGTGCCACTATCTGCAAAAAAAATATTATGCGTGCCACTTCCAACTTTTCCAACATACAAAAAATATAAAAAGGTGCGCTGTTATAGGGTAGCTGTTATAGGATAAAAGGTGCATATATTCCTGAGCTGTTAATTTCAGTAGCGTATGAGTAGGGATTTTACAGATTTTGACAAATTATTATTTTTTCAAATTTCTTAATTTTTCAATAAGTCTCCGCGTGCCACTGTTAAAACATCGCCGTGCCACACTGTGGTACGCGTGCCGCGGGTTGGCCACCCCTGATCTAAGACATATAACGTTTGTTTACATGTCTTTAAATCTATCAGAGCACCAGACTTTCAAGTAAACTTCTGAATTCTATAATACTTCTGAATATTTAATAAACTGAAATAGCTTATTTAATATTACTATAACAATTTTATATAAAGAAATATGATTTTCTGACTTTTCTAAATTATGTATAATACACATAAATTTACAACACTTCTTTTGTAAAATAGAAATTTTTAAATTTATAAAAAAACCGTACGTCATAATGGCTTGTTTTTTGTAAAATTAATATCGGATGGGAAAAAAATCAGTTTTTAATTGTCCCTAGGCCAAAAATCGTATAAAAAGCAAAAGGATACATTAAAAATTATAATAAAACGATCATCTCGTAAAACTATAATATTATTATGAAATGTTATTTGTATTATATTTATGATAAAACAATATGAAAGTAAAATTGAGTTTTAAAATACTAAATATTATCTAAATCATATTTAGAATTAAATCAATATATTTCAAATACATAATAAACTTGCATTTCTTTTTCAATATTATTCTGTACTTTAGTATTATGTCAGATACAAATTTTAAGATTATTATAAAATATCTTATATAATATTGTGCTGTCCTTTTAAAAAAAAACTTTTTTTTATGCCTGTTACATCTAATAAGAAACACAAAGAAGTGAAAAATAACTATTTTTGCAGAATGATCTTACTAAGATTTTAATGACATGGCAATGTTGATTTTATTCCCTATATTATGAGATGGCAGCCTATTAAATAAGAATTGAAAGAAAGAAAAGAAAAAAAAAAGTCATTTAAAGCAAAAACTACACATAAATATACTTAGAAAGAAATTAATTGATGACAAACAGTCTATTGCTTTCATTATCTTTTATTCTTAAGCATATTATCTGTAAATAAAAAATTCTGTGAAATTGTTTCGTCAAAATTCTGTATTACAGCACTATTTAAAAGTCAATTCTTCACAATCAATATTTAAGTGATGGAAAGAGGTTAAATATAACCTTAAATCTTTATAGTAGACAAATGTCAACTTGCATCCCGATGATGGACAATTCAATTTGCCTGCAATATCTGGATCAATTTTGTGAATATTTCTAATATGTTGATAAAGATTTTTCTTCTTTCTAAACCTTTTTCCACAAAATTCACAAGTGTTTGACAAAAACTCATCACTGCTTTTGCTCTCCATCGAAAACTGAACGAAAGACGACAAATGAAAGCTAAATGTGATGTGGAGGCCGTATTATATAAAATTTTTACCAGTACGAATTGTAAGCGGTAACAAACCTTGCGTGGTGTAATCTGTCGTCTTACCACAATTAAATATCTTAGCACAATTAAATGTAATAGTGACAAATAGATGGCAGCACTGAAAAACGTATATTAAGTAGCCAATCAGATTTGCCAGCCGGTTAGAGATTTAACGGCTCGTGATTTATACAGGCACGTGAAGGGAACGTAACGGGAACGAGTCGAGCGCACGACGAGTCGTCGTAATCATTTCCTCCCTGTTTTTTAATGCAACTGTTTATACTGCGCCGTGACACGTCCGATTCTCGGCAGATTCCCGGCCGATAATCGGCGCCAACGATTCGAAGCAGGAAGTCGTTCACTGCGCGGCCGTCTCTCGTTCATAGCAGAAAGTAAAAAGTGGCTATTCAAGATATAATTTACATACTGTTATTTATGTTTGATAATTAATATGGATGATGAAAACTCATTGAGCTGGTCAGAGGTTTTGTACGATTTGGCCCATCAAAATACATGAATCCAAAGTTCAAAATGACAATTCGGAAGGCAATAGGAGAAAATTATACTTGAAATTACAATTGGTTCACTAAAATATAAAATTTATCAATTTGTATGAATAATGAAACAATGGAAAAATTATTTACACGATTTAGAAAGTATAAATTGTTAAAAACAAATACTTACATGTATGGATTTGTTGGTTATAAAGCAATTTTTCTTGCTTTCTGAGCAGCAAAATTGTATATTAAAAGTGAAAAGTCCAAAGATGATGAGAGATCATTTTCATTAGAAATAAGTGCCAAGGAGGACAGGCGTACAATCCGTATTCAAAGCATTCTGATTGTACCTGCTTTGTAATATTTTCAATTCTTGTGGGAAATAAAATCCATTATAATGATAGAGAGAACAAGTAAAAGCCATTTTTTGTTTACTTCACTCCTTCAGCCTTCAAACCCCTTTCTTCCCAACAGGTTTGGAGCCAGGGCCGCCCAGAGGGGGGGGGGGGCAACTGGGGCACTTTGCCCCAGGCCCCCAACTACCGGAAGGGCCCCCCAAATTTTTTTTAAATTATTTATTAGATTTCCTCCGAAAGAAAATTCTGAAACTTGTACCGTACTTCAAAATTCAAAATAATCTCCTGAAAAAAGGTCCCCCTCCCCCATCCTCCAAAAAAATAAATTATTCGATTAATCAGATTTCTTGGGGCCCCCAACAGAAGTTTGCCCCAGGCCCCGTAAAGTCTCTGGGCGACCCTGTTTGGAGTGCATTTACTTATTTGTCTTACACTCCCTGGAGAAATGTCTTGTCTATTGTTTGCTTTGAATAAAGCAAACATTTGACCAAATGGTATTAGTATTCGTTCACAAGGATATGTTCACGTTTTTCTCAGTTTGCAACTACTCCGTGAAAACGATCAAAGTCCGACAAAACGGTTTATAATCCTTCAAATGACTGTATGTAGTGACTGACAGATAGTAGAAACTGATATTGAAAAAAAGGATTGATAATCAAGGGTTTACTATAACGGAATTGAAGATAAATCATGTTTTTTTAACCGAGAAATTTTTCGAACCAAAAGGGTAGTTTGTCAATTAAGATTCTTTCTGTGATTCTTTAGAAAAAAATCGAAACATATATATTTTTATAAGTTGAATTATAGAAACCGCGAAAAATGAGTGATTTCTTTAAAAACCCGTAACATTTAGAAAAGTGTTGCTATGAGAAATAAAAATGGCGGCCCTGGGCGGTTATCCAGTTTGTCCACCCCTAAGCACGGCCCTGGCTCTCCTCTAACAAAAGTGTGATAATGGCTAAATCTTTAAATGAAAAATGAAACCGCGCCATGACGTTGCAAATCTTTCTCAACTAATGAAACACGTTCCCGCCACTTTCTACTCCCGTCTCTGTATAAACACATGCAGCCGGCGCCCGAGCTCTGCTCGTTCCCGTTACGTTCCCTTTACGTGCCTATATAAATCAACCCTTAGGGCCTGTTCACATAGGAGTCAGTTGCGTTGCGTTAAGGAAAAGATGACGTTGAGACGAAAATAAACCAATCATAGACGTTAAAAATTTCATTGCTAATCGTTTGGAGGCATATGATTGGTTTATTTTCGTCTCAACGTCATCTTTTCCTTAACGCAACGCAACGGACTCCTATGTGAACAAGCCCTTACGAGAGCTCCCTACTAGCCGCAAGTTTTAATCACGTGACGTTCGTATTTACGAGAGAAAAAGCTCTCGCTGTTTGTTCTGCATATCAATTTTCACCCCTCTTAGAGAGGGAGGGGCATTGCGAGAGCTTAGCTCTCGTAAGTGTTTGATCGGCATACGGGCCTAAATGACATCACAACCATTGAGAAAGCACTGCATCAGTGCATTTCCCAAGATATGAACATGGACATGGACATAAAGTTTTCGCGAGGTTCCTAATAGGGCTAAGAAAGCCCTTTACCCTAGGTATGGATATACGTGATCGAAGTGTGACGTCATGTCCGCCATACCATCGGTATGGATATGGGAAACACTGAAGCTTTTCACGCATGGTCCAAGAAGAAATGAATTAAGTTTAAAAAAAGGGTAAAGTTAAGATACAGAATTAATTAAAGAAGTTACAAAAATAAAAACATTAGAATTTAGTAACTTAAAGTTAACACACAAAAATTAAATAAGCAAGACTTGTCAAAATGAAATGATCCAATGTGATAAAATAAAAAGCAAAATATAAAGATTAAACTCTCAAAAGTCGAAGACAAGCCACAGAAGACTGCGAGCAGCAAAGATGTTAAACGCTGAGATAAAACCTAGGATGGGAAAAATCTATCAAGCAACCCGTGCGTTGAAACATGCTGTAAAAGGAAGCAAGATGATGTATTACAGAGGTTAAAAAAAGATCAAGCTTAACTACTGGTCGAGAGCAAAATGAGTCGCACAACCTGATTGGTTGACGAAACAGGGTCCAGGACCATTTCCCAAGAAGCTATACGAAGGAGCGCATGGACATGGACATGTTTTCGTGAGGTTCCTAATAAGGCTAAGAGAGCCCCTTACACTAGGTATGGATATACGTGCTCGCAGTGTGACGTCATGTCCGCCATATTGGACAACTCCGCAATGACGGCCCATGTTATTCTCCCATAGTACGGAAAAGCAAATATTGATATCTCTTAAACTAATGATTATTATCTCTCTGTAGTCCTGAAATCGATAAAGGGGCAAAAAATACCCTACCACAAAAATTGAGGAATGTGATTTTGTACAAGAATAAGAATAGAAGGTACTTTAAAATTCCTTTCCTCTAAAGCACTGAAGCTTTTCAAGCATGGTCCAAAGAGAAGTTAATTAAGTTTAAAAAAGGGTAAATTTAAGTTACAAAATTAATTAAAGAAATTACAAAAATAAAAATAAAACATTAGAATTTAGTAAGTTAAAGTTAACACACAAAAATTAAATAAGCGAGAAGCAAAGATATTAAACGCTGAGATAAAACCCAGGATGGGAAAAATCTATCAAGCAACCCGTGCTTGAAAACAGGCCGAAAAAGGAAGCAAGATGATGAATTTGTATTTACAGAGGTTAAAAAAGATAAAGCTTAACTACTGGTGGAGAGCAAAATGAGTCCCGTAACCTAATTGGTTGACGGAATAGGGTCCAGGATCTTAGCAGAAGATATTAACAGAGAGGACGGCTCACAAATTGACCATGAGGATTCGCAAAGGCATATTACACCAACGAGACGACGTACTTCCTGTGTCAAAAAAGCGTAAGAGGATGTGACTGCATATAATTAGGAAAAAGGGGAATGGAAATTAAGCGGTTTAGAATGAATTCAAGGAAAACGGAATGGCATAAGAACAAAATTTAAATTTACGGGAAAGAAGAGTTGAGGGTTATTCCAGTGTCAAGCAGTAGAGTCGCTCTAGGTCTGCGATTAAATTCTCTATTGTCATTTTCAGGAAGATTGGAAATTTCTTCATTAGGGGTGGAGTAAAGACTATTATAAAATTGAGTGGCGACATAAGTCATAGCCAGGCGAATGGGTTCAATATTTAAATCTTTGTGGAGAGAGTAGTTACTTTTATATCTATTTGGCTTTAGTGATTAGACGTAAGGTTTTATTTTGTGTGCATTGCAATTTCTGGACATGACTGTTAGCCGCTGACCCCCATACAGGTACTGCATAAAGAAGTATAGGTCGAAGTACTGTTTTGTAAAGCAGAAGTTTATTTTCTATACTCATCTCCTTCTGGAACAGGAGGTGGGCGATATCTTTTCTAGCTTTAAAAAATTTGCAGATATTATTATTAATATTTTTCTTCCAAGTAAGCTTACTATCCATGAAGATACCCAAATATTTCACTTCCCTTTCAAAGTGGATGAGCTGACCATAAACGTTAACTTGGGGGTGGGGGAACCCTGTTGTATGAAAAAAAAGATAGCCTTTGTTTTAGTGGGATTTAATTTAATACGCCATTTATCAAACCAGCGCTCAAGAATTTTAATGTGACGTTGGAGGTAAGTATGCATATATCTGACATTATGGTTTTTAGCGAGAATGGCTGTGTCATCAGCAGAGAGGGAAAGCGAAGTGTTCGGGGTGGTGGGGATATCATTTAAAAATAAGTTAAATAAGACCGGTCCGAGTTTCGAACCTTGAGGAACTCCCGCATTAACAGGGCGTAGGGCTGAAGTTGTACCAGAATAGCTTACAGCAAATGTTATGTCAGAAAGATAGGATTGAATAAGTTTAATTAGGGCAGCTGGCATTTTAAATTTAATGATTTTATAGATAGGGCCACTGTTCGAGACAGTGTCAAAAGCTTTAAGAATATCAAGGAAGATAGCACCAGTCTGCCTTCTGTTCTGTAGTCCATCATGGATGTACTCGGAAGGAGCGCCATCTTCAGTAGGGCATTTCCTGGGAAAATGGACCGATTATTGTCGTTCACCGGCAGATGACGTGACATGTAAGGAACCTACTGTTTTTTGAATGAGTTGTATGGATACGTGTGTTTGAAAATAGTGTACTTACGGAAAATCCAGTCGACCATTTTCGCCAAATGAAGGCAATGGTGCCAAGAGGCGATTTTTATCCAATAATCGTAAAACCTACCACACGGGATTCAAAGTTACCTTGACAAGAGTTTCTAGATCTAGCAGTAAAGCTGTCGCTGTTTTAAGTTTTATTGTAGCTCTGCGTTGTAAAAAATATTTAAAATTTGGGATTTACCAACTACAGAACAAGAAGCAGTAGAATTCTTTCAAAGGTATGGAATCTTACCGTCATCCAAAAATGCGTTAATGGCCACGATATGGCGCTTTATTTAAAAACACAGATTCAATGGCGTTGTAATATTAAGATTTGTCAGAAGCGAATATCCATTCGCGAAGAAACATGGTTCGAGAGTTCAACCATTTCATTTGTGATAGCCCTAAGATTTATTTACAGCTGGAGCAGAGAATTGGCTACTTTTGAATGGGGAAAAGAAGAATTAGAGTTGAGTGACAAGACTGTTATTAATTGGAATAATTACTTATGAGAAGTTGGTACACACAGTCTTTTAACAAGGCTAAAGAAAAAAATCGGAGGGGCCAACCTCATTGTCGAAATTGATGAGAGCCTTTTCTCAAGGCGTAAAAAGCATGCAGGGAGAATAACCCTCGAGCAATGGTTGTTTGGAGACATTTGCAAAGAGACCAACGGGTGTTTTATCGTAACAGTTTCAGATAGGATCGAAAAGGGAAAAAGATAACATCGAAGAAGGTTCTACAATAGACTCGGACTCATGGAAAACTTATAAAACCGACGAAATAAGAGGTGCTAATTTCGAACATTTCAAAGTTAATAATTTTGTAGATCCGGATACCGGCGTACATACACAAAACATTGAGTGATTGTGGGATTCGGCCAAGTGATGGGAAAAAAGACAACTTGGGACAGCGCAACACCACTTAGATTCTTATAGGGCTGATTTCATGTGACGTCGTCTTCACAAAAAAGAAGACATATTTGTTTCTATTTTGCGCGCAATTGCAGATTTTATGGTGTCAAAATGATTGGTGGTGGAAGCGGCCGGGAGGTTTGGCGGATTTGCGCCAACTTTTATGGTCGACTGGATTTTCCGTAAGTAACGAAAATAGTTTAACAAATTTTAAAATTTATTCTGTGTACAGATATGCCTGCATATTTTGCACCTGGTTCTACTAGTGGCTATCCATCAGACTTAAAACTAAATAAAGCACGAGGGAAGAGAAATCCTAGTTTATTTACTGCTCCTAAAATAAGAACATTATCATTTTTCATGAATATTTGCTGTATTATAAAGAGAGAAAAATACAGCTGCTGTGTTTTAAGCTGACATATAGTTAAAACAGCTAAAATTCTGTCGGAAAGAAGAGTGTTTTATTGTTTAATCATCCCCTATAAAGGTGTTCACAAAGCTCTATACTATGTAAACAAATGTAAATAATTATTGAAATTATTGTTCTAAAGGAAATGGCTTAATCAACAAAAGATGTGCGATACTTGCATATATAATGAAGTATTAGTTTTTGATGCTTTCCATATTGTTTATGAACATTTTACCTTCATTGTTGCTGGTTATATTGTTAGTAGGATCAGCAGATTTTCTAAATGTGATCTATGTATATAGAAGTTTATAGAGTTTTCTTAGGGGCACTCTACATGAATTTGATACAAACACAGTTTATACATGAAACAACGTTTATTAATATCTTTGCACATGTAGGTTTTGCTTTTACAGCAATAAGCATACGTACTACTAGTACGAAATATATATTAGCATTCAATAAAAATACACTTTGCAATACTCACAAACTAGAAAGTCAAACCAGCAGTTCTGCCACGTAAACTTTGGACCTGCTAAGCACAAGCGCCGGTTAAGGGTTGATTTATACAGGCACGTAACGGGAACGAGCCGTGCCCGAGCGCCGGATGCATGTGTTTATACAGAGACGGGAGTAGAAAGTTGCGGGAACGTGTTTCATTAGTTGTGAAAGATTTGTAACGTCATGGCGCGGTTTCATTTTTCAGTTAAAGATTTAGCCATTATCACACTTTTGTTAGAGGAGAGCCAGGGCCGTGCTTAGGGGTGGACAAACTGGGTAACCGCCCAGGGCCACCATTTTCATTTCTCATAGCAACACTTTTCTAAATCTTAAGGGTTTTTAAAGAAATCCCTCATTTTTCGCGGTTTCTATAATTCAACTTATAAAAATATATATGTTTCGATTTTTTCTAAAGAATCGCAGAAAGAATCTTAATTGACAAAATACCCTTTTGGTTCGAAAAATTTCTCGGTTAAAAAAACATGATTTATCTTCAATTCAGTTATAGTAAACCCTTGATTATCAATCCTTTTTTTCAATATCAGTTTCTACTATCTGTCAGTCACTACATACAGTCATTTGAAGAATTATAAACCGTTTTGTCGGACTTTGTTCGTTTTCACGGAATAGTTGCAAACTGAGAAAAACGTGAACATATCCTTATGAACGAATACTAATACCATTTGGTCAAATGTTTGCTCTATTCAAAGCAAACAATAGACAAGACATTTCTCCAGGGAGTGTAAGACAAATAAGTAAATGCACTCCAAACAGGGCCGCCCAGAGACTTTACGGGGCCTGGGGCAAACTTCTGTTGGGGGCCCCAAGAAATCTGATTAATCGAATAATTTTTTTTTGGGGGGGAGGGCCCTTTTTTCAGGAGAATCCTTTCATTTTGAAGTACGGTACAAGTTTCAGAATTTTCTTTCGGAGGAAATCTAATAAATAATTTTTTAAAAATGTTTTGGGGCCCCTCCGGCAGTTGGGGGCCTGGGGCAAAGTGCTCCAGTTGCCCCCCCCCTCTGGGCGGCCCTGGCTCCAAACCTGTTGGGAAGAAAGGGGTTTGAAGGCTGAAGGAGTGAGGTAAACAAAAAATGGCTTTTACTTGTTCTCTCTATCATTATAATGGATTTTATTTCCCACTTTTCCCACAAGAATTGAAAATATTACAAAGCAGGTACAATCAGAATGCTTTGAATACGGATTGTACGCCTGTCCTCCTTTCATCTTCATCGTCAGAAAGGGCCAGTGTTTCAGTGGTTCCCTGATGAATGAAATTGGAAACATGCAGGTTTTCTTCCTCAATGGATAAGCCGTGATCGATCTTGACATACTCTTCAATGCTTACCTTTGAATCAAAATTGGCTTCTAGATCCGCAAGTTCTTTTTTCGCTTTTTTTCAGTAGTACTGTCAGTTGCCACTTGTACTCAAAAATCCTGCCTTCATAAAACATTTTAGAACGCACCCAGGTTCCACCTTTTGAAGGGCTGACGTAGTTCAGGAAATCCAAAACAGATACCGATTTTTCCAACTCTTCTCTGGATTTGCAGGAGATAATCTGTGAAAGCACATGTCTCAGAAGCAGCTTTCTGTATCGTACTTTAAAGCTGCGGATAATTCTCTGATCAAGTGGCTCTAGCATCGAAGTGGTGTTAGGAGGCAAGAAAACTAAATTAACAGTTTTCAGCTTTAAATCATCAGGATAGGAAGTAGCATTGTCCATGAACATAGTGATTTTTTTTTCTTTAGTTTTTTTCATTTTGTTCTCTAACTCCACCAACAAATCGCTCATTATCTCAGTGGTCATCCACGCATTTTTATTTGACTTCCACGAAACACTAAATTTTCGTACATCAATGTTCTTGAAACATCTAGGCTTCTTAGCTTTTCCAATAACAGTTGGAGTTTCGAAGTCTCCCAGCATGTTGCAACACTGCAAAAGAGTGAGCCGCTCTTTCAAAAATTTCCCGCCACTACACACTCTTTTTCACCCTTAAAACATAAGGTGTTGTTCGTTGCAAAGACACATAAGCATATATTTTTAGCTTGCTTGTTAGAATAATTTTGAAATGCTTACCAAAATAATTGAAAGTTTTTAAAAAATACCTGTCCGCTATTCGAAGTGTCCGCTATCTAGAGGGAATAACATGGATTGGCCTATATAAAAGGACTGGGACTCTTAAAAATATCCGTTAATTAGAGGTGTCCGCTTTTCGGTAGTGTCCGTTAAGGGAGGTATCACTGTATATATATATATATATATATAGTATGATTAGCTAAAGATTTTTCTTGAATATTCTGTATACTTCAAAAGTAATATAAATGTTCCTTTTATTCAGAAATAAATTAATATACCAGTGTAATTTTACACTATATATTTAAGAGATAAAATTTTAATAACAAGCAATATTCTACCGTTTTCTATTCTTAGTATTTGTTTGGTTTTATTACCTCATAAACAAAGCTATAAATTTTAGTTCTATTTCTAATAACTTGGCATATAAAAAACAGGTCTTCTCTATATTCCGTATCACCAGTTATTAATTTCTCTATCAAACTACATTGATGTAGAACCTATACGTGTATAAAAAAACCCCTCTCTAATCGATTAATGAGGTATTACATAAAGAATATTATGTTTAAATTTATATTTATTTTTTAGTCTTCTCATTTAGATAATTTTCCCCTGCACGTGCACACACACACACAGATATATATATATACAGTGTGTAACAAAATTATAAGACCACCCAAAATATCACTCATTTTAATATTACACTGCATAAAATGAATAATTTTAAAATTTGAAGCAAATGAAAAAAGTTATATTTTCTCAAATAAATCGCTGAAAGGAAAAAAAAATTGAGTTAATTTCACACAGCAAAAGATTTTTTGAAATCTCGGTGTAACATAAATATAAGACCACTTATTTTTTTTATTTAAACTCATTTGCGTTTTTAAAACTATTTTATTTTTTCTTTCAAAATCGTAGATAAACTGTAACTTTACATCACAAAAAAGTCCAAACGATAATATTGTAAAAGAAATAGAATTTAATTTGTTTGTTTTTATGAGGAAATTCACAATGCCGCGTGGAAGAGAATTATCTGAACTAGAAGTTCGAAAAATTTGGTTTCCTAAGGGCTCTGGAAAATCGGAACGGGAAATAAGTAAGATACTTAAACGTTCTAAAACTGCTATTCATAACGTTTTAAGTAAAATAGATTTTTATGGAAAATATAAAAGATCTGGCAGAAAGAGTAAATTATCAGCTTACGATAATAGACGAATTTTCAAGCTTGCAACGAAACAGAACTTGTCTACTCGTAAAATAACATAGCAGACAAGTAAAACTTTCACATATGACAGCCTGGCGCACTTTAAGATCAAATTCAAATGTTGCTCTTCGGAAATTAAAAAGAAAACCAAGACTGTTAAAGCATCATAAAGAAGGAAGGCTGAAGTGGGCAAAGGAAGTTATGACCTGGGATGCTGCTTGGAAAAATATTATTTTTTCCGACGAAAAAAATTTAATTTGGATGGCCTGGACGGTAATATTTCCTACTGGCATGATTTACGAATGGAACCTCGGGTTTTCTTCAATAGACAGATGGGTGGTGGCTCTGTGATGGTGTGGGGAGCTTTTGCATATGATGGGAAATGAGATATGCAGTGAGTTCTTGGAAAAATGGACTCCATTTGTTATCAACAACTGCTTTACCAACACCTTATACCTTTTGGCCCATTTTTAGGAGGTTCAAACTGGAAATTTCAGCAAGACAATGCGCCATGACATGTGTCTAAATCAACTAAAAACTGATTTCAAAAAGAAAAAATCGAGGTCTTAAACTGGCCAAGCCTTAGTCCAGACCTGAATCCCTCCGAAAACTTGTGGGGCCATTTGGCTCGTCAAGTGTATGCAAATAATCGTCAGTATGATTCTGTGTATGAATTGGAACTAGTTATCATGGATGAATGGGACAAAATTCCCAAATATTTGCTCGAAAATCTAATTAATTCAATGAAAAATCGAGTATTTGAAGTTATTCAGAAAAATGGTGGATCAACATCATATTAGTTTTATTAAAAAAATTTGTTTTAACTAGTGGTCTTATAATTTTGTTACAGATATTTGATTGGAAAATTTTGAAATTGTTGATAAAATAATTAGTATATTTAAATATCTCTTAAAATAATATACATATATTTTATATTTCATTTATTAACATCAACCTAATTTTATTTTTAAAAAATTATACTATTTATAGTAAAAATCACAAAATCCACAGTGGTCTTATAATTTTGTTACACACTGTATATATGAATGATACATATGCAAGTAGAGGGATTATACATATTTATATACAGAGCACCGTACCAAAATTGTAGTCTATTCTTGTTGCACATTTCTTGTTGCTTTACGTAAAAATAGTGATCACCTTATAAACTCCGTGAAATCACAAGAAACGCAGCAGTAACCGTCCGACTCTTCCATCTCGTGAGGCATGAACTGTCGAACAAATGTGGACAACAAATCAAATGCGTCTAGAGGCATGCCGGGAAGCATGGGTTAAAAGTAAGTTCAAAGGAGAGACGAACCGCAAGTCGAAAGCGAAATCGAACTCGAAAGCGCAAAAGTGTGGACATAGCTTTACTAATGTTAAATCTAATAACTCGATTAAATGTTTAAAATGTTCAGGAATGCATAGCCTTTCGAAGTGTCATAAATTTAATGCTATGCCTATCTCTGTTCGAAGAGAATTCGTACGAATGAAGGCTTTGTGTTATCGATGTCTGAAAGGCTCGCATCAAATTAAAAGCTGCTTTTCTAAATCTGTTTGTGAAGTATGTAATAAATCATCCCACCATACTAGTTTACACGAATTCGCAATCGATTCCCATACGACGAGTGTTAAAAATGATACGCAAAATCAAGAACTTCGGGTAAATACCAACATTGTTTCAAGCGCAGTGAAAAGAAAATTTGTTGGCTTGCTGCCAACTGCAATTGTTTCAGTGAATGATGCACGAGGAAGAAAAGTGGATTGCACAATTCTTTTAGATAGCAGCAGTCAATGTTCGTTCATTACAGAAGCTTGTGCTAACAAATTAAATCTAAAAAGAGAAAATGCCCGTTTTTCAGTTTGTGGAATTGCTAATTCCTCTGCGGGCAAGACAAGAGGTAGTGTAACGTTATCTCTCGAGTCAAAGCATAATCCTAACAATATGCTCGTGATTGAAGCTTTCATTTTGAATAAATTAACTTCAAATTTGTCGAGTAACCGTGTAAATATTAATGATTTAGAATATTTAAAATCCATTTAATTAGCCGATTTCAAATCGGCTTTATCTTCACCTAGGAACACTTGTTAGTGAGTATGAAACCACTTGTTGCATGTATTGCAAACATATATCTATTGTTAAATAAATAACTGTTTTGCTACAAAGTGCTTATATTTTGTCAACCATTTTCAAATCAGAACACAAATTGTTTATCAATAATCAATCTGTATCTTCAAAAAAGCTTATATATATATATATATATATATATATATATATATATATATATATATATATATGACGTCAGTCATCTTGCGGTTACAAGTTCTTAACTTCCACTCTGACTAGCGCCAGGCTTGGTGTTCTTTGGTTAAGTACTTTTATTCAAACTTAATTCATTTAATATTCAATTCTTCTGTTAATAATGGATTGTACGGTGTCTGAGTGTGTTTATTTAATAGATCATACTCATCAGAAACAATCCATTGGTTTTTAGACAGTATTGACACCGCTGATGAAGAAATGCTGTCAAAAACCTTATTCATACTTTTCTATACATGTTGGATGTTCCTGGCTTCAAGTAGCTTTAGAGCTATTACTGGTTTTCTCTTTCATCTTATTCTTATATATATATATATATATATATATATATATATATATATATATATATATATATATATATATATATATATATATATATATATATTTACAATATTTGATGGTAAATTTTATATACATAAAGAAGGGATACGATACAAATAAGGTTTTTTACTCCACCATGGACCGATGGACCGTGGAGGTATTTCGATAAGGAAAGGTGGGTCGCCAGCTGAAAAAGGTTGGGAACCACTGGTGTAGATTATTTTTTTGAAAGCCGGACAAATTACGGGTTCCAAAAATTCTCTTATCGCCCAGAATACACTGTTTGGTTGGGTTGTAGCGGGCAAGATTCCTTTAAACAGCTTGAAAGAGAACTCCCCTAGTTGGTATTCATGCTAATATTGACGTTGATGAAGTTTTAAAACGGTTCTGGGAAACTGAAGAGGTTCTTAAAATAAAAGAGGAAGTTTTAAGTGAAGAAGAAAGTTTCTGTGAAAACATTTTAGTAAAAATTATGAAATCGATAAAAATGGACGGTTCGTCGTGAAACTTCCCTTTTTTAAATCAGAAGTTGAATGGGGAAATTCTTATCCAGTTGCATTGTCTCGTCTCCAGAGTATGGAAAGAAAATTGAATGGAAATCCGGATTTAGAGGAACAGTATAAATCATTTATGAAAGAATATGAAGAGCTAGGACATATGAAGGTTTCGGAGGATGTCTCTTCAGAATTAGCTGATAATGAAAAATATTTCTTACCTCACCACGCTATTTTAAAACCTAGTAGTACCCCTACTAAGTTAAGTGTGGTTTTTGACGCAAGTTGTAGAACTAGCAACTGCAATTCTTTAAACGATGCACTAGGTGCAGGTGCTAAACAACAACCCGATTTATTTATGACTTTATTGAATTTCAGGCTTTCCCCAATAGCATTTTGTTGCGATGTGGAGAAAATGTATCGCCAGATATTAATGTCTGCTTCTGATCAAGCTTTTCAACGAATTCTGTGGAGATACAATAAATCCGATCCCATTCAAGAGTATAAGCTGCAAACTGTCACATATGGTCTAAAATGTGCTTCGTTTCTTGCAACCCGTTGTTTAAAGCAAATTGCGAATGAAGCTCGTCCTGTTTATTCTGAGGCTGCTTTTCTCATTGAAAATTCCTTTAATATGGACGACCTCTTGGGAGGTGCACGTAACGAAAATGAAGCTGCTAGGGCAGGGGTGTCAAACTCAAAGGCTACCTTGAGCCAAACAAACAAGGTTTAACTATACGTGGGCCGCAAAAAAAAAATAATATTAATAGAAACGTAGGTTTATTTACCTAATTACAGTATATTCAACATAAATATATGGGTCATTTTCAAAAAATTTGCCAAAACAGCATTTCAAAATTTTCAAAATTAAAAATCATCAACTGTTTAATTTATTTTTGGATACATGCTTTGAAATACTTAATTTTTAAGGATACAGTGATATTTGAGCTTAATTTTTCCCACAACCAGATATATTTAACTTTGAAAGTAAATCTTTGAGCTTCAATGTCATGAGTGTTACCGGACAATGTGACTACATTTCTATAAAGTATGAAAGTGTTTATTTTTCTAAAAATGATATATTCCATTAATAAATTTGTCCTTTGACTATATCACATTAAACAAGAAAAGAATTTAATAATTGTTTAATAAAAATGCACTATTCATTGTCATGAATGTTATCCTGATATCATGTTTTACTGTCTATCACTATTGTAAATAAAAAGAAAAAAAAAGTTTCAAAATAATATTGTTATGAAAATACATTACTTTTAATTATTATACAAATTCTAGTAGAGTTATTAGGGATTTATTTAATTTTTTTATTGTGTTTTAGAGCTCATTTACTAGGTAACACTCATGACACAAATAGTAACACTCATGGCATAAATGGTAACACTTTGATAAAAAGAGAGAAAAGCATGTTATGATTTTTCAAATACATCAATTGGAAAGGGGAAATGGCAATAAACTCTGTTGCCTTTCATTACAAGTTCGGGGTTAGGCAAAATACGTATGATCTGATCAAATTCTACATATGAAATGTCCTCCTCCATTAATCGAAACAATTTGCCATTTTCACCAGTTAATCTAAAAAAAGCAACCTTAAGCTCTCCATCACAGCATCCTACTCTTGGAAAACTCCAACATATTGGTAATGTTCTTTATTTGGGTTATCCCTAAAAACTTTAATTAGCACATAAGCACCAGGTTGAAGCTTAGATTCACAGCCACAAGCTTCTGGGTTTTTAAGATCAATGGAAGATATTGAAGTGTCATCATCATCAGTGCTGTAAATTGGTGATCTTTTATGTTTTACTACTCCTTTGAGAACAATCTTTTTAAAAGATTGAAAACACTTGCAAAACTTTCCCAATGTCCATTCGTTTTTCATGCAGAAACATGACACATCACGGTAAAAAAATTCTTCTGAATTTGTAGTTAATAATTGGTGAATGGAATGAGTACCTTTGACTGTCATGAGATTGGATGATATTAGCTGAAAATAATTATCAACTTCGTCTTGAGGTATAAAAAATAGTTTTACTTTTAATCCTTGATTTTGTAACACATGGAACAATGTTTCAGCATCAGGTATGTCAGTACCATGTGCTACAATTTGATCTGCTGTTCGCTTTAATGTTGCTCCTTTGCCATGACCAGATTCAAAGACCACATCGCTGCTTTAAATTCAAAAATCAAAGATCTTTCTAGTAAAAAGATAGAAGTTTTTTTTTTGTCTGTACTTGGTAGAAGGCCCATCAGAAAAGAAATGAAGAACTTGTATATTTGGTTAATCCTTTCTTAATAAATCTTAAACAGGTTCAAGATGAGCCCAGATTCTAGGTGAACCATGTTCATTGCTTGGGGAAATTGATGAGAAAGAGAGAGGACTTTTATCCTCCATATATAACACTCCCGTATGAATAGTCACCTGATGTCGTGAAGCTCCAAAGTGGTAATTCTGGATCTCCTCATGCAGTTTGCAATTATAATTTTCTGAAAAGTCGATAATTATTGCAGCCTCAGTATCAGATAACTGTTCTTTGCATTCCTTAAAAGACTTGTTTTGATGTCTTATTTTATAAGAATGGGGGTTTGAATTCTTTCATCTAACTCTGGAAGGAATTATTCAATTTGTTAACAGTTCCATGAAGTGTTACAACTTTTTGCACATTCATACAAAACAATGAATTTTTTCCATCTTTCATCAACTACTCATCATTGACTTTTTATATCTTTCTTCTTTTACTATGCTCCATTTTTTCCAAGTTGTACTACTGTTCAGATCTTCAACTGATACTGGGATTGTATTGTTAATATAATTTTTACATATACTAAACATGCAGTTAAAGTTGTTTTAATCACAAGCTAAGAATGATGTCAATACATGCAGGTTTGCAGTAGGCAGAACTTTCAGATGGCGTAGCTTGCAAGCCATGAACTCTAAATTTGCATGTTGCACACACCTACAAGTGTCTCTGTGATCATCGGTTGGTTTCAGAACATAAAATGGTCTGCATTTTGTAAACAAAGTGTATGACACAGGTTCAGCAGTTATTTTTTCATCACAGAATTTTTTATACAACACTTTCATGGAATCTAACAAAAGCCTCTTTTGCATCTTTACTTTATTTTTGGTTCGAGTTTCCTTCTTTCCTGCAGTACCATGACCTACATCATCACGTAAAACAAACTGTACTATTTGCTCATATTTTGCTTTGATTCCTTTAGCTTTTACCACAGTAATACGTTTTTTATATTTTAAGCCAATTGTGTGAGCTGCTTTACTTTGCATTTTATATTTCTGGTATAACTTTGAGGACATAATTCTCCCAATCATTCTCTTATCACTAGGATTAGATAGTCTTTTATAGGTTGTTTTCAAATTTGATACCAAAACATCATGAAATACTAACTTTTTTGCAACTTCATGTTTCATGTTAACTTTCCTTATTCTAAAATTTTCCAGCAATTTTTTTTGTTTTTGATCTAGGAGTTTCAACTATAGAGCTTTTCCTTGTGACTTCCCTTGCATACCTTTTTCTGTATTTATCAATTTTTTTTGTTTTTTCATCTAATAACTTCTGTAACTCCTGTATTTTTCTTTCATTTTTTTTATTTTCTCTTTATGTTTTAGATCTATTCTTTAAGATACATTTTCTACCTTGTACCTTCTGCCTGCTTTTTAGTTGTGCAGAAACTGGTGTACATTCTAATTGTGCTGAAACTGGTATACTTTCTGGTTGTGCAGAAACTGGTGTGCTTTCTAATTGTAAGGAAGATTCAAAACTAGCTTTCAAAGCTTTTTTTTCTCTGGAAGTTGCAGCAGAAATCCACAATCTTCTCTTTACCTGCCTGTGTTCACGGCTAGTCATTTCACTAACTTTCTTTCTCTTTGCATTTCGTAATTTGTGCTTTTCTTTGTATAAAGCTTCTTACTGCACATCTTGTCGTCTCTTTTCTCTGTATCTTTTTTGCTTTTCTGCTGTTGATAATGCCTTATTTTTTTTGCATGTTGGCATCTTAGAAAAAAAAGGAACTATTTTCAGTCCTCAAGAAATAAAAATGTTAAAATAACAAAGATGATGCGTATATATATATATATATATATATATATATATATATATATATATATATATATAGTCGAACCTCCATATATCGAACTTCCCTATATCGAAATTTTCTATATATCGAACTCTTAGCAAATCTCCATGTTCATTACATAGAAAAACTGTTTCTATATATCGAAAAAATCTCTATATATCGAAATTTTTTCCACGACATATTGGGAGATTTTATTCCACTTTAGAATAAAATCTCCCAATTTTTGGCGTTTGAAACAATACTTCGTGGACCCCTGATAAAGTTTTTAATGGACTGAATAAATGCGAGCATTTCTTTGATGAACTTTCCGCAAAACTGGCTGTTCAGCAAGATATTCGTAGTTTTTTTTTAAAAGAATGTAACTGTGATCACTGTAACCACTGTCTGGATTATTGATTTTTTAAAGGTATATAGTACTCAATAAATCTTTCACATTAATTCATTTTTTAGTTAACTTTCATTTAATGTGATTCGCATATAAATTGGAAATGGAGATTCGTATACGAAAATTAGCTTTAATTTTAATGTTTTAGGAGAATTATGATAAAACTAAGATCAATTCTATATATCGAAATTTCTATATATCGAATTTTTTCCGGCATTTTGCTACTTCGATATATGGAGGTTCGACTGTATATATATATATATATATATATATATATATATATAATTTACCAATCAAACATATTAAAAAAAGTATTCTTAATTTGTTACTTTTGGTTTAGGGCAAATATGCAAACTGAATTCCATCAAAATTTATTTAACAGAATTTCATCATGAGTGTTACTTATTCGTCATGAGTGTTACTTTCTATGGGTAACACTCATGACAGGTAACACTCATGACAAAATTATACTATATTAACTTTATTCCATAGTAATAGTCAATACAAAAGTAACTTGTTAGGCTTAATAAATAACTAATTCATGTTCTCATTACATATTAAAATTAAACCTATGTTATCTAATAATTAGTTATAAAAAGTAAGGTGACACTCATGATGATTAATAAAAATACTCACCTTTCTCGGCACTGTATTTCCCAGTATTTCTTAAATCAATCAACAAAATCTAACAGAATCACATGTACTGTGTTGCACTAGTTTAGGGAAGTAGTAATAAACACCAAAAGCTTGTAAATGGTGTTTCCATCTATTTTTAAATAATTAAAACTAAAAAAAGTAACACTCATGACACAGTTCTAGGACAGGTCTTTATAACTCAATATTGACACTTAATATGTTTTTTGTTTTTTAAATATCAACATATGCTAGATAATTACATGTAGCATATGTAGCATTTATTTGTTTGTATGAATAATGTAGATTAGTTTTTGAAACATCAAATTATGATTGAGTAAATGGTCTTTGGACAGCTAAAAAATCCAGTTTTCATGTCAATCTTTCCTTTTTTTTGGTGTTACAATCCCTAAAAGTTTAAAATTTTTAACAGTCATGTAGAAAATAGCTCAATAAACAAGAATACAAATGTATTTTCTGTTTGAATAAATATAAAAAATAATTAACAGATTTAAAATAGCCCGGACAATGAACTGGCGAATTTTTTGAAAATTACCCATATGCATTTTGTTTAATAATAGCAAAAAAGAGTATCATTAAAAAAAATTTAGCGAATTCTTCCTATCTTATTATAATTATGCGTCAGTTATTTTATTATATATTATTGTGTGCCAATATATTGGCCGGGCCGTAAAAATGTTCGTCGCGGGCCGCGAGTTTGACACCCCTGGGCTAGGATATGCCAAGAAATTATTTTTCTTTTGGAAAATAGAGGTTTTCATTTACGAAAATGACAGTCTAACTCAAAGGAGCTCTTGAATGCGATTAAAACTGATAATGTCAATGAAGTGTTCGAATTGAAGGACGGTGAGCAATCCAAGGTTTTAGGATTATGTTGGAATCCTAAATATGATTCTTTTATTTTTAAAGTTAATTTTTACTTCGAGAACGAAATTACTAAACGGAAGTTCTTGGATCAATCTGCTAGGCTGTTCGACCCACTAGGATTATTATCTCCATGCACCATTTCAATTAAAATCTTCTACCAACAACTTTGGTTGCTAAAGTTGGGATAGGACAGTCCCGTTCCGGCGAATTTCGAAGAAAAGTGGAAGAATTTCCAGAGAGAGTTCGATTGCCTCTCCGTAATCAAAATTCCCAGATGGATCCACACTAGAGGCTTAGAGACTTAGAGATAACTATCCGTAGGTTTGCAGACGCTTCAGAATTGGCCAATGCTGCGGTGTTGTACGCAGTACAAAAGGATATTGATGGTGATTCCAAAGTGACCATCCTTGCGGCAAAGACTAAAGTTGCTCCACTAAATCCAATTTCAATTCCCCGGCTGGAGCTGAACGGTGCTTGGTTGTTGGCTAGACTCTTCTCTACGATTTCAAATATTCTAAAAGATTATACCATCCCTTTCCACGCCTGGACAGATTCACGAGTGGTTTTGACATAGTTGTCTTCTCCCCCAGGAAGTGGAAATCTTTCGTTGCCAACAGAACAGCCGAAATTAAACTAGTGCCATCTGAACGCTGGCGGCACGTTCCTTCGAAATAAAACCCAGCTGACACAGCCTCTAGAGGGGTTTCACCTAAAGCTTCACCAGACTGTAACCTTTGGTGGCATGGGCTTGACTGGTTGTCAATGAGTCAAGAAAATTGGCCCGTAGAGACACAAATGACTGAATTTTCTAGTGACTCTAAGGTTATGATCGAAAAGAAGAAAAATTCTATATTTTCTGCAAATATTTCTAATGTAAAACCTGATAATGTTATTGAGCTATTATTTGATAATTGTTCTACACTAACTAAGAATGTTACTGTTTTAGCTTATTGTGTTCGCTTCATCACACATTGTAAGAGGCGAACGATCGATTCAGGTAAAACAACTGGTTCAAAAGGTAAGGTTTCTCCTATTAATGCCATGGAGAGAATCCAAGCTTTAAACAAAATTATCTTGTATGTTCAAGGTGTCTATTTTTATGAAAAATTAAAATGTATGAAATATAACAGAGATTTACCGACGAAGAGTAAACTAAATAATCTTCAGCCTTTCATGGATCAAGATGGTCTGTTACGGGTGGGAGGTCGGTTGAGACATTCACCTCTCCCTTTTAATGCAAAGCATCCCGTCATCTTTCCCGATAAACATAGGCTTAGTGATTATTTGATAAAACAATTTCATATAACTTATTTGCATGCTAATCTTACCTTGTTATAGCATATTTTATTGCAGAATTACTGGATTGTTGGTGCTAGGAAACTAATCAAGAGTTATATTCATAAGTGTATTGTTTGTCATAGATATCGTTTTGCATCCAATAATCAATTGATGGGAGATCTTCCGCGACAACGTGTCATGCCTAATAGACCATTCTCGGTCTGTGGGGTAGACTTTGCTGGGCCTATTAGTATGTTGAAATTTCGGGGTCGAGGTGCTAAAAGTATAAAGGTTATGTTGCTTTATTCATTTGCCTTAGCACAAAGGTGATACATCTAGAAAGCGTCAGTGATTTGACCTCCGAGGCTTTTATTGCTGCCTTGAAGCTGTTTAGTTGTCGCCGAGGGTCCCCCCGTCACATTCATCGTGATAATGCCACTAATTTTTGTGGTGCTAAAAGGAAAATGTCTGAATTGTATAAAATTGTGTCCGGTATCAACAGGGATGAGAACATTTGTTATTTTCTCTCACAACAAGCTATTCAGTGTCATATGATGCCACCTACCAGCCCTCATTTTTGGGGATTGTGGGAATCGGGTATCAAATCGGTAAAGTCCCATATGAAAAGAGTAATTGGTGACCACAAGTTAACCTTCGAAGAACTTGCCACTCTGTTCTGTCAGATTGCAGAAGTTTTGAATTTAAGACTCTTGTCTCCTACCAATGATGAATTAGACAATTTAGAAGTGTTTACTCCCGAACATTTCTTAATAGGTGAAATAATTACTTCCCCTCCTGAGTAGGTTGACTCCCAATATCTGTCCTTACGGTCTCGCTGGGACCTAATTCAAAAAAGGAAAATGAACTTTTGGAAAAAGTTGCATCAGGACTATCTGAGCTCTCTTCAAAATCGTAACAAATGGCATATTACCAAATCAAATTTAAATGTGGGTGACATGGTGTTGCTCAAGGAAAATAATGCACCTCCATCATGTTGGCCTCTTGAAAGAGTAAATTAAGTTCATCCAGGTTTAGATGGAGCGGTGCGAGTTGTCACCATTAAACTGTTAAAGGTTATTTTAAAAGACCTATCGTTAAACTCTCCCCTCTACAGATTTGTCAAGAATAAATTCTCGAGGGTGGGAGTATGTTCATGTATTTTCATTTATGTATTATGATTGTTTTGTCCTGTAGATGGCAGCACGATACCGCTGTCTTGTAAAATGTTCTAAGATACTATCGGTTTGAAGGTATTACGTTGTTCTCTGGTTCTGTGCTGGTAGCAGGGCCCCCACATGCCCGGTGCTACCGTTGCTACGGCAACGGGGCCCGTGGGCCAAGGGGCCCGCAAGGTCGGGGGAAAAATTAAAAAGTAGAACATTTTTAATAAATTATAGAAATTAAACAATAATTAAATCACTAGGACTAGATTTATGTGTATCAATGAAATATTACATCAGAGTCATATAAATTGGTTCATTGGATATGCAGTGCGTTGCGTACAAAACGTGTCTGAATCTACAACAGCTGTGAGTAACAAAACCACCACCAGCTGACGTGGACACGACAACAAGTGACACCTTGTTGACAGTGCGTGTGCAGAAGCAGAACACTGCCCGCCGGGCCCGCCCTCTGCGACTCGGCTCAAGGTCAATGACGTTGCTATTTTAGTGTAGGCCCTACCCCTGTCCCTCACACCGCGGCCCGCTTGCACCACTCACTGACGTGACGTCAGTGAATTAACAACCCTAACAGGTGCTTGGTACTGTCTAGTGTGTTTTCGCCGCATGACAGTTTGTGTATGTAATTGTTTTAAACATTTAATAGTTGCTTCACTATATCATTAATCATTATGTCTACAAGTAATTTCAAGCACGAATCTGGGGCGCAAAAACGGAAGTTAAAAGCCATTAAAGATGCAAAAGGGGCTTTGGGCCGGCAGAATATTACAAAGTTTTTTAAAAAGAATGATGATAGTGATAGCCGTTCTCATTGTGATGATGATGCAAGTGTTAGAAGTGAAAGTTTATCTACTTGTAAAACTACTGATGATAGTGTGTCTGTGTCCAGTGAATTAGTGTTTGAAACTGATGACAATACAGGCAAGACTTCCTCTGAGGTGCAGCAGGTAGAACATGTTGTGGATTCAATCAATACAGGTAGTAATAACGAAAACGATATTTCAAATGACGAGAGTTCTAACAATGATAAGCCAATTTTAGATTTTACCGACCCAGGCACATGGCCGGAAATAATTAGTGATATTAATCGCCAGAATATTGTCTCTCAAAACAATATAAAATTTGAAGAATTGTGTAGTCAGGCTAAGACATTCCCTAAAGACAAAACAGGAAAACTGTTTCCTAACTATCTTCTCAACACTAAATCTATAAACAATCGCGAAAAGTACCCCAGGGACTGGTTAATTTGGAGCTTTTCAAAACAGACACTTCATTGAATTGCCTGTACTCTTTTTTCTAATAGCCAAAAAACAAGCAAATTTGCAAACATAGGATTTTCACTGGCTCAATTTCCATGGAAAATGTTGTATAACAAACTTCCCGAACATGAAAATAGCAATGACCACCGTAAGTCTTATTGTCAATGGAAATCCCTCCAGCAATCAATTAATTCAAAAGGTATTGACAGTGGTCTTCAAAAACAAATTTTGAGCGAAGCAGAAAAGTGGAAAGCAATTTTACAACGGATTTTAGACGTGACACTCTTTCTAGCATCAAGGGGGTTGCCTTTTCAAGGAGATAATGTATCAATTGGTGATGCAAATAATGGAAATTTTCTGGGGACTTTGGAGTTAATTAATACGATGAAATCCCTAGGGAGCACTTGCCTAAGATCAAAACTCTGCAATTGCAAGGGAAAAACATAAAAGGACAAGCCCATTACTTATCTTGGAAGAGTCAAAATGAGTTCATTTCACTTTGTGGTGAAAAAGGTTTAAAATTTATACTTGAAGAAAGGCAAGAAACTATTTATTATGGGCTGATTGTTGATGCAACTCCTGATGTATCACATCAAGAAAAAAATGTATTTATTTTGAGGTATGTCATTCAAAATAAAGACTCTAAGCAATATGAAATAAAAGAAAGGTTTGTGAAATTTGTCAACTGTAATGGAAAAAGTGGAGAAGATATTACTAATGAAATTTTAACTGTCTTAGCTGAAAATAATATCCCTCTTGAGGACTGCAGGGCTCAAGCGTATGATGGTGGATCTAACATGTATGGAAAAGTCAAAGGAGTAAAAGCAAGACTGTTAGAGAAAATGATGTGGCATTTTATTCACCATGTGGAGATCACTCCTTAAACAGAATAGGAGTTAATACAGTAAAAATATGTCCCGAAATTATGATCTTCTTTGGAAACTTGGAAACAATGTATTCTTTTTTCGCCCATAGTCCTACAAGATGGGATATTTTGACTTCTGAAGTGCCGCTTTCACTAAAAAAACAATCACAAACAAGGTGGTACGAAAGATTCGAAGCCGTTGTTCCCGTTGCAAAGCACTACCCAGGACTATTAACGGCCTTAGAACGAGTATTAACTGAGTTGAAGTCAAACTTAGAACCAAAAGCATACAATAAAGCTATGGGTCTTAAACAATTCTTTTCTTCTTTTCAAGACCTTTGTATGACAGTATTTTGGTACAAAGTGTTGGGCTGCATCAATGAAAAGAGTGTAATAATTCAGTCGCAGAGTATTTCTCTGGACATTGCAGTGAAACTGATGAATGATCTGAAGGAAGACATGCAACGACTGAGAAATTCGTGGGAAGACATCATCAGTGAGTCACGTTTAGTGGCAGAATCCATCAACGTACCATCTACGTTTCCAAAATCAAGAGGTCGCCCTCAATTTGAAACAACTATAGAAGAAGAAGAAAACCATTTTAAAACTAATATTGTGTATAGAGCTTTGGATCTTATTTTGTCTGATCTCAAGACAAGATTTGAAGCAACTAATGAACTGACTGAACTCTTCAGCCCAGTTCTTCAATTCAGCTCAATAGAAGACAGTTATTTAAGGGATAAGGCTGAAAACTTAGTTAAAACTTATAAGAATGATCTATCAGTAAACCTTTCAGATGAAATTATACACCTGAAACATATATTCAGCTTTGTGTTTCAAGTTGACCAAAAAAACATTTCAAGTAACCCGTTAGAGTTGTTGAATGCAATCCATGCTAAACAGTTAGAACCAATATTCATAAATGTATGTATTGCATTAAGAATCTTTTGTACGATACCAGTTTCTGTTGCATCTGCAGAAAGAGCATTTAGTCAGCAGGGCAACGTATTGAAAACATGGCAACGTTCATCAATGACTCAAGAACGTCTTAATTCACTTGGAGTGTTAGCAATCGAACACCGTCTTGCATCAAGCCTTGACTTCAGTGATATAATTGTAAAATTCTCAATGATCAAAGCCAGAAAAATGTAGCTTTCATTCTTTCAATAAATTATCAGAACTCAGAAACACTACAATGCATCACATAACTTCCATTTATGTGTACATGGTTTCTAGCTTTAAATTTAAGTTGATTTTAGTAGGCTATTAGTAAGACCAATTTTTGTGAAATACTTATTAGATTGTCCTTCATTAAATTTTTTTTCTTTATAAACATGTGTTTGCTATGCTTACTTCATTTTTACCTAAAGTTTGTATCTTCTGCTTCTCAATTATAAAATTAGGATGTGTTTGTTCTCAACGTATCAGAACACAGATATAATAATAATACAAATGCATCAATACATATTCAATATGCATTAGCATTACCCTAGCCATTAGTATACTGTTCTGCTAGGTTTATAATGTCACCACCAATTTCCTACGACAGTTATTATTTTATCTGTGTGAATATTAAAATTAAGCAAACAAAAATATTTAAGAATTAATTTGTTCAATTAAGTATTTACCAGTATTTAAAATAAATTTACGATGACAATCTAAACACTGCCTAAACTCTTAAAACTAGTTTAAATGTGTGTTTGATGAAAAATAATTGTAATAAAGGTTAAAAAATGTATATTGTAAAAAAGGCCAAAATTTCTTTTTTTGGTAGTAAGAGGGGGGCCCATCATGACTTTTAGCAACGGGGCCCAGGGAATATTGTGGGGGGCCTGGCTGGTAGTATGCAATTCTCTGTTATTATGTGTCAATAAACGTTTTATAGCCGACCCTTTTGTGCGTCTTGGCTCGACATTATTTAGTTTTGGAAGAACAGTATGATTAGCTAACGATTTTTCTTGAATTTTCTGTATACTTCAAAAGTAATAAAAATGTTCCTTTTATTCAGAAATAAATTAATACACCAGTGTAATTTACACTATATATTTAAGAGATAGAATCTTAATAACAAGCTATATCCTTCCGTTTTCTATTCTTAGTATTTGTTTGGTTTTATTGCCCATAGCCTTCGGACTTCATCTGATGTTGCTGTCAGTCAAGTGGCATAAGCAACAACAACAACAACAACAACTTCATAAACAAAGCTATAAATTGTAGTTCTATTTCTAATAACTTGACATATAAAAAACAGGTCTTCCCTATATTCCGTATCATCAGTTATTATTTTCTCCATTAAACTACATTGATGCAGAACCTACGGGTCTAAGAAAAAACATCTCTAATCGATTGCTGAGGTATTATATAATAAATATTATATTTTTGTTTATATTTATTTTTTAGTCTTCTCATTTAGATCATTTTCCCCCACTCGTGCACGTGCACACACACACACACATATATATATATATAGGATACATATGCAAGTAGCGGGATTATACATATTTATATACTGAGCACTGTACCAAAATTGTAGTCTATTCTTGTTGCACATTCCGTGTTGCTTTAATAAAAATAGTGATCACCTTATAAACTCCGCTAAATCACAAGAAACGCAGCAGTAACCGTCCGACTCATCCATCTCGTGAGGCATGAACCGTTGAACAAGTGTGGAAAACAAATCGAATGCCTCTAGAGGAATGCCGGAAGGCATGCGCTAAAGGCAAATTGAAAGGAAAGACGAAGCGCAAGTTGAAAGCGAAAACGTACAAGTGTGGACATACGGAGCCATTCCTCCTTACCTACAAAACATTACTTCCGCTCAGGAGGTAAAAAACGAGGAGATCTAAGGCCGTAGTCTCGGGGCGTACAAAAAAATAGCACGTTCGAAAAACGTCAGATATGGCGCCATGACGATGTCATTTTCTTACGATAGAAGAAAATTCGTAGTCTCAGGAGTATTTTTCTTAGGAGTAGTCTCGTAAGAAAAATTCGGGTGCTATTTTCGCTACTGGGAAGAAATGTTTCCGCCATACCCGAGTCTCTAAAAATGTATTTTGCATGAAGCTACATACATTTAGCTTCATGGTATTTAGTTTGCAGATTTGAAACTGCCACGGTTACTGTGTTGTGTACAAACTGTATATCATAAAAAGTTAACTTATTAGTAAAATGCGTGATAAGTTCCTTCCTTTTATTTTTATGAGACACTTCCGTTTTATAGAAGCACTATCAGCTATATTTAAATCCTCTCTGATTTGGCGCGTTTTGCTGACTTGCCTCTGTGGCAGAAAAATATTGCCAACTGGTATCCACAATGGCAACCCACCTCTCACCTACCTCTTCGATGATAAAATCATGTATCATCATTTTTCTGACCTATTGGTTTAAATTTTGCATACGTTACCTTCATTGAGCAGTATATCATTTCCTCAACTCCCTATAGACTGCAAACATTTTAATAACATCTCAAATCAAATTGAAGCTGCACAATTTTTTTCGCTTCTGTTGGCACTTAAAAGACACCTCACTCGACACTCTATGGATACGGCCTCTGCGAAGCAATTTTTCACGTGTATTAATTTGTTTTTCAAAATTTTTAATCTCTTTCTATCATAGAATGTGACCTGTTTTCACGAATTAGTGATTTTATGATGAAGGAAATTTTGAACACTGCAACGAAAGCTCCAAAAAGCATTTCTAAAATATGGAGTTTGTTTCTCTACAAATATTTCCGAAGTTTCGAAAGAGATTTCTGAAATTATGCGCCTGAAATTAATTTGCTTTAAATATTTTCTAGGTTTTGGAATAGACTCCCATAATTCCGGGTTTAAAATTTATTATGTTCAAATATTTTCAAAGTTTCAAAAAATAACCCTAAAACATAGAGTTTTAAATTGATTTTTTTCAGATATTTTCTGTTTCAAAACTAAAAAGAGTTGTCGAATGCCTATGCCTTTACATCAGGGGAAAGTTTGGCCGTACGTACGTCTCAGAGAGCACGAGATGTTTAATAAAATAATTTAATGATGTTCCTAGCTCAACATGTAGCAACTAGGGGACCAAAAATGTAATCTAGTCCTTTCCACCGTTTTCCAAGAATTTGCCGAAGATGTTTGGTGCCTGTACCACCAGGATGTATTTTCGTGACAAACTTGGGTGTGCGTGCTCCTCCAGCACTTCGATACGTTAAAAATATTTGAATGGTATTTCTAAATCTATATTTGGCATATATACGACGAAAAAATTGTTTTCGGTGGAAAAGGTCACAATTGCCTTTGTCACAATTTCGGGGCCCGAGCCCCAAAATTTTACAATTGGAAAAATTTTAGCTGTACGTATTTCTCAGAGAGTACGAGATAGTTAAGAAAATATCTTAACGGTGTTTCTACCTCAATTTGTAGCTGAGTCGGAGAACATTTCGAGCCTGTGCCCCCAGGATGTATTTTCAATACAAATTTGGCTGTGCATGCGTATCCCTCCAGGACTACGAACCGTATAAGAAAATGTTTGAATAGAGTCTCTAGCTCAATATTTGGAGAATACAGGGCAGAAAATGGTCTTCGGCGGGAACGAGCCAATGCTTTTAGCATAATTTCGGGGTGGGTGCTCTCGGGACTTTACATTTTTAAAAAATGTAACTGTGTGTACATCTCAAGAAGTACGAGTCATTTAAGGAAATGTTTTAATACTGTCCCTAACTCGAATTGCAGCCGCTCAGGGACCAAAAATATGATCTCGGCCTTTTCACCAACCTCCGAGGACGCTTCGGAGAAATTTTCAGGTCTGGGTCCCCTGAATTATTTTCGGTACAAATTTGTGTGCGTGTATCCTTTCAGGACTACTATACGTTAAAGAAAATGTTTAAATAGGTTTTCTAGCTCAAGATTTGGAGTATGCGAACCCCAAAAAATGGTCCTTGGTGGGAACGGAGCCATTGCTTTTAGAGGTCCGCGCTCACTTCTTTTTTATTTGGAAGAAGTTTAACTGTACGTAAATCTCACTCCAATTTTGGGATACACACTCCAATTTTGGGTGTGTGTATCCGAGTTTGTATCCTTTCAGGACTACTATACATTAAAGATAACGTTTAAATAGGTTTTCTAGCTCAATATTTGGAGTATGCGAGCCCAAAAAATGGTCCTTGGCGGGAACGGAGCCATTTCTTTTAGAGGTCCGCGCTCACTCGTTTTTCATTTGGAAGAAGTTTAACTGTACGTACATCTGAGGCAGTACGGGACGTTTAAGAAAATATTTTAACGGTGTTCCTAGCTCAATTTGCAGTTGCTAAGGGACCAAAAATGCGATCTCGGCTTTTCCGCTTCCCTTCACCGAAGCTTCGGAGAAAATTTCGGGCCTGGGACCCCGGATGTGTTCTCGGTACAAATTTTGCTGTGTAACCTTCTACGACTATGAAAAGTTTTCGAAAATGTTTGGCTAATGTTTCTATCTCCTGGAGAGGAGCCAATGCTGTACGGAGCAAATTTAGCTGTACGTACATCTCGGGGAGTACAAGACGTTTGAGAAAATGTTTTAACGTCGTTCCTACACACCGAAAAAAATGCGAGCCAGAATACGTAAATTTTGGGTTTTTAGACACATTTCCGGTGAGATGAAAGGAAATATGGCATTCCAGACCCTTCTATTATGCTTACCATCACACTCTAAACCGAGTTTTAAATCCTGTTTGAGGGTTGATGCAATTTTCCCTTTTCCTGACTCATCCAAGTAAATTTCTTCGAAAGGGGATCGAAAGTTATTCCTGCAAGAGCCAAGTTTATGTGGAAATAGGAAATGACGCTATTTAACGAAACGGAATGTCGCACGTGTTATAGTACATGCAAGTACATTTTTAATCCTTTGAACATTAAAATCTATGCATAATCCTTCATGTAAATCCAAATTATAGAGCATACTTCAACAGAATAAAAATGTGAAGACTTGTAACGAGAGATTTAATCTATATATATAAAAATGAATGTTTGTTTGTTTGTTTGTTCGTATTTTATGCGCTGCCGTACCGTTCATCCGATTGCGATGAAACTTGGTCAACTTATTGCTTGAACTTGCGCGAAGGTTATAGGCTATTTTCATCCCTCTACGACGTTCCATTCCCGAATTATGTTAGAAGTATCAACGAATATTGAAAATCGCCAAATTTCCCAGCACACGATATGGGACTTCTCCCCGGATATTTTTATTCAAAGCCATTGTAACATTTCATTGTTGCCAATTAAATTATAACATTTCCGTAAAAATAAATAGACATGAATTAAAAACGTGATTTATTCATATATTGGCGCATGCAAGAATGAATTTGATATATTATTTTTATATACGTAGCAACGACAGAATGTTTCTTTTTAAAAATGAAAATATAAAGATGGAAAGTCATTCATTTTCAATGAATGTGTTATCTATCCATTTCATGAATTGAAAAACTGTTCAAACTCAAATATACTGAAGATATTTGAAAATTGTTATTTGTTTATGTTATAAAAATTCTAAAACTGTGCTTTGAAATTACCAATTTAAACATTATTCTCTAAGCTATTAATTTTAATATATGATTATAGAATTTTTTAAATAATTTATTTATACATCTATGGCTTAAAACTTAACGCATATCACTTTAATATTATGCAAACTAATCGTATCAGCAATGAAGTGAAATGAAATCGAAAATATTTACTGCAAGTCTTAATTTTTTTCTTTTCGTTAATGAATAGTCATCTTTATTTAGTGAATCGATATTTCGGTTATACAAGCGTATATCGTGTCAAGTGCTTCTTTTAAAAATATGCCTCCTAAACGTTCGTCACTCAATAGATCTACCAGCGCAGCACGTAGAAATAAGCGAATTCGAGCTTCTCAAACAAACGAGGAACGACAAGCGAGCAATGAAGCAGATCGTTTACGAATTGCAAATTCACATGCTTCAGAATCTCAAGATCAATATGCAGCAAGAATTGAAAGACAATGTTTATATGCTACCGGATCACGCACATCAGAATCTCAAGATCAACATTCAGCAAGAATTGAAAGACAACGTTTATATGCTACCGGATCACGCGCATCAGAATCTCAAGATCAACATGCAGCAAGAATTGAAAGAGAACGTTTACGAGCTACTGAATCTCGACGAACAGTACATGTTGATTTGAATCTTGGTGCATTTCAATATAATGTTAACTACGATTACAGTTTTCATCCCAGTATAATTATCGGCAAAATGGATAAGGCCTGTGGGCATTGCAGTTCACTTAAGTTCAAAAATGAAACACCAGGAATGTGCTGCGCGAATGGCAAAGTTAAATTGCCAGCATTGCATCCACCACCTGATCCATTGTTGTCATTGCTTTCAGGCGACTCACCTGATTCCAAACACTTTTTGCAGAACATTCTCAAATATAATTCAGCGTTTCAAATGACATCTTTTGGAGCTGACAAAGTTTTTCTAGATCACTACATGCCTACTTTCAAAATTCAAGGACAAATATATCACCGTGTTGGTTCATTTCTACCCGTTTTGGACGCTGAACATAAATTTTTACAAATATATTTTATGGGTGACGATGATACACAAGTTGATCAACGCTGCGATGTTGTTGTTGTTGTTGTTTACAATCCCTCTAGATCTAGCAGCATCTAAATCAGATCCATGATGCTATGAACCCTAGCGAAGTCAAGCACCAGAACTGGATCGGCGCAAAAATCCACTAGAGTGAACCCCAAACATTCCAAGATGTGATCGGGGGAAGCCGGCCTCAGATTGCATTTCGTGCACAACGAAAAGACCCTGCGTCCAGATTCGAATGCCATGCCTTTCAGATGCCCACATATTAGTCTTGAGGCGGCCGTTTGATCATGTCGTTCACCCCCAAATTCTAACGCGCCTCTCGGGGTCTTCCTGCTGAACCAGGGATGGGTGGGAGGGGTGAGCCAGACTTGCCTGTCTTCTTTTTTCTTTATAGAGAAAAACTCTTTATATGTTAGCGTGTAATCCTCGTTGGGAGGCTCGGAACAACCACTTTTAGCCAGGATATCTGCAACTTCGTTGCCTTGGATATTAACATGGGAGGGAATCCACTGAAAGTGGACATCCCTATCCTTGGCTAAAATTTTAAGATTAGTGATAATTTGCCTGCCCACAAGATCGCACACACTATTCCAATCCTGTAAGTACTGAATCGAGCTACGGCTATCAGTAAGGATCCAAATGTCACTACTATTAGTGTCATGGAGGATGGACTTTAACCCTTCATTTATGGCGATTAATTCGCTTCTGAAAACCGAGCAGTTTTCTGGGTTGCGTCAGGAAAACCGGACAGAAAGATTCTCGATAAAGACACCACTCCCAGTGTGATTCAACTCGTCTTTACTGCCATCTGTGTAAATCAACATGGCATCACTGGGAATGCCACCTATGACCTCTAGGGCCAACTGTCTTAGGTAATCGGGAGCATCTGAGTTCTTGTTAGTGTCGGACATATGTTCAGTGTGGAAGTGAACTCCGGATAGGTCCTCAATCGGGCTGACACAAGGTCTTAGAGAAGATTGCTCTACCGAATGGGAAATAATCTTCATTTTATCAGCTAAGCCGAAAGGGCTATTTCTCTTTAATCTTTGATTATCTCTCCATTTACACAAATATTCAGAAGTACGATTCTGATTGTCATAGCTTCTTAATTTGTTAAAATATTTAACCAAGAGTGAGTTTCTCACAAGACCAAGAGGTGGAAGATTCGCCTCATAGAGTACTATTTCGTTTGGGCAGCTGTTTTTCAAGCCCGTTATAATACGGGCCGCACAAAGCTGAACCCTCTCTAATTGAAGGAGATTAGTTGAGGAGGCGCTGAAGTATACTGGGAACCCATACTCTAGAATAGGCCTGATAAGAGCAATATACGTTGCCCTGAGTGTTTTTGCATCAGCACCCCAGTTTCTTCCTGAGATGAACTTAAGAATATTCAGTCTCTTGCGGCTCTTGTTAACCAAATTTTGAATATGCCCGTTGCACGTGATCTCCTGATCTAAAACGAAACCCAAGTACTTTGGATGTTTGATATAAGAGAGAGGCTGGTCATTGAAGAGAACCTGGGGGCGATACGAGTACAAATGTTTGTTGGTGGTAAAGAAACCCACATATGATTTTGAGACATTAAAAACCAGTTTGTAGTCATTCGCAAATTTTCTCACAGCAATTAACGTTGAATTTAGAGTTGATTCTATAAGGTTCACATCGGAGCCGGAGCACCACAGAACAATGTCATCAGCGAACATTCCAACTTCACACCCTCCGTCAGATATGATCTTTTCGATCCCAGCCATATATAGTGAAAACAAGGTTGGGTTAAGGACGGATCCCTGAGGGACTCCTTGATGCGTTCTATAGCATCTGGATAGTGCTTCTTTATGTTTAATACGAATGAGTCTATCCCTTAAGAAATCAGCTATCCATGAAAGTGCCCTGCCTTTGATTCCAAAATTATCATGGAGTTTTATTATTAGTAAGTTCCACCAGACTCTATCAAAAGCCTTGGCGAGATCCAGAAATACCGCAGCGGTGTGTTTGGTTGGTTTGTTGTTTTGGGCATCTCTGATCCTTTGACATAGATATAAAACTCGATCAGTAGTGCTGTGTCCCCTCCGGTAAGCAAATTGTTCCTTTGGCAGAAGATTTTTGGATGTGAGATAAAAAGCAAGTCTAGTGAGAATCATTTTTTCCATGATTTTGCAGGGAATACTAGTTAAGGCTATAGGTCTAAAACCTTCAGGTGAAGTTGCATTTTTGTCAGGTTTCCTTATTGGTATAATGGTTGCCTTTTTCCAGTTCCTGGGGAGACGACCCCTGCTCCAAGAGAGATTAATAATGTCCAGCAGTCTCTGCCTAGCCAGCTCACCAAGATGTGCAATCATCTGTCCAAAAATGCCATCTGGGCCCGGAGATTTAGAAAGGTGCAAATCTCTAATTGCATGTTCTAACTCTTGCAGAGAGAAGGCATCGTTGAACAAGGGATCCCCCGCCCTGATAGTGCGGTGGCCATGTGCTAGGTTTTTTGCTCTGCGTTCAATGGTCCTGTCTTGGGGACTGAAGGACAGTTTACCAATACTCTTATAATATAATCCCAATATGTCGGCTGCTTCTTTATTATTAGGGGGAATGCTCCCATCCTGGGCCAGGATGGTGTTGCAGCTCTCAGTTTGAGGTTGAGTTTTGTCAATACTCTTTACCAGTCTCCACAGTTTGGAGTCTGGGGTTCTAGAGTCAAGAGTAGCACACAATTCGCTCCATTTCTGCCTCTTGTAAAGGGCGTACTTGCGTTTAATCTGAGCATTGACTTTATTCAATTCAGCCTTGTTAGATGCTGCATTGTTGACAAGCAAGAGATTCGACAGTTCTTTTCTCTTTTCCAAAAGGGGTTTCAAGGTATCAGAATTGTGAGAGAAAAATGGGGTGTACTTTTTGACTTTACCCCGAGGGACCGACTGCTTCGCAGCGTTAAATATCAAATTTACAAAGCTGGTCCAATTTCCATTGATTTTATCGGATAATGAAGTAGTCTTCACTCCAGTGTTTGTGAGATCTTCGTACTTCTTCCAGTCAGCCCTTCTGAAATTCCAGTGTTTCCTTTGATCTTTAAGTACCTTTTGTTTTATATCTACCTCTATAAGAATGGGATTGTGATCGCTTCCTATATTGTTTAAAATAGTCCATTTGCAGTGGGGATAAATATCTGGACTGACAACTGAGATGTCCAAAGCTTCTTTGGTGTTGTAACTGTGGGATGAATGCGTAGGAGAACCATCATTGAGAATCATAAAGCTCCTATCATCCACAAGGTTAAGGAGTTCAATTCCTCTTGCATTACTATTTGAACAACCCCAGTTAGGGTGTTTAGCGTTCAGGTCACCCAGAAAAATGGTATTATTGTCAGACCAGTGGAGCAGGCTGTCAGGCAAAGCTGAAGAGTTAGGGGGATAGTAAGAGTTGAAGACTTTAATGTTTTTACCTCTCCAAGGGAAAGAAATGCCCTGGATTTCCAGTTTGGTATTATTTAACTGTGGAATTTCAATACTTTGATACTGAATGTTCCTGATGAGAAAGGCTAGGCCTCCGCCAGCACCGCCAGTATTTCTGTCTGTACGAAAGATGTTGTAACCCCTGATCTTCAGCTTAGATGAGTCCTTCAGCTTGGTTTCCTGTATAGCAATGACCTGAACGTCGTTTGACTCAGCCAGTTCCAGTAGTTGATCAAGTTTTATCTTCGTAGCTGCTGTGCTTAAGCCATTAATGTTACATTGCAGGATTTTAAGAGAGCAATGTTTGTGTGGAGACTGACACATATTTTTCGGACGAGGCCCTCTGCCTAAACCTCGAATGCGTCTCTGTTTATCCAGCGCGCCAGACGATGCTGTATGACATTTCACAAAAGGCGACATCATAGAGAGGGTAAAGAGCAGCTTCTGTTGGTACAGAGTACCAGGAGCACCCAAGGGTAGAAGTCTGACTTTGCTCCATTGCCTGCAGGCCTTAGCTGAGCATAATGGAACGGCCTTCACGCCTTGGGTGACCCTACCAGGAGATAACTCTCCCGACGTACTTCACCCGTTCCGCCCAGGAACACCCCCTCTCCGGCTCGAGAGCACACTTTGAGGCGGTCTGCAGGACTTGAGGGGGACGCTGCGATGTAATTCCAGGAACCAAACGCCACATTGCATTCTGTTTACAAACATCTTTCCACCAACACAATGCATTGATAAATTTATTCAAAACTTCGATTGACAACTTACCAGCGGATAATTACGCAATTAAAATACGAGCCGACAAAACACCACTCGGACAGCATCCCGGACGCTATAACGCACCTACCGTCAATGAAGTTGCGATTGTCATAGTTGGCGAAGAACGTGATACAATTCTTCAGCGACGGAATAATACAATTCAACGTGTCGCTGAAACACATCGATCATGCGATGCGCTGCAGTATCCCATAATTTTATGGGAAGGGCAAGACGGATATCACTTTAATATTATGCAAACTAATCCAATTACAGGTAACTACATATATCTTTATTTCATTTAATCAAATGAAAGTATTAATTTCTTTTTAACTTTTCATTATTTATGAATGTAATTTAAGTTTTTTATATCTTCCGTTTTCTTTATTCTTACAGGTGAACAACTCAATAAAAAAGTATCAGCGATGAATTATTATTCATACCGCATAATGATACCTCAAAATGGAACAAATCATATTTTGCAATGTCGTCAACTATTTCATCAATACGTAGTAGACATGTATGCCAAAATTGAATCCGAACGTTTGTTATTTATTCGCTTAAATAAAAAATCGCTGCGTTCCGAAGAATACATTCATTTACGCGATGCAATTGCAAACGATGGGAATGTTTCAGACATTGTGAAAATGGTCATACTTCCAGAAACGTTCAATGGCAGCCCACGGCATATGCATGAATATGCACAGGATGCCATGACATATGTGCGTTCATATGGCCGACCTGACTTTTTCATTTCATTTACGTGCAATCCAGCATGGGATGAGATAAAAGAGCTTCTGTTTCCCGGTCAGCTACCATCCGATCGACACGATTTGACTGCACGAGTATTCAAGCAAAATCTAACTAAATTGATGGACTTAATTGTGAAGTATCACATTTATGGTGAAACTCGCTGCTGGATGTATGCGATTGAATGGCAGAAGAGATGACTTCCACATGCACACATTCTCATTTGGCTCAAAACAAAAATACACGCAACTCAAATTGATGATGTCATTTCTGCAGAAATTCCTAATCCTGAAGAAGATCGAATGCTGTTCGATATTGTGACGAAAAACATGGTGCATGGACCATGCGGAACAATGAATCCACAATCTCCTTGCATGGTAGATAAAAAAATGCACGAAAAAGTTTCCCAGAGACTTAGTTCATGAAACACGCACTGGTGATGACGGATATCCTCAATACAGGCGCCGAAAACCAGAAGATGGAGGTCATACAGCAATAATCCGAATGAGAAATGTTGACGTTGAAATCGACAACAGATGGATTGTGCCATATTCTCCTTTGTTATCGAAAACATTCAAAGCTCATATCAACGTTGAATATTGTCATTCAGTCAAATCCATCAAGTATATATGCAAATACGTCAACAAAGGCAGCGATATGGCATTAGTCAGTATTGATGAACCTGATGCGCGCAACGATGAAGTGAGTCAATTTCAAACAGGCCGCTATATCAGCAGCAATGAAGCTGTTTGGCGTATTCTTAGTTTCCCAATTCACAGTCGCCATCCCAATGTTGTTCATCTCAGTGTTCATCTTGAAAATGGACAAAGAGTCTATTTCACGGCAGACACTGTACGAAATGTTGTTGCTGAACCAGCTCACACGACACTCACAGCATTTTTTGCGCTTTGTGAAGAAGATGAATTTGCCAGAACATTATTGTACGCAGATGTTCCAAAGTACTATACATGGAATGCTACATCTAAGAAATTCCAACGACGTAAGCAAGGCATGCGTGTTGAAGGCTATCAAAATCTGTATTCCTCGGACGCATTAGGACGTATTTATACAGTACACCCAAATAATGCCGAGTGTTACTATTTGAGAATGCTGTTGGTTAATGTTAAAGGTCCTACGTCATTTGCAAATTTGAGAACGGTCAAGGACGTAGAATGCCAGACGTACAGAGAAGCTTGCCAAAAGCTTCATTTGCTCGAAAACGACCAACACTGGGAAACAACGTTGACGGATGCATGTGCCAGCTGTCATCCGCGACAAATTCGAACATTATTCGCCATCATTTTGACCACATGTTCGCCATCCAATCCGAAAGATTTGTGGGAAAATTTCAGAGAGGATTTGAGCGAAGACATTTTGCATCGTGTTCGTACTATTAGTAATGATAATTCTATCGAGTTTTCGGACAATATTTTCAATCAAGCTTTGATCGAAATCGAAGACATATGCTTAACCATAAATAACAAAGAACTTATTCAACTTGGCATTATTGCGCCACAACGTTCTTCAATTAAACTTAGTGATCGCGATTTAGTAAGAGAGCAGCAGTACAATGCTAATGATTTGCGTGCAGTTGTTAAAGCAAACAAACAACTTTTGCTTGAGGAACAAAAATTTGCCTACGATACAATTGCAAATGCTATTTTAAATGACAGAGGTGGTATGTTTTTTCTTGATGCGCCTGGCGGCATTGGAAAAACGCTTCTCATCGGTTTGCTATTGGCCGACATTCGATCTCAAAATGGAATTGCTTTGGCTCTTGCTTCATGAGGTATTGAGGCGACATTATTAGATGGTGGACGAACAGCGCATTCGGCTCTCAAACTGCCACTGGATATTCATTCTCGGAATCTCCAATATGTAACATTTCAAAAGGATCTGGCATGGCTAAAGTTCTGCAGATTTGCAAGGTTATTGTCTGGGACGAATGCAGCATGGCTCATAAGAAATCGCTTGAAGCGCTTGATCGAAATCTGAAAGATTTACGATCAAATACACAACCGTTCGGAGGTGCCCTCATCTTATTATCTGGCGACTTTCGACAAACTCTTCCTGTGATTCCTAAATCAACACCAGCGGATGAGCTCAATGCTTGCCTCAAAGCATCGTATCTTTGGAGACATGTGCGAAAACTCATATTAAAAACCAATATGCGTGTATATTTACAACACGATGCATCGGCAGACACATTCTCAAAACTGCTATTGAACATTGGCGAAGGAAAAAGTACCAGTTGATGCTACCACAAAATGTATTTCATTTCCATTGAACTTTTGCGTAATTGTGCCATCCATTGAACAACTCATTCAGGAAGTTTTTCCGCAAATTGTCACCAATTATAAAAATCATAAATGGCTTTGCGAACGTGCGATTTTGGCACCAAAAAACACCGACGTCAATTCAATCAACTATGCAATTCAAGAACAAATTCCAGGCGATTCTGTTACCTACAAATTGATTGACAGCGTCATGAATGCGGACGAAGTTGTAAACTATCCAATCGAGTTTTTGAATTTGTTGGATCTTCCTAGTGTACCACCGCACAAATTGTCACTCAAAATCGGCGTGGCAATTATTCTCTTGCGAAATATTAATCCACCCCTATTGTATAATGGAACACGACTCGCTGTAAAAAAACTAATGCCGAATGTCATCGAAGCAACTATTCTTAACGGAAAGTCGAAGGGAGAAGATGTGCTTATTCCACGAATTCCCATTATTCCCACTGACATGCCTTTTGATTTCAAACGACTGCAGTTCCCCATTCGACTTGCATTCTCGATGACCATCAACAAAGCACAAGGTCAATTACTACAAGTGAGCGGATTGAACCTAAAAAATATATGTATTTCACATGGTCAGGTTTATGTTGGATGCTCACGAATGGGACAGCCAAGAAATTTATTTGTTTTTGCTGAAGATGAAAAAACAAAAAATATTGTCTACCCGAAAGCACTTGAATGATCAAGTCAAAAAAATAGAATAAATATTATTTATACTTTCCCTTTATATATCATTTAATTTCAACGAATGTATTCATTGTCGATAAGATCAAACTTTCTAATTCATTGTTTCAATTATTCATAATTAAACAAGATAGCTATTTCAAACTTCAAACGATATTTCCAAATTGTTCTTTTACGCGGTAGAAACGCGCCGGGTACCAGCTAGTAATAAATATTATCAAGCAACCCACCATACATACAATATTCAATCCCACTTCTGTTACCCGCATTTTGCAAATCCTGGAAAAAATCGAATTCACTCCCCCATTCGATACCACAGAAGCCATACTTTGCAAAGAAAAGCACGCCCGAGCGATAGACCTGCAAATCCCCGAAAGACCATTAAACGAACTAATTTTTTTTAAACAAGTGCGTATAAAAATTCGGATTAAACTCGTCTACCAGTAAATCGCAAGCCCTGATCGGCTATTAATTATTCAAATCGGGAGCAATATACTGTCAACTAAAAAAGCATGTAACAAACTCCACCCACATTTGGTGTTTTATCGCCAATTTCACAAAAATCTAAAAAATATCGCCAAAAAAACAGCTATGGCACCGTGTATTGGGCTTTTGGTTATTTATTCTTTCACGTGTGCTGTTGTTTTTTGCTGCTGTCCATAGATGGCAGCACATGACGGTCGTAATTTAGCTTCCTCTCTTCCCATTCCATTTCTATACCAGCAAAATTGCGCCCACATTAATTTATACATCTCATTGGTGAAGGCAAGGTACCACTGTCAGCTCTCGAGCTGATAGCAATACGATGAATCTCCCACGGCCTTGAAGGTGGGAAAATCTCCCCCGGCGGCATTTCGATTGGAATTTACCGTTCATCTCCAAAATTCTCGTTTGGCTCTGCTATATTTAGTTTCAAAATTTCCAGTTCCCATATTATTATTTTCGATCGGAGGTTAAAGTGGGGTCTGTTCGATCCTGCTACTGACTTCTAAAACCCATTACCTTACCTTACCTTATGAAGTGGCATCGGATGCTTAGGTCAAGACGAGATGTCTATTTCGGGAGCTCGATCCCATAAAAGTTTGATTTCTTTACCTTTTATTTCCTAATTGCAACACCCATTTACAATGGCGCTATATCTACTTACCATCAGGGCCTTTTTATTGCATGGGCAAATCGGGACTTTGCCCAGGGCCCCCTGATGCTAGGGGGCCCCAAAACCCCCTTGTTGTATGCACCTAGTACTTCTAATAGTATGTATTTTTATAAATGTCCGTAAGGGGGGGCCCCAAAATAGCATCTGCCCAGGGGCCCCCAGCGTTCATAATCGGGCCCTGCTTACCATCTGAGGGTATGATATCCTTCGAATCATGAGTTTTGTTCACCCTCCCCCCTCTTGCTCTATGGTTCCCAGAAATAGAGAACAAGCCTACAATCACCTGGTTGTCTGTACCACGCAAAATGATTGTGCTTCCTGGGAAATAGTTAGCAGCATGACAATGATCTCCAAAATACGGTATATCGAACGTCAATATATGATACCGTCATTAGATTCGGAAAATGATCCTAGAAACCTCAGAAACATATCAAAAAAGTGAATACAGATATAACAAACATGCAAATCCAAACCTGTTTATAGATTTATGTATAGACAGTGTAGACAGTTTGTGTAGACAGTTTATTCTCTATATGAATATTTCATGTAGCGCACGTAATGTTTGCATTTTTATCTCAGTTTAACAATGTAAGAAATTTATCCTCCTTCCTATTCTATCATTCTAGTCATTCATTATTCTTTACTCCAGGGATTTCTCTGTTGCAGGAAATTACATATCAACTCCACTAATTAAATAACCTAAAAAAGATGGCGGCATGTTGTCGGTGATGTGCATTGTCGAGGTTTGTTTTTACGTTATACTTTTAATTTCTGTTTTACCGATACCTTGTTATAGTGTTTCCAATTTTTTATAACATAATCTTCGATGTATAGTCATTATTATGTTTGAACTGAGGAAAAAAAATTTTGGTTTGCGGTTTGAGATATATTATAATTCTACATACGACGCAGGGAAATATTAATATTGTTTCACTTGATACTTTTTATCTTTAGTTGTATTCATTGCATATTTTACACTAAACTTATATTTAATTATTTGTTTAGCAGTTAATTTTTCTTCGTGGGAAGTAGTTTTGACCATTAAAGATATGTTTTTGTTTACCAACATTGAAATGCAATCTTTACTTTCAGCATGACATCTTAAAGAGGACAAATTAATCAACAGCTCAGGAACAAAAGGTCACGTCAGCTCGGACACATCCACACTCACTGTTAAACATCTGAGGCACTTCCATCATTAAAAATTTTTTCCCTCTACTGTTTTGGCCTCCCAAAATTCAAGATCATCTTACAAGTGTAACAATTTTGCTGCCTTAGCCCCTGATATTTTAAATTAGGAACAAACAAAATGGCAAGCCCTCAGTGGAAGGTAAGTGTACAATTAATTTCTTGTTATTCAGAGCTTGAATCTTTTTATTATTCCTGCATAAAATTTTTCTCCCGAAAGTGTATCGTATTTCTTATTAGTTGCCTTGTTGTATCAAACATCTAAACTGGGCTTTAAATACCTCAATACCACTTTATTTTCTAGCACCCATACTCGCATGAGCATTGATGTTTAAGCTTGATTTAATATTTTAATTTTTTTGTTATTAAATATCATCTATGGACTAAGATGTTTGATATGTGGTTTTTGGAAATTGGTTAGTGTCTTGTTCTATACGATTTTTTCAATTTTATCCTTAATTGTGGAAGAAAACTGTAGTAAACATAAGTGTTGTTTATGTTGAGATATTGGATGATTAATCGGACGATTTTAAAGATGCTTACAAATACTTCTTGTTACAAAAACTTGGCAATTTTGTTGGAAAAGTAAGTATATAATTATATTAGATGATTTTGCTTTAAGATTATTTTGAATCACAACTTTGATACTTTCAGTTATTTATGGCTAAATATCTGTTTAAATACTTTAAAAATGAGTTCTGACAAAGAGATTTAATGGACTTAAGGTAGCTGACGCTATTTAGATTAGCTTAAAAAGCGATTTGAGGAAAATTGGTTTACTCATGATGAAATTACTTCTTAAAAATAAACTTCATCAAACTTTGCTTCAATATGTCTAACTAGAAATTATCAAAAGTGATTAAAGGATTAAATTTTTTTTTATATAATGATTTATAAAGGTTCTACAATCTATATATAAATTAGATTCTATAGCATAAGCTTAGGATATTAATATAAGTTAATAAATTTCATTGGGTGGTTTTTTTTTTTTTTTTTTTTTTTTTAAGGTTCTTATTGTCTTTTAAAGAATATATTTCATAAATTAAATTTTTGAATATTTTCGGAAAGTCATTAATTCCTTGGCATGTATTACCTTCTTTCTTATATGCTAAGATCGAGGTAAATATATTGTTAATCATTCGAAAATCATCAGTTTTTCAATATGTATGTTGAAGAATGTTATAATAAATTTTCAACAAAAATGTAAATTTATATTAGGTTTTATAACTATGTTCTGAAGAAAGAAGTTACTATATTATTTGTAAAATAAAGATAGCTCTTGTAAATCTTTAACGTTTATACATGTAACATTGTATAGAGGAGCTCTGTAAAGGCAAGTCAAAAACAGAGTTCAGTTCTGCTCAATGAGAAGAATCATCCATTGTTTGTTGGGAGTTTGCCCTTGTAAATGATTTAGCTCATATGTTACAAGAGATGACTGGTAGTACTTTTAATAATGATAACTACATTTGCTAAAAGTTGTGTACAGAAATTCTGTAAACTTTGTTTAAATTTCACGCTTTTAGCCATGTAATAAACTTTTTTAGTACATTGAAACTAAGAAAGCCTTTAAAAATCAGCATTCTCTTTTAAAGTTCTAATTGAATTTGTTGATTTTATACTATATGAGTCACTTTTTCAACCATTAGGGCTGGAAGCTAAAGTTTACCATAATTGCAAGATGGCAATTTTCCAAAGTGTAAAGCTGATTTAAATATTTAGGGTATCATGTGTTATATATATATATATATATATATATATATACAGCGGCTCCCGAAAGTGTTCGTACACTTACGATTTTCAATGAAATAGGGGTCTATCCATTGATTAAAATGAATATTTCAGAATGGGTATTTAATAATAAGATCTATAATCTATTCTTAACAAAACTACATGAAATATTTTGAAAACATAGTAAAACTTTATTTTTAAGAAACCAATAATCCAAAAGTAACAAAAACTTTATCTCACAAAAGTCATTGTACACTTGTAAAAAATCTCTACATATTAGTAAATATTCTAATTTTTCGTTAAATTAATATTTAGTAGAATATCCTTTAGCATCCACAACAGCTTTTAAACATCTGGGAATAGATTGCTTGAGTTCTTTTCTAATTTTTGCATCAATGTTCATCCATTCTTACATCATAATTGATTTTAGTTCGCTTTTCGTGTGAATGTCGTGTTTTCGTACTCGAACCTCCAGTTCTCTCCAAATATGTTCTATTGGGTTTAAATCTGGCGATTGAGGTGGTGTTTTCAAAATTTGTGGACAATTATAGACATACCAGATGCGAACGTTGAGAGCCGTGTGCTTAGGATCGTTATCTTGGTAATAAAACAAAGTTGTTTCCAATATCCAAATTTTGAGCTGATAATTTTAAATTGTCTCTTAAAATATTTATGAAAACAGCATGATTCATTATGCCATCAATAAATACCAAATTTCCTAGTCCTGATGCTGACATGCACCCCCACACAAGGATACCTCCACCGGCATGCTTAACTGTTCCTACTAAGTTCTTGGGATTAAGTTCCTCATTTTTTTCTTCACCATACAATTATAGGTCCATCAGCACCAAAACTGTTCATCGACAAATAAGACATTATTCCAATAGGTTTGGGGCTGATTTATCATTGATAGTGTGAAGAGAAGCGTAAACTTTATGTTTTTCTCACAAAAAATTTTCTCTGGGCAGAACGCCCACGTAATCCAGCTGTTCTGAGAACTCGTCAAAAAATTTCAGGTGAAATTGAAGTAGAAAATGTTTCATTGAATTCTGCAGAAACTTTTACAGCACTCAAACGTGAATTTTTCACAAATTTTCTAATTATAAATCTCTGATCACATTTTGTTAACTTTGCCGGACGGCCTTTTCTTACCTTGTTTTCGATCCAATTTTCTTTATTAAAGCGTTTTTTCATATACTGCACAGTAGAATGGGGTAAATTAAGTAATTTAGCAATATTCCAAACTGATTTACGACTACTATGATGAAAAATAATCAATTTTCGAATGCTGTTTGTTGTTTCTTTACGACTATGAGCCATTTTTAAATAATAAATAGAATATTACGGAGTAAGCAAGCAAAAATTAAGCCAAATGATGTTTTAAATGCCACCACAATTCAAAAATAAAAATAAATCGCCAGACGATAATTTTAATTATGAATTTATCCGAAAATATTTCAGTGTACGTGATTTCATTTTACTCTCTGACTGGCCTGACACAAATGACAAAAATGTGGTTGCTAGAGTCAGCGCATATCACAGAATTTTCACGATACATTTTATTACTTTTACCAGAAAATGGAGGAAGAAATTATTGCTATAAAAACAATTGATATTACCAAAGCTAAAAAGAAAAATCCGTGATGTTTTCTAACGGAAATTGGTTGAATGTGAAAAGTTATTGTAAATATTAAATCATATTTATTTACAAGTTGGAGAATAATTTACTTCCAAGAGGTTTAAATAATTTAGTAAAAAAAATTAATTCTGAAGTTCATGACTATAACACAAGACACAAGACATAAGGTTTCATATCGATAGAGTATAAGGCAAAATCATTTAAAAGAATTTTTGAGTTTGATTTAATAGAGTTTAATATGAAAAAATTAATAAGAAAATTTATTAACAAATCTTTTATTTTCAAATTAAATAATACAAAAGAAAATTACATATATTTACACCAATTTGAAGTACTGATGCAAAACCAGGGTATGGGGGAAAAGTGAGCAAGCTTATTTTTTCTTTACTGTAAATAACAATTATTAAGGCATATAATTATTATATGCCCCAATATTTATTATTTACAGTTTGTAAAAGAAGAAGTTTAACTTTTTCCCCCTTAAGTCGGCTTCTTTTTTCACTAACTATCCCACCAGCTAGGGAAAAAACTCTTTCTGATGGGACGGATGTCGCCATTACTGACAAATACTTAATTGCAACTTTAACCAATGTAGAATTCTTATAATTATAATTATCAGAGTAAAATGTGAGGGGTTGTCGTTTAGTTTAAAAACTGGTGCTTTGAAGTACACTGCAAGTTCAGGCACCAAACTACCTGTGTCAAGCTCCTCCAAAAGCTTCGACCTCTTTCTTACACTCCAGTTATCTTCTACCATCTTGTGGTGATCCTCCCAAAAATCATGTTCTGCACAGAATAATAAATACATGTAAATAATGTTGCTAAGTTTTAAATTTGGCCCAATCTTAAAAAAATTGATTTACCTCGAGAAGAAGCTGGTGTTGGAGACAAATCGTCCGCCCTCAGAATCTGATGATTCACTCTCTTCCTTGATCTCATTGTTAAGCTTTCTGATCCAGGTATCCAGTGCAGCCTTGTCTTGGAAGTGAAGATTTTTAAATCGGGGATCCAATAAAGATGCCATTGCAAAAAAATTGACTGTTCTCAATGCCACCAAATCTCTTATTGTATTGAGCTAGAACACTTTCCTTCAGCTTTTTCCCTAGCTCTGAACTGCATGACACCGCATTTATTTTATTACGCATCATTTTTAGTATTGGTATAACACAGCTTGCTGTCACGAACTTTTCTCCAGATGCTTGTGTTGTTGCGAATTCTATACTTTGGAATAATGTACAAAATTCTTGTAAAAACTCCATGTCTGTGGCTGAGGGCATTGGCGGAGCCGATTTATTGAAGTTAACAATACTCGCAACGACCTCCCTCAACTTAAGGAATCTTTCTAACATGTAAAAAGTGGAATTCCACCTTGTCGATACGCTCTGAATCAGTATAAGTTCTGTTTTTTTTCTAAGTTCATCACTTCCTACCACGCTTTGCTTGAACCATTTCACAATGGTTTTCACTCTATCTATAATTGAAACAGCGTCTGGTAGGGATTCATATGATTTTTGTGCCATTAAGTTTAGAAGGTGGGCAAAACAGCAGCTGTGCTTTTTTTTTTCCCAAATGCTTTTTCCACCGCACTTACAATGTTACTTCCCCCATCTGTAACGACAGCTGTAACTTTCTCTGGTGTGAATCCCCATTCTGAACACGTATCTGTGAGATGACCAGCCAGATTTTGTGATGTGTGATTTTCACGTAGCTCGTGAACTCCGAGAATTACAGACTCGAGTGCCCAATTTTCGATAAAATGAGCTGTTACTCCAAGAAAACTTCTCGTCCGGTAAGTTTCTGTCCAAATATCTGTTGTGAGACACACATTTGAGACATTGTTCAGTCGCTCTTTTAACATAAGTGACGCTGATTCGTACTTCTGATCTATCATTGAATCTATTGTTCTTCGTGATGGAACAGTATATAAAGGCACAGTTATTTTTAACAAGTGTTTAAAACCCTCGTCTTCAGTGATTGAAATCGGCTGAGAATCTCTACAAATCATGTAAAGAATAGCTTGAGAAACTTTGTTGTGCATATCTCCACCATCTTTAAAAGAAATCACATTTGTGAAACTGTCTTTCAAAGTTTTTTGATAGAACCTAGAAATAGTGGAATGCGAACTTACGGTTTCTTCTCTGTGTTCCGTTTCAGTCACCGAAGTGCTTGGAATGGCTGGAGCCACGGCATCTGGATTGTGGGGTTTACTTTTCGCCTTCGGCTTCATCGATGACTCAAAATACTCGCTGTAAATATCACCATGTTTCGCCTTCAAATGTCCACATAAATTCGTGGTATTGCCAGAAGTTTTGAGGGACTTAAGGCAAATATTGCATTTTGCCAATTTGTCAGACGTTTTGGAAAAATATTTCCAAACGGTACTTTTAGGAGGCATCTTACTAATAATATTAACGTTGACTTAAATGTTTATATAGGATTATAAAACCAGAACAAAACAAAAACTTAACCTCCTCAGTACGGGCGTGGGATATCTCACAGTTGGGCGTATCACCCATGCAGCATCGTTGGAGAATGAATGAGCTTACTGGACGGGTGATGTATATATGCACAGCAGATCAGAAAATTTTATTATTTACTTTTGGGAGCACTAGATGGTATCCTCTATCCAAGAAACTTGGAATACACATAGTTGTGACCTTGTTTTTGAAATAATGATGGCTATGACTAACAGGCTCGCCATAGTTTTACGTAAACAAATGGAGAGAGCAATTTATTGCGACTGGCTGTCAGCGGATAAGGCACTTTTAAACTTTGCACATGTTCTTTATTTACGAGTAATTTTGTTTTTCATTAGGTGTGGGATTGTAGCGTTGGACATATATATGGGTTCGCCGTTTAGTTTTCAGATGCAATCAGACCCTGATGCTGTGAAACTTCTGATTTACTATAAATAAATTTAGTTAAGTAAATACTGTAAAAAAGTAATTAATCTATAAAACAAAAATTTGTTAAAAGAGAAATTATAAATGAATGTGTATGTAACCTATGTATACTAGCTTAAATATATAGATTTATTCGAAAATGTTACTATTTCGCAATTATTTGTAAAATTAGACTTAGCGCTAAAAGACAGTCGTCCTGGAGGGAACGCTAACGGGAAACACCTCCGTCCTCAGCGGAAAGCACGTGATCACAACAAACTTCGAGAAAGGGTTAGATGGCCCCTCTCGTGTTTATACTATTTATAAAATAAAACCCCATGCAAGGTTCTGGAGTGTCGAGAACATTCCAAGCGCTCTAATTGGTTCATTGGTTGTTGATTGCCCTTTGTCTCGTTGCTAGGGGATCATTCCTCCTTTTGTATTTGTCCTTTTTAGAATTTAGACTTACATTTACTGAGTGTGGAAATTACGCTAGGTGGTTAATTTTCTTTATTATGGTGTTTTTTCATTAAAATAAAACAAAAACAAAAAACATCGAACAACGTAAAACATCGAGCACAAAACATTGATGTTTTTAAAACATCGACATCGATGTCGCATCCCTAAGGGGTACTCAAACTGCTGTCTATGGGCCGCATGCAGCTCACCAAACTTTTATGTGGGGTACAAAACACTTACTCTCATTATCAGGCAGGTGAATTTATAAACATAATTTTGGAAATTTGGTCCCCAAAAATATAAAACTATACAAAAATGTGCCACCTGCTGTTCACATTCTTCCTATTAACATATCTTTGTGAATCATCCTGTTCCAGAATGAAATAGGCGAAGAACTTATATAGAAATTCGCTTACTTATTCTTACCTTAATGACATATTGAGAGTAGCTTATAGCAAGTTTAAAGCTAATTTGTTTAAAATATTCAAAAGTTTTGTCTCAACATTAAAAATTACAACCATTTTTAAATAAATGCTTGAATCCATGTAGGTTTTGAGTTTTAGTTTTTATCTTATTATATTATGAGGTACAGTATTCTATGTTGCATCCTGCTTAACGTAGCACATATGTGTGTTGCCTGAGAGAAAAAAAGGTTAGATACGGCTGTTCTAGCACCTAAAATAATTTCACATCAAAGTGCATTAAATGTTTTTTTACCCATTCTTTCACAATCAATACACTTTAACTGTCTTAATAGTCTCTTTTGTACCAGTCCCACCCTCTAGCAGCAACAGCATGACATCATAGCTAATTTGCATAAAATTGTTAAGGTATTCCTAATTAATTGGCCTAGATTTTTTTCAAACCAATGTAGTTCAGTAATAATTAGTTCAGTACATTGTTAAACTTTGAATTTTCTTGTAATTTTCAGAAATATACTTTATATTACCTAGTATCACTGGTTTTATTGTAACCTTAGTTCTTTTTGACATTTGGCTTCGGATTATCGGGACTCATTTGGCGATAAAATATGTTCCTGATAGTATTTTGAGTTAATCTTGACATTTTTTTCCACTCTCTTTATTTTTAACTTGCCATTATAAGAAAAACCAGCAACAATCATGAATCCCTTAGAAAAACTTTCTTTCGATTCTTTGAACCATGTACTTAAATTTTTTTTCTCCCCTTTTATGATAATAAATGGCTCTTTTTTTGTTGCAATCATTTAAATACACCCATGATTCATCTATTGTGACAATTGTTTTCCATTTTTCTTTGGATAAGTGTTTCTCATATAGAATTCTGCAGCATGTCCTGCGTTCAGCGATATGATTTGGAAGATGATGATGCACATTGCGTTTTTTCGCTTTCTTAAGATTTAAAGCAACGTTTATCATTTTGTTTACAGTGGACACCGAGCATTTTAATGATTTTGCAACTGTCCTTTGACTAGGGGGATTTTCTTTTAACATTAAACAACGTACCTTTGCAATAGTCGAAGATGTCCGTTTTTTCCTTGGATACTTGTTTGGAATTTTTGTCCCACTTGAGGCTCCAATTTGACGTTTTTTTCCTTCCTTGTTGACGATATTACCTATTGACACTTTAGATATCACAAAACCATGACTCTCACATCGTTTTTGGATAATGGAGTATGAATATTTCTCTTCGGAAAGAGCATAAATGTAACCTTCGAACCACTGCTTTGTTAAAAACGCCATTTTGAATAAAAACAAAACTTTCAAGCCGCAGATGATAATTTTGACTTTTAAAAACATAGTACAATTGCAATTATTTCTTTTGCAGCAAACAATTTTTTATTACCGCTTACCAAAATCGTCTAAAAAATGTGCGAACAGCCTCTGTATATATATATATATATACATGTATGTTAGGTGTGTGGATCAGAAGAAATTTACATTATATCTGTAATTTAGAGCTTGTATCTTTCTTTTATAATATTTTTAAATCTGTACTAAATTGCAACTTTATTTTGATGAATATTTTGAAGGTAAAAAATGCATTTATAATGGTATAGTTCAATTAAAACTTTTATTGTTGAATCTGTTAAAATTTATGAGGCATGCTTAGGTGTATCTTGGAGGTAATATTCTAACTTGGGACAAAGATCCTTCTCTAATTTTAGAGAAATGTGAATAAAAAATACCTAAATATAATCAGACAGATATTTCAAATAGAAGGAACTACTTTTTGTAATTGACTAGCATCATGGATTTTGCTCACTACTGTTTTATTATTGTGTCTCTATGAGTTAATGAATTAAAAGATAACTTGTCAGATACATGTGCATTATATATTTTTTGATTGATGATTCAGTATATTAGCTATGTGTCTGTAATATCTTTAGTAAAATCAATATTGCTAAACACAGCTTACATATGATTTGTATTTGCTACTTAATTTAGGACTTTTACAAAAATTTTACTTCTATTTTTTTCAAAATTTGACTCTGTTTTAGAACTAGGAAGTTATTTTGACCAATTTTTTTCTCAGGTCAATCGCAAGCTCTGACTAAATTTTGTGTAAGAAAACAATAAGAAAAATCTTGAATTCTTTTCTTTAGCTTCACCCTGTTTGAGTGTTGTCTTTCTTTTGTTCATCTTCTGTTGAGAACGGACATTTCTTTTCTGTACTGATACCCCCAACAGACTTAGTTCTTTTTTTTGCTTTCTTGCAGAAAAATTATTGAATGATTGAACAAAATTCAGATTTTTGTTTGTAATTTTAGTGTGACTGAAAAGTGCTGTAGTTAGCCATTACCTTCAGACTTAAATTTAGAGTAACAATTGTTTTTCATCTGTGAATAATGTGCTGTGACTATTAAAACAATTTTGCTTCTGGTTTTTTTTTTTTTTTTTTTTTTTCTAGTCCCTTTTTATTGTTAGAAAAGTTTCTAGTTTTGTTTATTAGTTCATATTAAAATGTCTTATATCAGTTATAAGTAATACATTTTGAGAATGTCTGATAATAGAATAAAATAAAAAATATTTTAAATTCATATAAAAAAATACCTTAGTGTTAATTAAAACCTAAGAAAATCGTAAACTCGAATATTACTTTTTTTATGATCTTGACTAATTGGAACATCATTCATTGTAAATGTCAAAATGCCTTATGTGAACAATCCAGTAATGTGATCTAAGAGCCTTTCTAATAATGTTCCCTTAAATTTGTCTCTTAGATGGTTAAAAAGTTAGTAAAATATTTTGAAACAAATTTAAATGTGGGCTATATTTTAATTAACTGTTTTAGTCAGAGACATAATATATATATATATATATATATATATATATATATATATATATATATATATAAGAAAAGGGAATATTAGTTATTTATTGAGATTCAAATAATAATAAATAACAGTAAAGAGTAAATTTATTGATATGATCTCATCATGTTAGGGACATAAATTATAATGAGATTACATCAATAAATTCACATTTTATAGTTTATTATTATTGCTTAGAAATTTCCAGTTTTGGTGTTTGCATAAGTCTGTATATTGTAGATCCACATTCATTGTTTTCACATTCATGTTTAGCTATATGTAATTGAATTCTTCTGAGATCACTAAAATCATCTACTTTCTAGTCTATTTTTTTTTTTTTTTTAAGAAACATACATTAATATTTGTTTGCCATCTGCAAATTTTTGAAATTTAGCTCGGATAGCACAAAAAATCTTTAAACCTGAGCACCTGTCCATTAAATTGATATTCAGCCACTATGTGTGATATGTCAGGATTAATTTGTCAAAATACAAACTTGTTTGTTTGGAAAACAAGTTCTGATATCATATAATGATCGTAACATTTAAAAATTACTAAATATGACAGTATCCTGGGAATAGCACAGGTAAAAAGTATATGTAAAGAATGTATATTTTTAGAATAATGTAATTTCTTACATTATATAAATGTTGGCATCAATAAAAATGCAACTGCTATGAAACCCAGTGGGCTAAATTGTGGAAACTTTATTAAATGGTGAAACTAAGTTAAACCATTCTTTTTGAAAACACTTTTTTTTTTTTTAACAAATTCTGTATTTTATAGGTTACTTGTGTCAGTTTCATCTGTACTGGGGATTAAGTATAGGGAACAAGTTTATAATTCTCTTAGGCTAAGTTGATAAAAAATTATTTAATTGAGGATAACATTCTTCTGGCAGCAAAATGTTTTGTGTCAAAATAGTATGGTAAATATTAAACATGGTTCAGTGCTCTACCAAAAAAAAAAAAGAGTAAATCCTAATATAAAGGGGGGGGGGGAATGCTTCTGTTTAGATAAGGGTAAGCCTGTGCATCTTAGAAACATTTTAAATGAATTGTAATGATATATAATTAAGATTAGTCGATAAAATTGGCTTTTATTGCAGCATTCAGTTAACTCCTACTATTTGCAAACAGGGTTCTTAAGAATTTAGAGTAAGGGTATACATAGAGACCAAAGGTCACTAATGTATCTCTCTCAAGGATATAAATAATCCACACAATCTGAGGTTGAGAAAGAAACTTCTGTAATATAAAGAAATTTCAAGTATATTGATGTATTATTGTGCTAAATAATAAAACTGCTGTATTATATTTTACCTGCAGCTTTCAAAACAGGTAAATAAAAAAATAATTCAGTTGGTCAGGCAAATTAAAGAATTTCTAAGCTCATTTAGTGTTAAAAGCAAACAGTCAAATATGCGCACAAAATTCATTTCAAATCATTTATTTTGAGCAAACTATATATCCTCTAGAATGATTTATTTCTTGATATTGTCAAAACAAAATACTTGTTTCAAATGACTTTGTGCTACGGTTTTTAATTTTTGTGCTACTTTATTTAGTTATCTTCCATAATTGTTACATGGTCTTTCATTGCTTAAATATGTGTTGTTTAAAAAAAAATCGTTTAATTTATTTTTTCTGTTTTAAATTAATTTTTCTGACAAAATTTATTTTGGTCCAGTGTTGAGTTTTACTTCATCTGTATAGTTATATAAAAATACAAAATTAGATTTTTTTTTTTTTAAGTTGTTTTCACCTTCAAATCTTTTTTGTGACTGTGAGTTTTTCTTACTCGTGTAATTTAATAGAAAAGCTGGAAAAAAATTCAGTTTTTCTTATAATTTCTATAAAGTAAGAATGAGATCTTGCAAAAGCAATGTTTAAGGGAAAAGAAGGCATATCAGTTTTTTTTTTTTTGTCTGTACTTTCAAAATAATTATTTGAATGACATTTATGGTATTTTTTGATCTTTTATATAGTTCTTCAGTACATGAATCTATCTTAGTAAAGAATATGTTTATATATTCCTATACTTTTTTTAAACTTAGAAATTCCAGCCGTCAGCTCAAGATTCTGCAACGCCTAGTTGCCAGCGTTCTCCATCTTTCAACAATACATCGAATGATGACTGCCTGCATGATAGCAATAGTTCCAGTCCCAGTGGTTTAACACCAAGGGAAACAGGAATTGTTGAAAAATTATTGGTAAAGACATACTTTAAAATTATAAATGTTACGAAGTGAGCATGGATTTTATATTTCTAAGTTTAGATGATGTTTTCACATGTTATTTTTGCAGCATTAAATTACAAACTCTTAGCTTTAGTATTGTGTAGATCAAAATCATTAAAATCAGAAGTGTCTAGAAACTGTTTAAACTAATTAAGAAAGAAATTTTTTTTGTCTATTTTAACTTGGACAACTACTTAAATCTAAAATGCTCTACTGTATTCAACATTATTGAGCATATATTTTCAGTGAGTGATATATATTTTAGACAATTCAGTTTCTCTCTAATTCAAAACCATAATCTCTAAATTCACATTTGTATGTATATATGTAAAGTAATTTATATGTATTTGTGGTTGTCTCCTTTTTTAGCATTCATATGGTTTCATTCAGTGCTGTGAACGACAAGCAAGACTTTTTTTTCATTATAGTCAGTATTCTGGAAACATAGAACATCTAAAACTTGGGGGTGAGAAATTTTTTCTTTGTTTAAATTAAAATGCATTTCCGAATATTTATTGTGTGGTATATTTTATTAGCAGGTCATAATTATTGTCATTATTCTGGAGGATTTTAATTATATTGTAATATTTCATAACAAAGTTTATCTTAAGGTTATTGGACAGATATTATTATAGGTCTTGGATTGTTTTTAGATTATTTACGTGTATGTGTGTGTTTAATATTTTTTTTAATTTTGAAGAATGATGGTTTTATGAATTGTTATAATAGTGTGCAAAGGGAGGTACTTATGCATGTTATGATAGTTAAATTGCTTAAATCAAAGTTATTTACACTTTGATTGAACCCATAGCGTGCGGAGTCCATTTCACTAGTATTTTTAAATGGGAATCTTACCTACTTCCTTTGTGAGAACAGTCGTTTATGGGAGGACCAGTGAAAAGTGTGGCTATCTTATGGACTGTGTGACACATGAAGGAAAATTTCCTGTTTCCCTAATTTCCCTACTGGATATGCTTTTATGGAGCTCCCCTTATGGAGCTGCTTTTTTTACCTATAAATAAATTACAGATATGACAAAAAGGAGCTTTGCATATTTTTTTTTGTTTATGATAGCAAGGATTGCTATAAAATTTTTGTGGATGAGTGTATTTTAAAAGTGGGAAAATTTTCAGAATGATTTCTAAAAAAAAGAAAATGGATTAAAATTTAAAAATATTCGTAAAATATTTATAAAAATAAGACAATGGGAAGAAAAAGGAATATTTGTTGATTATTGGAATTTAAATATATTTTTCTGAATTCTGAATGTTTTCAGTAAAAAAATAATAATTATTTTTTCCATATAAATGGAAAGATGAAGATGTATTCTAGCAGATAATATGATTTTAGTTATGTTTATCCAACATGTATGCATACAGCTGTGGCAAAACTGGATGAGATTGTCAGTGTCAAGCCATAAGGAGCCAAAAAACAGAACTAAAGGATTATATTTCCTTAATTTCCCCTTATCCTCAATCAAAAGAATTCTAGTTATGCTTAAATTAATTTAGGAGTGTAAAATATCTTATGTATATACACATATGTACACACACATACATATATATATATATACATTTATTTATTTGTTTTACTACCTATGAATGAATGAAGAACAAAAATTTGTGTCTATGTGAATTGTACAGTCTGTTGTTTATTCTTTTCAATCTTGACTAACTGTAGAATTATGGAATTAAATGTTAAAAATATTAGGTGTGATCTTAATACAAGTTCAATTGGAAGAACCAAAATAATTGTTTGAAAGGAGGCGAACCTTTAGAAAAATATTTCATAAAAGCTGAATGTTGTGAATCTGTTTCATTTAATGGAAATTTTAACTTTTTGTGTGGTTATTCATGGAAAATCCTGTTATGACTGAAAAGGATAGTAAACTGTTATTATGAACTTGATATTTTTTTTATATTTTGTAAACTATTTATCTATTGCTTCTTTCCTGAGTTTTTGAAGGTCTTTCTGCATGTACTCAATATCTTAACACTAGAACCGCGGGACTTTCGATATACCTAGAACCGCAGAGCGGGTCATTTTGACCCTAGATTGTAAACTTATAAAACATGCACAAGCGCTTAATTTATTTAACTAAAACATTTTTTAAAAAATAATAATGAATATTTCTCAGAATTTACATTAAATAATTTATATAAATCAAGAGAAATGAACTTAATTTTTACAAAATCGCATTATTTAAAATTTTATGTCCTTGAGTATAATAACATGTCTCTTTAACAAAATATGACATAAATTTCCTAATTTCAATGGTAAAACAGAGTATCTCTTTTCAGTATGTTTAGACATAATTTAAAAAAATTCAAAATTAAAAAAAATTTTCAGTTACTAAACATTTTATCAGTACTTAGTTTTACAGATTTTAAAATCCAATTTACTGTATGCATTTTGTACAAAACTGAGTAATAAGTTTGGTACATTTTCCACAGATGGGTACTTTACATTTTGAACACATATCTAGAGTTTCATTTTCACATTTTGAAATATTGCATCGGACTCGTTTACGCTTAATTTGTGGTTGTCCGTCGTTTTCACTGGTTGCTTCACATGCTCTTTTTGCTGCCTTTTTATGTCGGAAGAGAACAAACTTTTCTCGCAATTCTCCAACCAAGTCTTGAATGAATTTCCGTCTACTAATAGATTTTCCAGTTACAGCTTTATATAAAACCCAGGCATTGATTGCAACAGGTCCAAAATATTACAAAATAAACCTGCACCGGCCACCTACGTGAAGCAGACTTGGCTGTATATTTCCTTGTCATTTGTTCAATCACGTCCACACCGTATTTGCGTTGTAGAAAGCGATTGTATCAGGTAGTTTTTTTTTGGGTTATCTGCAATTTCTACGTTTGGATGGAGACTACTTAGCAACAAAACGTTTTTATCTTTTTACCTCGATAAACAGTTAGACTCATGTCTTTATGGGTTAGTACCGTAGTCGAATACAATGTGGATTTTAACATTTTTACAGAGACTAGTATTTCTTTTCTTGAGCGTTTTACAGTTCCTACAAGGCTGGTGTTTTTGGATTTCAATGCCTCTGCAAGCTTCAGTGTTGTGTAAAAGTTGTTCATAGTGACATTTCTACCTTTGTTCTCATATGGACTTATTAGTCGCAGCAATACATATTCAGATATAGAAACATAGGATGAACTTTGGTTATATTTTCCAAGATACGGGAATCCATTTATCAGATATTTTGAGTCAACATCTGCAGCCAACCAGAACTTGATTCTACACCTATCTGGTTTGTTTGGCATGTATTGGATAAACCTACACCTAGCTTTTGTAGGAAATAACTCTTCATCTGCAGTTCTATTAGGACCTGGTGTATAGTTAGTCTTGCAATTTTCCATGAAACGATTCCAGATATCCGAAATAAGGGCAAATTTGTCTGTCTCTAGACGCTTTGATCTTGTTGATTTTACGTCGAAGCATAAAAATCCCATTATTTCCCGAAATTGGTCTCTTGACATTGTATTTTGGAAAAATGGTGGTCCTCAGTCCTTTGACCACAAGCTATCCAGTTCAAGTCATTTTGCACAATATATACCACGTGCATATAAAATTTATATTAAAGCATCTATTTCTTCTAATGTTATATTCCATTCTCCTTCATGAATCTGCCAGTGAGCTTCATCTTCAGTACATTTCTCTATGTGTTACAATATCCATTCATCTATAAAAAGTCTCCAAACACTTGAAGGACTGTTGTCGATAACATTGCGTTTAGCATGTGGTTTTGGGTCTCCCAACTTCTTTCAAAATATTACACTTTGATTTTCTTCCTCTATCGTTTGTTCCTAATTGAGCGACATTCCAAATTATCCCATCTTTGTCATCTTCATTATTTCCAACTTTGAATGTTATTGTTGATTTGTTTTTCAAATTTCTTTGCGTGTGTGTATCTTTTCTTGGAATGTTTGATTTTTTTATCAGATAAATTATCATCAGTATTGCGATAAAAAGGACCAGCGATTGTTAGAGCATTGCCAGAGTCATCTTCACTTTCATTTTCTTCATCCGAATCCAAATTTTCTTCATTAGCTGGCAGGTATTCATCCTCACTACTCAAAATCGAATTTTGAGAAACCTTTTTTCGAACCTTCTGAATCATTTTCAGATAATTGTTTAAATATTCTAAAGCTTCCTGAACAGCAAGATTACGGCGGCGTGACATAGTTTTTATACATATACTAATTACAGAATAAAAGCAACTTCAAAAAGTCTAAATATTCGCAGTGATTTTTTACTGTATTCGAACGTAGTTTGTGCTTCAAACCTAATATAATGACCTTGACTGAAAAACCTTCACTATTCCCCCTTCTGGTACAGTCCATTTAAGGAATTCTAGGGTGGGGTAGAAGTATTTTACAGTTACAGTTCGAGAAAATGCACCTGTTTTTCGTTATTTGTGCATTAACATTTCTTACGGGTCATATTGACCCGCTCCGCGGTTCTAGGTATAAGTGTTAATAATCAGAAAATTATTTATGTTACGAATTTTTTAATTTGGTAAATTGTTGTTCACCTTAAAATATTAAGTCATAAAGGAATTTTTTTTTCAATCGATACTTTTCGCGTGGTGATAAATTAAACATCGTTTTGGGTCAAATTGACCCGCTCCGCGGTTCTAGTGTTGAATTGAAATAAAACTTTGGTTATTTTTATCTTTATAAAAATGCTATTAATTTTATAGATGCTGTTGAATTTGAAATGACATATGATCGTCGAACTGGAAAGCCTATTGCAAGTGCTGTTTGCAAGATCACTCCTGAAGTAGGTGAAGTATTATGTGAAGAAAGAGTTTCAGGCTTTGTTACTACTGAAGTCAAAGAAAATACTGAAGTAATGAATTTCTAAAATTCTTTATTTCGTGTGTTGTCTTCACTTTTAATCATGAATATATTTACTCTGTGCATAAAATTTTCAATAGGTGATACTCATTTGTTACAGTTTTATAGCTGTTTAATCCATTTCCCCCTAATAATGTAAATAAATGCATCACATTTTTATCAATATAAAAACTTTATACTTTTAAACTTTGTAATATAAATTTTACAAAGATTGGATAGAGGGAATTTTCTTGTCCATTTTGTCTGACTGAAAAATACTAAACCTTTTAAAGCAAATTTGTTTATTAAATGCATACACTACATGCATTTAATTTTTCAGGGATAATTTTGTTTGAAAAAGTGAAAGACCCATTAAATTCTGATCTTTGTTGTTTAAGCCATAAAAAAAAACTTGATTTCCAGTTCTGGGTAAATTGAGTGTATTGGTGGTATAGTCTTTTGGCAAACAAAAAATACATTTAACGACAAAGTTCAATTTGTTGCTCTTTGGCTTAATATATTTTATCATTTCTTTTACTTACTGTATAAGTGTTTCCATATCAGCTAAGGTCTGATAAATTTCAGGGGGGTAAAATGAGACATGTTTTTCTATTTATGCCTTTTTACAGCTAAAACTTCATTTTTAGAAATTGGTTTTGACTAATACAGTGCAAGTATGCAAGGTTTTCATGAAAAATCTTGTTTAAAGGATTCATTAAATAATTACAGTTAATGCTTTGTGTATGGATTTCAGTACTCTATAGACTTTCATTACTTATGTAAATTACTTTGTTCAAGATATTTTTATTAAAGCTTTGCTCTTACAAAGTCTAGATTTGTCCATTTTAAGGTAAAAAATTAACTAGTAAATGAATCTTTATTAGTAGTAATATTTCAGCTCTCTCTAATTTAACTCGGGATAATAATATAAACCCATTATGTATTAAAATATCTCATTAGTTTTTTTAAAATTTTTATTTGAAAATTATTATTACTCATAGTAAGTTCTTTCCATGTACCTCTAAAATCAGTAATAAAAAAATTAGGTTATTTTTGAAACGCTTATTGAAAATAAATAGGGTAAAGTAGGGGGTTAAGAGTATATGGAGTGTTTCTTTCATGACTTCTTAAATCGTTGCTGGCACTGCAAAGGAAATGATAAGCGACAAAATCTGAGAGTTGTTATATAGAAAAAAAAAGGGAAGTATTTGAGTTTCTACAGCAACCTAGACATTAAGACTTGTCTCTTTTAACAGCCTAATATCTTATTAAACTAAGGTTGATTTGAGTAAGAACTCAAAAATGGCTCTTATAATCATGAATTTTTCCCACTACATTTTAGGAAATCTCTGCAAACCAAGATAACAAAACTATCAAAAGAAAGTCTTTAAAAAAAATCTGCCTTTCAAACTATTTATCTCAAGATCTTAAGCATTTTAACTGGGGATGAAAAACCTTAAAGTATTTTTTAAAATTTTTTTCTCCTCTGAAATTTTAAGGATTGCCTTCTGACAAACTTATTATAAAAATATAACACTGTAGTTCTTACATTTAATAGACTTTTGGGGGAATATTTTACAAAGCTGGATAAAGAGGGGAAATTAATTTATAAATTTTATAAAAAATCTTGGTTAATAGGTGGATGAACTTTTATCTTCATATTTTAAAGCTAATAAACATCTTGTCCTTGTGTGGAAAGTTTAAACCCATGAACAAGTTATCTATAGTCTATAGTAGGAAAGTATAAATATCTGAACCTTAATTATCTATATATATATATTTTTTTTTTTTTCATGTTTGATAAATTCTTATTTGAAAACCTGAAGAACCTGTCAGTGTTGATGAGGATTAAGATAGTCAAGTGAGTTACTTATGAGTATAATTTATAACTTATAGGGAAGAGTTGCTTATGAAAGCCGGGGAGAATGTTTCTTTTTGCCTTATTCTACTGATGATGTTGATGGCTCCTGTGAACTTCGCCCTCAAGATAAGGTTACATTTAGACTTGCTACTGATAAAAACACTGGAAATCTGAGAGCTCGCAATATCCGACTGGAAAAACCTCTACCAGCTCGTTACCAGGGTGTCATTTGTGCACTCAAGGAGACTTTTGGATTTATAGAGAGAGCAGACGTGGTGAAAGAAGTAAGAACATTTTTTATAAACAGTATATTGTAATACATTTACTGTAAATGCACATAATATTGTTGTAGCAGTGGGCTGTATTTTTGTCAGGCTTTATATTATACTTACTGTTTACCCGCCGCTGCCCAGATATTTTTTTATCCCAATTTTGTATTAGACAGGAAAAGGAATGAATTCTACCTATAGTGTAAAATTGAAGTCATTTTATTTACAGGTATTTAAAAGTATATGTTCTGTATAAAAATTATAAAGTAAAATTACAAATTCATTATAATATTAATTTAACTTAAATCTTGAGTATGAACAACATTTTTAGTTTCCGGTATTTATCTCAGTGGCCTTGAAAACTATGGATTCAACACTACTCTCAATCATTTTCAACATAAAATTTTTCACCCCTTCTCTCTCTCTCTCTCTCTCTCTCTCTCTCTCTCTCTCTCTCTCTCCCCCCCCCCCCCCCCCCCTAGTGCTGATGGGGTTGAACTTAGACTTAAACGACATCAGGAGTGTCACTATTCATCTCAGCGACCTCGAAAACTATGGATTCAACACTACTATTGATCATTTTGGACATTTTATTATTCACCCCTACTTCCCCCCCCCCCCTTCATTGCTGATAGGGGTGAACTTTCACTTAAATGACATTGGGAGTGTCAATATTCATCTCAGTGACCTCAAAAACTATGGATTCAACACTACTCTTGGTCCTTTTGAACATTTTACTTTTCACCCCTTCTTCTTCTTCTCCCCCCCCCCCCCCAACCAATGCTAATGGTAGGTGAACTTACACTTAAATGGCATTGGGAGTGTCACTATTCATCTCAACGACCTTAAAAACTATGAATTCAACACTTCAACACTGCTCTTAGTTCTTTTGGACATTTTATTTCCCCCCCCCCCTCCCCACAATGCAGGGACTGAACTTTTACTTAAGCAGCATCGGGAGTGTCACTATTCTTCTCAGCAACCCCGAAAACTGGATTTGACTCTAATATCAGTTGTTTTTGATTATTTTTATTTGTCCCCCCTTCCCCCTCCCAGTGTTTCTTGCCAGATTGTATGTCATATGTGTACCAAGTTTGGTTGAAATTGCTCCTGGCATTCCACAGTAATGCTGGAACATAATACATACATACATCCATTTTTATATATATAGATTGTAAGGAAACAGATTTTGCATGTTAAACTCGATGAATTTTTAGTGAGATAAAATACTGAGTAAAAAATCAATCTTTGTCTTTTGGCTAAAAAAATTGACAGTTTATAAAGCTTTTCATTTCTAAATTAGTCTTCCAAAGCTTACTCTGACCCCAATCAGTCCTCTTGTGGAGTAATTTAATAAAAGCTTATAATTAGAGTTATTCTTGCTTGGTAATGCATTTTGCTTGAATTTGATTAATATTAAATGTTAATTGGAGATGATCTTTTCCACCATCCTCCATGTTTTTTTAAAATAAAAGCAGCTAAAGTTTAATTTTTTCATTGCTAATAAACTCTATGATGGGCACTTCATATTTAAACAAATTTTAATTGGTTGGAACTATCTTTTTTTTTTTAACATTAAGGTTTGGATATTTATTGAAGTTTAACTGAAAGAGTCAGATCTTTAACTTAAAACTGTTTTTCTGTCACTGAATGCTACATCTTAGAAACATGTATGTGAGTTTCTTAAGAAAACCAAAAAGATCACTGCAGTTAAAAGTCAGTGTAAAATGTATTAGTGTAATTAATATTTACTGTTTTCATAATTTTTTTAGACTTTGAAAATTTAAATAACTGGTCTTACCTGTTTTTAACTAGTAGAAATAACGCATCCACTTGAAAAAAAAATTATGACTATATTTCTTTACCTCTATGTGAGTGTGTTTTCAGTTATTCCTGCCTTTAAAATACCAGAGTGTTATCTCAATTAATAGGCATATTTATGACATGTGTACATTATCTTGGGGTTATTAATGCAATGTAATCATAGACAGTATGCATTAATGAATAATTATAGAGAAAATTGTACAGAATAAATGGTGCAAATGCCCTGTTTCTTTATTAAAATTTTATTTCTTGTGAAAGGTTGTGTTTACATATTTTAAAAAGTTGACAAGTATTGAATAGAACAGTCATGGTGAGCTTAAAAACTTTATATATTTGGAGCATCTGTAGTTAAAAGAATCTGAAATTTTCTTTTAAAAGGACCAAAAGTGCCCTAATTGATCTGACACATAAGTGTACCTTTTTAAACAATAACTTGTAGAAACATTTTTGTATATCTTCCTCCTTTATATTTATTGAAGGATTACTAGATTGAACAGATTGTTTGTCTTGCACTTAAATGGCATCTGGTGCAAAAAAAAAATCATGTTTTAAAGAGATGTAGTAAAAAACACTGCATATATGAACTGAAATGGCAGTATGTATAAATTATTATGCTACTAGTTTTTAAAAGCTTTTAATTGCTTAGGCATTTAGTTTTTTACTGAAAAATAAATAGCTAACTTTTGATCATTAAGTGTATGAATTCCATAAAATTGTTTATGTAAAGTCAAAAGACCCTTTTCCAAATGTTCAACTAAATTTTAAGTTGGCCATAAAATAGCTTTTACACAAGAGATAAGTAGTTGTGAAAGATTGTTGTTACAATTTTCATAGTCGTATATAATTTTTACTCCTAAAATTTCATTTATTAAATATTCTATTCATTATTATAGATATTTTTCCACTCAAGTGAATGCAAATCTTTTAGAGAACTTGCTTTAGGAGATGATGTGGAATTCAGCATACAAACAAGGAATGTAAGTTACTTTAAATTTTTCTGTAAATAATATATATATATATATATATATATATATATATATATATATATATATATATATATATATATATATATATATATATATATATGTGTGTGTGTGTGTAAGTAAGTAAGTAAGTAATAGTAATTTAAATGTTGTTATTGATATTTCTAAAAGATAATCTGGGGCATTATGCTATCAAATTTTATTTAAAGCTTTGTGAATATGAGAAACGCTTCTAAAAACTTCCCCAAAGATTTTACATGTTGGTATGGGTCACTATTGAAATTGTCTTAACATTAGCTTTTGGAATGTTGAGTTATCTATCCCCTTTCTTTATATTACTACCCTTTCTTGTGATTACAGAGCTGTCAGTCTAAATCTTGTGAAGAGGGAGAAATATGGGAACTCTTAATTGTTTAGTACTGGGTAATAATTCTAAGGATTATGGTGTTGAATGTAATTTTTTAATGGGAGACATGTTGAAATGACAGTAAATATTGACCAGATCAAAACATCAGTCTAGCAAAATTAAGAGAATGGGTAAGATATGTATATTTTTGCAATAGGTGAGGAATGAGAGGATGGAGTTTAAAAATGAAAAGAGGTGCATAAAAGAAAATTGAAAGAGGGATTTCAAAAATTTTGTATCTTGTTTGTAATTTGTTATAGAGGAGTACCTAAAGTTATGTGTGATATCCATTCTTCAAACATTGTTTAATAGTTATATTTGTCATTTATGGGACACATTCTGTCATGCATATTAAAATCTACAAAAAAAGTTTACAGGGAGCATTTGTAATTGTCTACGTTGTTCTTTTCACTCTGACCTCTTCATTATCCATATATGAATTATCAATGCACCAAAATAAGAGAAGGCTAGGAATAAAATACAAATTGTGTGAAAGAATTTCAAAATGGCTGGGAAGCAAAGGAGTATAATTGAAAAAAAAATTCATTGAGGAAGTGCTGGCATTCAATCTGAGAGCCTGTGGGTTTGAGTTTTACTGCTGGTATAGATATTTGTAATTGTTCAGAATTTGATTTAAACTGTAGACCCAGGTCTAAATGGGCCTCTGTTTGACAAGTCTTTTACAGCATAAGGGTTATTTTTTGGATTATTTTTTATTTCATTTTCACACCTATGCATTAATTACCTTAGTTAATCAAGAGTTCAGCATTTTCAGCAAGGGGCTTAGCATCTATAAAACAGCTTTAAAAATGCTAATAATTGATAACACCTTTTTAAGGCTCTTACAAGTAAGTACTTGCTAACATTTTTTATTGTTCTGTAAAAATGCTTTATTTTTGTAGCTAAATGCTTAAAATGTCCATACTTTTTCTGGGTTGAAAACATAGTTTAGCTGCACAAATTTTACTGTAGGTGAGTATGAAATGTCATGTCTGGCATTACATGCATTGCAGTAAGCAGGGTATCTATGAGTCATGAAACTGAGCTGTAGGTTCTTAAAAACTGTGAGTTTAAAATCTGGTTGCAAAGTCAATATAGTTGTACCAGTAAATTTCTATGAATTTTTCTCTGTATAAAATTGAAATATTTCTTGGTGTTCCTGCTCATCCTACCCTTTGTTATATTTCTTGTTCGTAATTCTATTGTTTTAGTATTTCTGTTGCCTACATTGTATAGTGGTTAGCATCATTAGCTTCCATGGAGTTTGAATCCCAAGTCTTGTATGTTCTTGCACTGTCACCTCATTGGAAGCAATAATGGTTCATCTTTATGGTGTTCCAATAATAAAGTAGCCAACAAAATGACACAGGGTAATGAGCTAATGTCATCTAGAAAATGCTTCCCGCATTCAAAATAAAAAAGTATTTCTGTTAACCAAGAATTTAATGAATAAGGTTTTAAGTATTTCTTTTGTAAGGTTTAAGAAAAGAGCAGGGTTTTAAGTATTCATTCCCTTTTGAATGAAAGCATGCTTATTAACTACTTTCAATTTTTACATTTATTTTAGAAGATAGTCTTTTAAAATTAGGAAATCTTTTTAAATTTTTCCGTCTCTCTTGTATGATCTAACTTGAATAGGATATATAATAATGTAATAAATTTGTATAAAATGTTTGTTCTTTAGAACAAGGAAGTTGCTGTCAATGTGGTAACATTACCTCTGGGTACAGTAATTTTTGAAGACATCAATCCTGAAATTCTTATTGGTGAGATTAAAGAAGCTTTAGAAAAAGGAAGATTGAGATCTAGTGATGCTCTTCCTGGAAAAATTCAGTGTCAACTGAATGATGAGTATGTGCATACAGTTTTATTATTTTCATTGTGGGAGTGGGGTTAATCAACTTTTTAATGGATATGGTTTAGAAACTGTGTAAAAAATAGTGAACCCTTACTTCCTGTTTTTGTGGAAATCATGGCCATAACAAACTGTTCAATTGATTAATTGCATTTATTCCCTATTTATATTAATTCCCTTCCATTCTTATAAGCAACCCATGAATGATAGATTTGGCACAGATCACTATATTCCAATTACAGGTCACACTAAAATTCATTATTTTGAAAGCTTGACTCAGACTTAACTCTTACAAGTATTATTTCCCCCTTTCCTCTGCTTTTTTTGCTAGTGTAGAACATCTAAACAAAGGCTTTTGTGTGTAAGCTTATTCTTAGAGTGCTGATCCCTTTCTTACCAGTCAAGTTAATCTCATTTGACTTCACTTTGTAAACCTTGCTTTCCATCTATCAGCTCTAATGTTCTATATTAAGTTTTAAATGCTGATGTTTTGTCATACTTACAGAGGTATCAATAGATCCTATATGGGTTTCATGCATAATGAGGTTTACATATGCTGACTTCTAGCCACCAGGATGTTAAACTCGGTAAAAATTATTCTTCAGACTTTATTGTGTATTTAACAATAAATTCAGAAAGGTATTCTACTTTGCCATTCTCTATAACTTCTGTAATACTGCTTGGATATATATAAAAACTTTTCATTGAGGATTTCAGTCGTAGAGTTTCAGCAAGGTATGATCAGAGCAAAGAAAGAACTGAATTGTCATTTTAAACATAAGCTGACATGGTAAGATTTCGAAGCAATACAAATTTTATACTGAAGGGAGGGGGGGGGGGCTATATACCAGTTGAAAAGGAGAGCAGAGATAGGCATGTCTGATGCAAAGAAAGAAAAGTTGGAAAAAGACTGAACACAGTTAATTGTTAATGTAATGTTGCTTCATGTACTGACTGTATCTTAATGTATTTCACATCATATGCTTTAGTTTTACTGCTGCAATATACATGTCATTCGTGCTTCCTGTTTCCAAAGCTTTGACAAAACTAGGAAATAGGTCCCAAAAATGTCACGAAATTAAAGATTGCCCATGAAAAAAATCAAGTTGTTCCTGGAAAGGCCATGAAATTTTCCTCTGTATGAAATCATATATTTGTATGTCCTGTTTTTTTCCCCTTCTGCTTCTACTTTAGGGTGCTATCAACGGAAACCAAAAAAACTCCTTGCGAGTTGTATGGTAAAGTATATGCTTTTTATTTTATTACATATTGCTAAAATGAACTCTTTTGCACCTATATCATATGCTTAAAATTATAATCCAATTCCATTGAAACTTATGAAATATTATAAATTATATAGGTAATCTAATTAAAAATGTCTTACATTAATCCTTTATAGTAATCTTTATAAGCAAAATCTTATCTTTAAAGTTTTATTGATTTTTGTTCTAATATAATCAAGTGCTTTTGCTTTATTCTTTTGTGTAATATGCAAAAAAATTTCAGCTAAATGGATGTTTGAAAGCTGATTAATTTTAATGACTTACATAAATTTCTCCTCAAAATAATTCAAAAAATTACATGGAAACCAATCTGCATCATAAATATCTGACTATTTCTTCTTCAACTATAAGTGTAACTTTTTTCATTGACAGCAAGCATTTCATTATCATCATTTTATTGTATTTATTATCTTAAAATATTATATAAGAACTTAGAAATTAGACCCATAGTATTTAATATAAGGAGTTTCATGTACCCACATAAATTAATGAAGTCAATGATATCCCTGCTCGTTTAAACAGTACTATATATTATCTCTTAAATCAAAAGGATGTATTGAAAATGGATCAATTAACTGTTTTATACTGATTTTAGAGTGATATATTATCCATTTGGAGATCGTGATCCCAAAGCAGAATATACTCTTCAAGTTGGAGATTGGGTTCAGTTTAATGTTGCTACTGATCGCAGGGACAATCTTCAACGAGCTACAAACATAGAACTCCTGTTTAATGGCTTAACATTTTCAAAAGAGAAAAGAGAGCAGGTAAATTTTTTAGAATATATAATTTTTGAAAAGTATTTTTTGTTATTAAACTTTATTTTATGATGCTTTTTATGTTTAGGTTCTGTTAACTCAGTTATGTAAGATTTATGTAACAAAGTATTATGTATTGTATAACAACTAGAGATAACCAGGATAATCTTAAATTTGGACTATCATTTAATTTGTCTTTGATTTTTATTGCTTCAACTTTTCTTAGGAAAAAAGTTATGCACCAAGTTTCATTCAATGAATTTCAGCCTCTCTAAATTTTAGCAACTGCTGTGATAATTGTCTTGTTCAAATTTGTTGCAAATAATTGTGATTGCTTTTTTTCTTTTTGCTAGAAACCAATGATTTGGCGTGGCATTTTAAAAGAAGAATTCTTTGCTGTGTTTGCTTTTTAACAAATTAATATTGCCCTATTTTTTTTAAATGCATCTTTACTGTATTCAGCATAGGAGTATATGTCTAAAATTCTCAAAAATGTGATTGTCTTTCAATTATTTTCAGTTTTGATAGGAACTTATCATATACTTGTTTCAATTGGTTATGTCAGGTGTGTATTTGTCTTAAATTTATGTTTGATTTTTCTTAAATTATACATGTTCCTGTATGCGACTCATTTGGGACAAAATTATAATTATACCTGCAATTTGTTATCACCCTCTCCCCCCCCCCCCCCCCAAAGAGAAAAATTTAATTACCCCCCCCCCCCCCCCAGTTCAAGCTGCTGCATGTTTTCAGAGCTTTTTATTTCCCCTCTAAGATTGCCGCTTAGAATTTATACTTCTAAAATCAAGTGAGTATTTTCCTTGACAAGAAATGGTACATAAGTATGTAAAAATTGATATTGATATTTCACTGGAGAGTGAAGAACCAGCATTATCATGTGAAATATCCTTGGTGTCTCTTGTTAGTTATTTTGGCTGTGATCCAAATTGCTTCTTAAGTTTTAACCAATGCTTATGAGAAGGTTGGAGAGAGGGGAGTAAAATAAATTCATCCTAAGGGCTTAGATTCATCATACTGTTAACAACATGTTCACTTAAATAACATTTGACTGTTTTTGTGAGATAAGTCGTTACTGTTGATGCTTCTTTTGAAATTTATAACGATATTTATATGTAGTGTCTTATACATGCTGATCTCTGAATGCAAGTTTATTGTTTCATCAAATGACTTGTATCTTAAGAGGTACATGGTATATAGAGAGAAAACAGGGGATCAAGGACATAATCATTTGCAGATTGTAAGAATTTTTAACGTAGGATTACATTCCTCAATAACAGTCCTTCGGAGAGAGAAAAATTGCCCTGCGTCATGAGTTATAATTTTGGCAGCGTGCCAAACCCAATATCAGTTAGACATAAAAGTACCAATTATTATTATTTTTTAATATATATATAAAGAGAGAGAGGGGTAAGCAAACGATAAGTAATCCTACGTTAATAATCCCTGGTAGTTTCGTTAGAGGAGACTACCTGAAATATTTTTTTAATCTTTATCAGTGTGAATTTCGGTTGCAGATTATACACTCCTGCACAAAATAGGGGGGGAAACTGCACTAATTAGCTGTTGTAGAGATATGGTAATTTTGTGGATGAAAGAAAATTATGTTTGTTATAGCTTGCTAAAAAAGGATCTAATCTATGTAATTATTAATTTAGTTAGCAGTTGTTAGCAAGGTATATGCTTTTCTTAAGATAGTAAAGGTTAACATAATGACACTGAGTTAGTAAGGGAAATACTTTATGTCTGTAGTATCACTGTGAATTTAAATGTAAGACATTGATATGCCATAGATCAAGAAAGTTCCCAATGATACTTTAAAATTCCCTGAGAAAACTAATTAATTTTCTTTGACCTTGTAAATCCTTATTTTGATAAAGATAGTCTAAATTTCTATACACTCCTACACACATAGTAAAATAGGGAAAAAACTGTACTAATTAGTTATTATAGAGATATGGTAATTTTGTGTATTAAATAAAAGAATTATGTTTGTTATACCTTGCTAAAATAGGATCTAATCTGCGTAATTATTAATTTAGTTAGCAGTTATTAGAAAGGTGTATGTTTTTCTTAAGATAGAAATGATTAACATAATGACACTGAGTTAGTAAGGGAAATGCTTTTTGTCTGTAGTATCACTGTGAATTTAAATTAAGACACTGTTATGCCATAGATCAAGAAAATTCCCAGTGATCCTTTAAAATCCTTAAGAAAACTAATTACTTTTCTTCGACCTTATAAGTCCTTATTTTGATTAAGATAGTCTAAATTTTTAATCTCTGTATCATTAATTTTTTAAAAAAATTTAAAATCGAAGTTGAATTAAGATAAGAATGCTTTTCAGTTTTACTTCATGTAACTCTCATTGTGAGGAAAAAGGTTTTTAGTGTGGAATCCTCTGTAGATAATTTTGAGCTTTCTGCTGCATAATTGTAGTTGCTGGTCATCAGCAATCAGTCCTTTGATTTTGGTTCTTCCTCACTAAAGGAGAGTTTGGCTACAGTAAAATATGAATACAAAATTATAATGTCATTAAATTATTTGATGTAGAATTCCTTTTTTTAATTGGGCAGCATTATACAGTTGAAATTTGATAATTTTCAAATACTTATAAGAAAAGTTCCCTCATAGTATTTTATCGCAAGTTTTGCTAAATTATCAGTTGTTTCTTATTTTTATGTTACAGAATCTCCTGCATGAATTTAATTATGATTGACTATCATATTTAAGGTAAAGAAAATTATAAAGAAACACTAAATAATTGCTATACATTTAAAAGTGCAATTTTCTTTCTGAAAAGAAGGCTTAGTGTCATCAGGCTCAAAAAGATAACTGAAAACTATTTGTGTTTCTTAGTGGAATATAATTCAGTTTAGAATTGTGTTGATAAATGAAATGCTATAAACAAAATATACTTTGCTCATATAGTCTCTGAAATAGTTGATTTAGTACTCATGAAACTTTTATTGAAAATTAAAAATTTTAGACTGTTTTATCTAAATAGCAAAATATTATTTATTCCCATTGTTGAACTAGTATGTGTGGGTGTATAATTAGTAGAGTTGTGAGGATTTACCTCCAATATTTTGTTTTAAAATGCATTATCTTAATCTGAATCATTGTAAATTAGTTCCATAACATCTGTTACTTGTAATAATAGAACATGTGATACAAAGAATTTTGTGCAATTAAATATTTACAATATAATACTATTTCAGGGATTTGTTAGTGCTGTTAAAGATACATTCGGTTTTATCACTTATGGACAAAGAGATGCACGTTTGTATTTTCGGTTGTCAGAGCTATTGAACCCTGAAGAAACTCTTAAACTTCAGGATGAAGTGGAATTTACTGTGGCACAGGTATGTTTATCTTAATTTAATTGAATAGTTGTTAATGGTATCAATTCAAAATTTCTTGGCATTATATGAGTACGTAGAAGTTAAGTATATTTCTTACTAAAAAGATCTTTCAATTTGAAATTCTGAAATATTGAGAGAGAAAAAAAATCTAAGCCTATGATTTTTATTTTTTTATTTATTTATTTATTATTTTTTTTTTTTTAAATCGATATAAGTAATTGATCTAGTATAAGTAAGAATATAAATTATTAGTTTGTGTTGTAAATAAGAGTTAAATTAATTTATTTTTTCAAAGTAAGGTGACAGTAAAATCTTATGCTATTCTTTACCTAATTATAGGTCTCAGATTTCCTAATGAAGTGCATATACATATCACTTGAACATATATTAATTATATCGTGCATCATCTCTTATATTTGGTTCTTAAATGATAAATTAGCTATTTAGGTTTCTTATGTTCATACCAGATGAAAAGAATTTTAAACTTTTAAATGTTATCATAATCTGTATTCTGTGACTTTTAGTTTGTTACCATATGAACAGTATTATGGAAATATGAATGTTAATTATTAAAATGTTCTATAAATGAATACTGTTTGGTTTGTTTGTAATGGTTCCTGGATGTCTGGATGATGTTTATATCTAGTAATCAATTAAGTAGTTAGAAGTTTAATATCCTATAAAAAAAGTTCTCATAAAATAATTATTATCTTGGCCTATATTTTGCGGCATTTTGTTCATAGTATATATTTCTAAATGTATCCTTTCAAATAATTGCTCAGGAAATTCTACAGTTATTAAAAATATGCCTAAGAAAAGTAGGCTCTAAGAATTGTTATCAATTGATTGTCATTTCATTTATTGGGAACCATTGTATACAAAAATGGAAAAATGTAAGCTGAGGTGGAATAATAACTTAAATAGTAGGGAAAAGTTCTCTTTAACAGCACTTTTTTGTATGCTCTAAAGCCTCTTTTTTATACCTTATCTCAAACAAAGAAGAAAAAAATGAAATAAATTCTTAGAGAAATTTTAAAGCAAACTGCGTGAATAAAAGTTTTCTGAGTAATTTTATTATTAGATGTGTTCTACTACATAGGGTGAAAAGTCCCAGGACTAGCAATGAAATAAACATTTTTTTGTCAAAATCGATTTTATTCTTCAACATAGTTTCCTTCAAGAGCGATACACTTATTCCAACAATCCTCTAACGTTTTAATACCTTTCATGTAGTACGATTAGTCAAGGGCTTCAAAATGTGCATCAGTTTCGCATTTGAAATCCTCATTTGATGAAAATCTCTTCCTCTGGAAACAACTCCTCAAGTTAGGAAACAAATAATAGTTGTTGGGGATCAGATCTGGAGAATATGGGGGATTGGGGGAGCAATTCATATTTTAATTCATTCAGTTTTACCATGGCTTTCATTGATCTGTGAGCTGGTGCATTGTCTTGGTGAAACAGCACTTTTTTTTTTTTCTTTTTTTTTATTTTGTCCTTCAAGTGGTCTAATAATGCTGCATAATACTCTCCTGTGGTTGTTTTTCCTTTCTCAAGATAGTCAATTGATATTATGCCTCGTGCTTCCCAAAAAATACTGGCTGTCTAAGATCTTTCTAGCCGATTCTTGCATTTTTGGTTACTTTGGGCGGCTTTTGCTAGCTTCCAACCACTCTGCAGACTGTCTTTTTGACTCAGATGCGTAGTAATGGATCCATGTTTCATCCATTGTTATGAATCGGTGGAAAAACACATTTGTATTACGCTTTAATAGCTCCAAAGCGCTCTCTCAATTATCGACACATTGCTGTTTTTGGTCGATTGTTAGAAAACGCAGCACCCATCTCGCTCAAAGCTTTTTCGTATTTAAATGCTCATGCAAAATATGTCTCACTTATTCTGTTGATATATTTGTGGTGTCAGCTATCTCCCTTACTTTCACTTTGTGGTCATCAAAAACATTATGGTGGGGTTTTTTTTTATGTTCTGGAGTTGTTGCCTCAATTTGACGTCCAGAACACATGGCATCATAAGTGTCCATACGACCACTTTTAAACTCACTAAACCATCAACAAATGGTTGTTTTTGACAGAGCAGATGTGCTGTAATGCTTTTTGAGCCATTCTTGGGTTTTGATGTTATTTTTCAATTCCTACTATTAGTTCACACTCTCCCTATATATATATCTTGTTCAAATTTTCAATCGTTAATAAAATACTTTTTATTCATCCACTGAAGTTCAAATACATTTTTTTAAACTTGTAGTGGATGACACTTGATGTTAATACAGTTTTTTCAAGTATTAATTCATTAATTAAATTTAATTAATCAATTAAATTTAATTAATCAATTTTAGTTTTAGATCTAGAGCATCTCTTGCTCTTGAATAGTAATTTCCCTGTTGTTACTCTGTAAACGGTAGCACTGCGGTAGCGCGGGCTCCTCCCGTCCTGTAGGTTGCGGGATCGAATCCCCAACCTGACAAGCTTTTTCTCTCTCTTTCCCCCCCTCCTAATCTCGCACAGTAGGCAAGGTTCTGGCAGGTAATCCTTTTTTTCAATTCCTACTATTAGTTCACATTCAAATTTTTCTTTGTTGACCTATATACATGTATAAATATGCTATGTATAAATAGAAATAAGTAGGAATTGACTTTAAAAAAATTTGGTTTTATATTACTTGTTTGTCATAAAAAGGCAATGTTTAATTAAGACACAAAATCTTTTTTGATTCATTGTTTGTACAAAATCAAAAGTAACGTCACTTACATGACCGCAACTCTTAAATAAATGGCCAACATGTCGTGAAACTTTGATAGCAGTCTTTTGAAGGTTAGTACTAACAGAAAATATATGGATATTTCATTTCGGATGCCATCAAGTGACGAGTCCCAAGACTTTTCATCCCATGGAGTATGCTGTGTTAATTAAAACTTTAATCTTCTGTGCATTATTGAGTGATGACAGTTGCTGAGACTTTTCCATTATATTTTTAAAAAAAGTTGATAGCTTGAAACATTAAACAAAATATCTATCTTTCTCACTTGCAATAAAAATAATTAAGACTATAGGCAAGTACATCAGAGCCAAATGTTATAAGGTATATCTCTCCCTTTTTTTTTTGGGGGGGGGGGGGAATACTATTGAAAAGTTGCAGTCAAAGACATGATTAGTAAAACTATATAAAAACCCATATGTATAATTTATATTATATGTATATCATGTGTGTAATAACAGAGAGGCTGGAATATAAAGCCTCATCTGTAGGGCTTTGAAAATCCCCAATATCTATGCAACTACCTTTTTACTTTTACCTTCCTTTGCAAAACCTTTTGGAATTTGATATTCCAATGTTGGTTAGTACTATAACCGTTACTTGACAATATGAAAAAAAAAAAAAAAACTGTGTTGAAAGTTTGAGCATTTACTAAATGAATTTTATTTTATTGTAGGATCCTGGTTCACCTGGTCGATGCCATGCCATACGAATCCAGGTGTTACCACCAGGTACTGTAAATTATGTATCTTCATCTGTAAATGGTTCTAACAAAATGGATGAGCATGTCGCTGAAGAATACAGCTTTATTGGAGTTGTTGAAAAGGAAGCCCATTCTCGCTGGTCCTCTGACAGCCCACAGAAAGGTAATAAGAAAACTCACCAAGAAGAAATTGGCTCTGATGTAAATACTGAGGAAGGTATAATTGTGTTTCATAGAAATGGAATGAAAGAAAAAGTGTTTTATTCAACCCAGGATTGTGAACCTCGTTCTTCACCTCGTGTTGGTGACAAAGTAAGTTTGTGTATGCTTTCTGGATTCTTAGCATGATTGCATGGTACATTTATATATATATGATTCATACTAGTGTTGTCTCCTAGTTGTGACAACATAATAAGAACTTACTCTTTAATGATGTTTAACTTAAAAAAAACTAATACTAAACTTATCAACACCAAACCATTTTATTTTTCAACTGAACTGGATTCTAAAGAAAACTATGTATATAACTGTTGCCGAAAAAATATTTTTAACAATAATGACAAAGTAACATTTAAAATTATAAAAATATTTGAGAGTAAATTTTAAATTATTTACATTTTATGCTGTTAAACTAGTTTAATTTAAGGCAATTTAGAGAAAAGGGGATTTTTATGAATATGCTTATATTTATCTCCAGTCAATTCTGAATGATAAGTGTTTTTCTACTATGTAAACCTCAGAATTTCTGCAACATTTCTTCTCATTCAAAATAGGATGCATAAAATAATGTGCTTGATTCACAATTTGAATAATTTTCATGCTTCTTATTCATTTTATCTCTGTGATTAAGATAGTTTGGTAAACATAAAGACATGTTTGACATAAGAATTTTGAAAGCTAATAATCAAAATTATCTGATTCCTTCTCTTTTTTAAAGAAGGCAATAAAAGTTCTGCACGTCTCATGCATATTGTAATGCATCTGAATTAGAAACTGAGTCTAAACTGTGTGCATAGTATCTTAATTGAAATTGAAGGAATGTTTCTAAAAATGTACATGTTTATTATAAAATAAATTATTTATTCTGTTGTTGTAAAATTTGTTTTTGTTATGCAGTTATATCTATCTTTCCTGTGTTGTGTTTTTGCTACTTTTCTTTAGCATAAAATTTAAAGGCCTAGTATTCAGTGTCCAAATTTGCTATACCTTCGAAAAGCACTTCATGCACAGATGAATTATCTTTACCTTTTATCTTGTAATTTAAACTACAGATAGAGGCCCTAGCTCAGTGTGTTATAAAGAGACTCCCCCCCCCCCTTTTTTTTTAAATGTTCTTCAGTAGACTGAAAATCTTTATTTATGTGAGTACTTTTCATAGGAGACTTTCACTAATTGACACTATCAAGGTAATGTAGTTTTCTTCCATAATTTTTAAAACAGTTGATCATTTCTGCTTAAAACTGTATATTTACTGTATCAAAAGTTGGATTAAATTTCTCAGATTACAGTGATAGGAACCTAGAGGAGGGTGGGAACAGATTTTTGATTTTCTGATTTAAGAAGAATTTTGTACTTTAGCACAATTTCTGTCTTCAAATTCATTTATCTATCTTATTCTTATTTATGATTGTTTTAGTGCTTTGTCTTACTTATAATTCTTTTCATTTTGGGCTTTTTATTTCTATTTCAATAGTTGTTCTGGAATATGTGCTGTATTCTTTCTCTCTTTCCAATAATGCCCAGTGAGTTTCTTGTTTACATGGATGGTTGAATGATGACCAAGTTCAATATTCTACCTCTGAACAACTGTATTTTCAAGATTACTTGTTCCCTATGATCATCAATAATTGAAGGGGTTATAAAACTTTAACATCAATCTTGTTTAGTCACATTTTAATCTTTCTGTAATATTTTGCTTTGTCCTTTTGTGACTGTCCTGGAGTTAACATTATTTTAATAGACTGTGATGGATACCAAGTTGAAAGTCTTTTTTAAATAATAGTATCAATCTAGAACCAGCTCTTTTAAACACATATATTTATTCCAAAATAGAGCACAGCACGAACAAGCACAGGAGACTATATTACGGGTAGAATATTATTTACATGAACAAATAGAATGCAATAATCCTCAAGTTCCGAAGAACATACCAGACACGTTCAGAGTCTACAATCACCTCCGAACTTTTCCTTAAGAATATATCAGACACGACCGGAGTCCACAATCACCTCCGTCATTTCTCGTAAGTGCATATCAGACACGTCTGGAGTCTACAATCACCCCCAGCGTTCTGCCTAGTACCCCTTACCTTGCAATAGGGGGTGTTATTGCTTGTTATGGTGACTTGCCGGTCTCTACAGACTCATAGGAAATAGAAATAATCTCTGTTTCAGTGAATTAGAAATTGCCATGTTCAGTGTGTTGTACTTTAAAAATTGCTACCTAATGAATGCAAAATATCATAATGAACAACCCCTTTACAAAAGTCATGTATCTCACTCAGATGGTATGTAAACCCTTCTGTATTCTTTGTTAGAAGAGGGATTTGTGATTTAATATAGTTACCTAGAATGTCCACCCATTTTTTCTTCTTTTTGTCGGCTGTGCTGTTGCAGCTATGATGAACTAGTTGGCTCATACTGTTGGAAAAATATTCCATATTTTTGACTAGACTACTTTAATTTCAATATTTGACCAATAGTACTCAACTCTAGATAACCAATTTTGATAATACCTATGCATTGCCCAAAAAAACAGCAACAGGTAAGGTGCCAAAGATTTGAAAGCAAGATTTCTTCCATCTGCTTTCATCCTTCAAATTGCAGTTTCAAGGGAAAAGGTTGAGTAAGTCATTGTCCATGGTACGATGTTTTGTAGGGAGTTATTGTGTATATACCATGAGATTATCAGCAAAATGTAGTCTGAATATTACTGTAAATTTTGCTGGTGATCTCCTTTTTTGTTATTTAAAATTTATCTGGCAGTTTTATTTGGAGGGGGGGAAAAGGCATCACAATAGCATGTAATTTGCTGACAACTAACTTAAAATAGCAGGGTGAGTATGTGACCACGGCTCACCACTGGTATTTATTAACAAATATATATTCATAAAAAATTTCTTGATATGCATAACTTTCTGAAGATTCACACCATATATATAAAATCTCCAAAAAAATTTTACATATTACAAACTAAGGAACATAAGTCTTTTTCTTGAAGAAAAAGTGCATATCTCTTTGAAAGTGTTAATGTTAATTGAAATAACACAAGTTTATAACATTATAAGCACCATAGTAATAATCTTCTAGGCATAAGGGCCATTTTTAGAGTTTCCTTCTTTACAGGTTATTCATACATAAGTAGCATAAATAATTGGACATTTAGCATATAAATGTGTTCATCCTATAAATGTGTTCCTTATATGTAGAAAAAAAAAAGAGGAAAGTTGCTAGGTACTGTCTCTATTCTATGATTAACTGGGACTCTAATTGAAACCCATCTATAGTAATGAGTGCATATTTCCTGGGTGGCTTAAGAATGTGTATTTTTGTAATGAATAATACCTGCATTACTGGGAGAACCCCCTTATATCAAGAACTTAGTGTTTATGGTTTCATGACATCTTCAGTTGAATGTTTGCCTTTTTTTAAAAACCTTGTGTAAATAATGCCTTCTATTTCTATAATACTTTGCTAGTAGATTCCATTGTATCAATTATTTTTTGTGTTGTAAAATGTACCTGTAATTCATGAAATCTTGTTTGGATTAAGGAATAAGAATGCATCTATTCATATTGAATCGCATCTTTTTCATATTGAAGAAGTTTTTGAACACAAATACTCTTCCAACTGTTTTAATTAGTGAGCATGCCTTAAACATTTAGCAATTTCTTGTGGATGTCAGGGAAATCAACTTCTACTTTTAAGAATTTTAATTCAGCGTGTTACTGTAACCTAACATCCAGGCCTTTATTTTGTTCTTATCATGCATACATGAATCTACACCATAGTCTGATGGTTATAGTGTATGAGAATTAGTACTGTCTATTCCTGACAATATTGGTTTATCTATGGCTTCTATAGTAACCACTCTAAGAATAGGGGATAAAATTCAATACATTCTTGCATATGCATTTTAACTGTTTGTAGATTAAAAATAATTCTCAGTTTTACTATGTACCATTTCTGAATATAAATTTAAAAGCATATATTCACATCTGTTAGTTACATAGTTGTACAGTTTTAAAGTAAATACAGAAAACTAGAAGACAAATTGAATTTATTCCATGGAAGTTATCTTGAATATGCAATTATATAACTTTCCTATTATAGTCATTTGTGTTAATTATATCTCTAAATTTTCTTATGCAATGTTTTCATGAACATTTTTCCAGATTTTCTTTTTACAGCCATTTTATTTGATATATTCTATAAGTATATTCCATCATAAAGATATAATATCAAAATAAAAAATATACCTCAAAAAGTTTTCCCCTGAATACAACTTTTTATGTATTTAAAATCTTTCCTTTTTGCTTACAGCTTTTCCTTGTAGAATTTTCTTTCATAATTTTCTGCTTTAACGGGTTTTTTTTTTTTGGGGGGGGGGGGGTTAATTATGTAATGCATATATTCTAATTTATTTGTCTATTTTATGCAAGCATGTTTTGACCTTCTTGCATAAAAAGGGTTGCTCTACAAAAACAAAGTATGTAAAATCATAATTAAAATTATTTTTTATTTTTCTAATATTTCCTAATTCTTTCTTGAAAGTTTGTCTTATTGTTTATTTATTAAGTTAATATTCCTGTCTCCCCTGGTAATTGTATTGCTTAATTTATTTCTGTTCACAAGTTTTGGTGTAAAATGCTGAAACAAAGATATTTTGCAGGTTGAATTCATAATTTGTCCAAGGGAAGATAAATTATATGCTGCACATGTAAAAGTTATGACTAAACTACGAAATGGTTTTCGGTATTCACATCGTGGGTTCGTGGCAGCTCTCAAGGATACTTTTGGATTCATTGAAACGGAAGAACATGACAAAGAAGTCTTTTTTCACTACAGGTAATATTTTCAAATGAATTCTATTTAAGAGAGATTGCAAAAGTAATTGGTGAAAGCATATCATATTTGTGAACCTGTTAAAGTTCTAACTTTTTCCCCCCTTTACAGTTTGTGAGATGTGAATGTTTAATAGTTAGGCTTAATGAAGTTTAGCTTAGTTAGAAGCTTAGCTTAGAAGTTTAGCTTAATGAAGTTAATTAAGTTTTCATTAAGAATGTTTAATGAAATTTTAATTGCTTGTTAATGAAAGTCTGGATTCATTGATATTGCTTGCTCACAGTGCTTTCATTATGACATTTTTCATTTTGAATTATATAAATTTCATTACCTTCAGTTAAATAGGTATGTGTGTGAACATTGAATGAAGAGGAGGGGCAAAATTTGTTGTAAGTGTTATAAAAGGTTACCTCTCTTATAAAAAAAATGTCTCTCTAAGCATAATTTTCTGTGATGTTTTCATTTCTTTTATGAATTAGGGTAATTTATCAGTCGCCAGTATATTTTACCAGTATCAGTATACTTGAATGAATTATACAACTTCCTTCCAGAAATCCCCCCCCCCCCCCAACATCTGAAATTTTCTTAATATCTGTAACTGTGTTGTTTTAATTCAGCAGTGCTTATGGTCTCTTCATGTAAATGTTCTAAATTTTCATGGTGTTAAATTTGCAGTGTTTTTGACGGAAATGCATCAAATTTAGAAGTTGGTCAAGAGGTTGAATTTGGTATGACTCACAAAGGCAATAAACTTAGTGCAGAATGTGTGCGTAAACTACCATCAGGAACCATTCCCAAAGAAGAGGTTCAACCTGAGGTAGTAAATGGAGTGATACTTAATCCTGTACGATGTTTTAACCCTGATCAAGAATCTTACCCTGGAAGAGTTCGTTTAGCTTCTCCTGGTAAGTTTATGCTGCTATCTATGTGAAGTAAAGTTTCTTTATCCATTGATACTAGTACTACTTACAATTAAGATTACTCATTTTAGTACCAAAGTTAAAACCAGTCACTTTGGCTTAGTGGCTCTAGTGTTAATAGTTTTTCAGGGCAATATTGTTTTAAAAAATTATCAGTTTATTGATTTATTGTGTGATTAGCAGCCATACAGTTATTAATTTTTGGTCCTTCTGTTAATTATGGTTACAACTAATAAGTTATGCTAGTTCAGTAAAAGATGACTAGGAAGCATTTATTAAAATACAATATTAAGGTCAATCAAATTTAATAGTGCTAATGTTTTCCTGGCCTATTCTTATATGATGCATACTATCTTTTTTCTGTCAAGTTATGTAGTAGTGATTTTTCTTATTTTAAGTTGCATGAAACTACTTTGGATAGCTTCTTTTAAATTATGCATAGGGGTACATAAATTTTGCATAAAAAATATCGAAATTTTGCCAAAAAAAATTACAATATATAAAATTTTGCTTTTATTTGAAATATATATATATATATATATATATATATATATATATATATATTCAGTGAAACCCCCGATTTTGTGTTTTTCTTGGGACCAGCGGTAAAAAACGTACGAAACGGGAAAACGTAAAATCAGGGTTAAAAAAAATCTAAGCATATTATTCAAAAATTGACACTTACCGGATGAACTATTGGAAAAAATGTGTAATCTTTACTTGTTTTTTGCTTTTAGATACAATTTCAACTACAGCACGTTCAATACTATTTTTTGCAAATTTGCTTCTTAGTTTACATATTGGGATATTTTAACATTATCGGTATAGGCAATTTTCACGGACCAGCAGAAAATGACGTAGAAAGTGGAATAACATATGAAACAGACAACGTAAAATTAGGGTTCTACGGTATATAAATTAAAAAATTTTGCATTTATTAAAAAAATCAGAATTTTACTTACTTTGATAGGTAAGTGTCAAAATTCTTAGTCAAAAGCTAACATTGTAGTAGTCTCCACATTCTCTTTAAGTCTTTGCCTTCTGTCATTAATATGTTGTACATTCATAAATATCTGTCAGCATCTACACTGTTATCGGGGCTATAGGGGCTTTGTGTAGCTGCCTTTGTAAAGTTAAGGTAGCAGCATTTCATTGCAATTAAAATCACTATAACATCAACAGGAGTCTCTTGGTTGACTGCTGTAAGTAGCTGTCTGTGAAAATGGTTGTATCCATCAATGAGCTCATCCTGTAGTATTTCTTTTAAAAATGCTAGTTTAGAGAAGCTTTCCAATAATAAATTTGTGTTCAAAAATAATGTAGGTGTGGTTGGGGCTACAGATGGACAAAACAATCTGCCAATGTGCTGGTAGACTTCATTTGTTGCATTGGATGTCCTCAAGTGTAGAGTCAATTTGTTAAAACTGTTCTCTGCTGCTGTCTTCAGCATAATATTATGTTAATAAATAATTACTATTGTTACCTAATTTTGCTTAAAATGTCGTTTATCAGAGTTTTTGCTGAAAAGTAGTAAAAAAATCATTTTTGCATTTATTTCCTTATATCGGCAAATTTCGTATCTATTTCGTAAATTCAAAAATTATGTATCTCTAATTATGCATTTGTGCACAACTTTTGGTAAAGGATTCTAGGACAGTTAATAATATCTTGCATTAGAAATGTTAATCAATCCGGTCTTTTTTATGTACTGCGGAGTCCTGAAAATTTTGATAATAATTTTCCAGAATTTATTAACAGGAGTAAGCCTGTTGATATTGCTTTATGTAGAGTAGGGTTTCTTATGTTCAATGCTTTTGTGTATCCTTGGATTTCACTATGAAATCTGCCTTCACCTGATATCAGGGGATAAATCATCACCTGAGTGCTAAAACTAGGTAACTCCAAAAAAAAAAATATTTTGAGATATCTGGCTATTTATAGCGAAATTACATAAGAATTGAATGCAGTAACTAGACAACTCACTGTGCTGCTAACCTAATGCCATCTGTTGGCTAGTGTGATAATTAGAAAAACAGAACGACGAGTATTTTCTCACTGCAAGTAGTAGACATTTGAGATCAAGAACTTGAAGAATTGAGTTATCTAGTTCTTACAATCATGTGACGAAATAAGAAGTAAATTATTTAATGACTTAAGCTGTTTCATTGGCAAAAATTATTAAACATTATTAGTCATCAAAATATTTATTTCAAAAATGGTATGTCATAACAATACCTAAAAATACTTTATTTTATGCATTTTGATTTTGAAGGAATTTTTATAATATATTTTTAAAATGGAAAAATGGTTAGTGTTATGGTTATGCAGTTTCATCCCCAGTTTACTTATAAAATATTCTGCTTCAGAGAAAGCCTTTTCTGACTCTACGTATGTGGGTAACATTGTTTCTTGAACCTGTAATAACAAGCAAATTTTATGTCTTGTCAAAGTACTTAATGCTTTGGATTTTTATGTGAGTTTTTATTTTATCTTTTAACATTTTCAGCTGAAGATGTAGATGAAAAACTTTCAGAATGTAAGTAAAATTAACTTTTTTTTATAAATGGTAAATGAAATGTATGTTTATGTTCAAAATGTAAAATTTGTTAACTAAACATCTCTAATGCATTTATATCAGAATGAAAACTGGGATTGTTCCTATTCTTTTTCATTTTCTCCCTGTTTTCTTTTAACCTTAAATTTACTTGAGTCTCCCAATATTAATTATTTGGGGTCCCATGCTAATTTTTGGCCCCCTTTTTTTATATTTATGTTGATGAAAATGAAGAATGCATTGTAATTTAACTCTAAATTGCATCAAATTATTTCTCTCTTTCTTTCTTATGAATACTTAGTTTAATTATTTCCTTGAATATTTTTAGCTGAAGAAATGGATGAAAAACTTCCTGAATATGAATTTGGAATTACTAGTCTTGTAGATAAACATGAATTTCTCCAAAAAGGTGATGTTGTCCAATTCCAGATAGGAATTACTAAGAAAGGAAAAGAAAGAGCCACAAACATCAAAGCTATTAGAGCAAGAATACAGGTAGATTATTTTTTGATCTTTTGCTAAGCATTTCATATTTTTCTTTGTTTAAACAGTATTCTATAATTCAAAATAAACTAAGAAAAGACTTCAACACATCAAGGACTTGGAAACCTGAATAAATGTCTCTGTACAGCCAGCACTTGTAGACCGGAGACATAAATTAATGCCAATTGCATCATTAAAGCATGTATTCTTGTTTAGTCAATGCATGCAAACTTTTTTTAAATTTTATAATTTCCAACAACATTTTCATAGAAATAAAACAAACATTTTCTACAATATTTTGGTAAAAAACATATTTTCAATGTTTCACTCACCCCCCCCCCCCCCTCCTCCTGCAATATTTCAGTAAAGTACATCTTTTCTTTAAAAAATGACAATGTTTTTTTTGTTACTTTATATGTTGGAAACAACAATAGGATTTGTATAAAATGATCTGGAACTTCACAATTAACACTCAGAACAACAGTTAGATCTACATAAAATGATTGGGGTTAATATGTAGAACATGATATGGTCGCCAACCTGTGGCGATATGATGCCAATGTGGCATTACAAATTCAGAAACCATGTGGTGAAAAATAACAACCTTTCTAGCAATCCCTGAAACGTGCCAAACCTTTGGCGTAAAAATTGGCTTGGCAGAAAACTGTACCGTGTTCTTCATATTTACCATGATTGGTCCTCAAGATGCTAATCATATTTGTTAAATATTTTTAAAGTTTAGTTTGAATTTACATTTTCATAAAATCTGGAACTTTTAATGAATTAAATTTTAAAGATTAATGATTGTCATGATTTTCCTCATCAATTGATTTCTCTTACCCATTCAAATTCTGTACAGAATTGTATTGACTCTGATTTGTAATTGCTAAATTATGCATCTGCTTAATTTATTGATTTTAAATATATAAATTATGTGCTTTAGCATTTGTGTAATGTATCCGAGCAGTTCATTATGGGAATATTTTTTTGTCTGTTTGATTTAATTTATTTATTTCATCTTAACAGGCTACAGTGGATACTATCAAAGGCAATTTTGGTTTCTTGTCATATGAAGCTGAAGAAGGCAAGAAGCTCTTTTTTCATATGTCAGAAGTTAAGGGAGAAGGAACAATTCAACCTGGAGATAAAGTGGAATTTGTTGTAGTTCATCATCAGCGGACAGGAAAATACTCTGCTTGCAGTGTCGTTAAAATTGGGTAGGTTAAAAATAGATGATTTGGTTACTCCTAGCTAATTCTTCACATCAGTTATAAGAGAAAATTTTAAAGGTTAAAATTCTGTGTATCTTAACTATAAGAGTCAATTTCTGATTAAAGAGTGAATGACTGATTAGTGTGAAGAAATTTAACCCTTTCACGATGGCAGTTCCGATCACGCGCTTTCCTCTGAGGCCGGAAGTTTTTCTCGTGAGCGTTCCCTCCAGGCCGGCGCACTTTTAAGCGCTAAGCCTAAATTTACGAAAAATTCCAAAATAGTAATATTTACAAACAAATCTATTTATTTAAGCTATATATGGGTTACTTACACATTCTTTTATTATTTTTCCACTAAAAAATTTTTGTTAGACAGTTTAGAATATTTTTCGCTGAGACATAATGTCGAAATCCTACTCTCCCTTTCCACAGTAAGAGACTTTCATCAACTGATATATTCCTATCAATAATATATCAAGAACTCTGAAAGTTTTGAATGATTAAATCTAAAAAAGGTTTAATTTTTTCAATCTTTTTGGCATCAGAAAAAGTGAAATGCAAGTATCGAAGAATTTCGATGTGTTGGTCCTGACTCATAACCTTACTGAAAATAGCTGTTGAAATCATGGGATTCATTGAGTAGTACATCTTAATTTTTGGTTTTTTCACGATACCCATTAAAATTGTCAAAGCAAATTAAACAAACATTTCTTCTTTAGTTACTGGCAAAAATACTTCGAGGATGAACTCTGTTCACTTTCCGGATTTATGCACCTCTCATACGCATTAATTTGGTTAGTATAATATAATACGCATTAATTTAGTTATTAAATCCACTACAGTTTCATCAAAAAAACATCTGAAATAATCCAATTCATTTGATACAGCATCATCGACTTTTATTCCGCATGCCGCTATGAATGTTAGTAGAGTTAAATCTCTTACATGAGAAGACCACAAAGAAGTACCGTCCCGTGATATACTCAGAATAGAAATGTCTGATATATCTTCATCATCACTCTGATCTAGGTGTTCCAAATAAACAGATTCACCCGACGAGATTTTTGTATCACCGTCACTACTTTCATAATCACTTTCAGTTTCAGACACATTTCTCATCAATTCAGAAATTTCGTCTTCTGTTAAATATTTTCTCCATATTAAATCATCAAAGGAAAGAAATCTCACTTCAACAGGATCTCATTCTGACTCAAAACCCATATACCCAATGCTACAATCCCACCACAAAAGAAAAATAAACAAAGATATATCGTAAACAAAGACCATGTACGAAGTTTAAATGCCCTACCCGCTGACAGCCAAACACAATACATCCATTTCTCCGTTTGTTTGCATAAAAGGATAGACCGCATGTGATTCATACTAGTCTTATTTTCGAATAGAAGGTCCCAACTACGTGTACTCCAAATTTCATAGACATACGGTGCCATCTTGTGCCCCAAAAATTAACTAATAAAACGTTCCAAACTACTGACACGTATAGGTGACGTTCGGCCAGAAACACGGATAGCTGCTGTCACGTATACGTGACGTTCGGCCAGAAACGCAGATAGCTGCTGGCACGTATACGTGACGTTCGCCGCGAAAGGGTTAAGGCAATATAAGCAGTAACCAATACATTTCCAAAAGTTTTATATGCAGGAAAGAAATTTAAAATTTATTTCTTTAATATCTATATTTCATCAGTTTGACTTTCTAGGAATCTTGACATATTAATATGAAAATAATATTACTGAATTCTGGAGAGTAATAAATTTGCATGTTTTAAGACATATCCAGTTAGTATAGTGCCTACTTTTTACATTCAGTGGAATCTCGATCTATCGTTTTTCAAGAGATCGAATAAACCAAACGATGAATGTGGGAAAACAATAGATATGGGAACATAACAAAGCAATACAATCGACGGGACTGGATGAAATAAACGACACATACTGGAAATCAATGAATCGGGGAACTGTATCTTTAAAACTGGTCTTCTTTCCCCCCCCCCCCCCCAGATCAGATATTTATGTTAGAGCAGTGGTTGGCAAACCATGGCTCGCGAGCCACATGTGGCTCTTTCGCCCCTTGAGTGTGGCTCTTTCACAAAATACCACGTACGGGTGTGCACGTACAGTGCGGTTGAAACTTCGTAATAACTGGTTTTCTTATTTCTATTTTTACATACTTTGTTGGTGTTTATGTGTCTATATCTTTAGGCGAGTGCTCTGAAGCGGCTTAATGAGAAAACATTTCCAGAAAGATTAAATGTCAACGCGTATCGTCAAGTCGTACCTTTGCATCGTGTTCTACAATGTATTACTTCCGAGAGTGTGTCCCTGCAGGAAAGACTAGACTAGTCAAAATGGCTTCGAATAAAACCAACCAGCAAGTCGAAGATCTGAAATCGGTTTCAGCTTTATCAATAGCATTGATGAGTCTTGCACTATAAATGATACAGCGCAAGTTTCACTTTTCGTACGATTTATTTCATCTACATATCCTAAAGAAGAACATTTAGGAGTATTGCTACTCAAAGGTCAAACACGTGGAGAGGATATAGCAAATGCTGTATTTGAGTGCATTGAAAAACATCATAATCAACTCGATAAAATTGTCTCAATTTCAACAGACGGGGCAAAAAGTATCACCGGCATAAGAAACGGGTTTGTTGCTTTTTTTGAAAGAAAAATCACAAGATACTTACAATGAGTCCATCACCCTTGTATCATTCATCAAGAAGCGCTTTGTGCGCAGACATTTCTAGAAGAAATTTGCAAAGTTATGGAACTGGTGATTAAGATTATCAACTCCATTATAGCTAAAGCTCTTAATCATCGCCAATTTAATCTCTAATTAAAGAATTTTTAGTTGAAATGGAGAGTGAGTATGCAGATACTCACTCTCTACTGCATAACAAGGTATGCTGGTTATCAAGAGGAAACGTTTTGAAACGTTTCGCTTCCTCAAAAGCAGAAATTAAAGCATTTCTTCTTGAAAATGGTGTTCACTATTCAGAACTAACGACGGATCAGTGGATCCAAAAATTTTATTTCTTGGTAGACGTTACGTCTCATCTATATCAGCTTAATCGTAAACTGCGGGGGAAAGGAAACACAATTTTTTCGAAGTTAGAAGAAGTTATTTCATTCGGAAACAAATTATCTCTTTTTGCAAAAGATTTTGATAGAGAAACTTAGATTTCACTTTCCAACCCAGTTGAAACATCGCCAAGAAATAATTCTGATATTGACATTTGCTATTTCAAAACAACACTTTAAAATATGACAGAATCTTTTCTCAACAGATTTCAGGAAGTCAGAAACAGCAAAGCAACGTTAGCTTTTGTTAAAAAACCTCTTAATACTACTGTAACAGAATTAATTTTTTCTCCCTTTAATATTGACACTGGCAACTTTGAAATGCAATTGCTGGATTTAAAAAACAAAGAGTAGTGGAGCTCGAAATTTGAACGCCTTTGTGCTGATATAGAAATATTGGAGAAAAAACAAATGTGAACTTAGTTTACAGCACAAGTGGTCTGCTTTGAAAGACCTGGAGAAGGAAGATATGTTGATTTTTAACACCTGGAGTAGTATTCCTGACTCATATAATCAGCTGAAAAAACTAGCGTTTGCTGTGCTTTCCTTATTCGGGTCTACATATTCATACGAATAATCATTTTCAAGCATGAACCTTATCAAGAGTAAATTGAGAAGTCGTCTTATTGATGAGAACCTGGAATCGTGCCTAAAATTAAAAACAACATACAGTCCGACCACAGAAGCGAGGTCCCTGGAAGCTGTTACGCATGCGCGAGAAAAGCTAGTCTACTTAGAAAATAGGGGAAAACGTCATATTTTCGGATGTGTTTGTTTATGAAATACGGAATGTATTTCAGACTGCTTTTTCTCCGCAATTTTAAAGTTATTTTTAAAACTTTATTTTTGATCGAATATGTGAATAATACTTTCAAAATAATAAAAAGAAAGAAGCAAATCTATTTAAAAAATAGGAGTGTTATAGGAGTGGATATTTTCGGGTGTGTTTGTTTAAGAACTGCGAAAGAATGTTTTCAACCAACTTTCTTTTTCAGAATTTTTCTTTTGATTGAATGTATAAATAAAAACCGAAAAACATATTAAAATGAGGGTTTGAAAAATTCCATTTTTAAGTGATATATTGTAATAAAATAAATATATATATATATATAATGCAATAAAAATAATATATTTGATTCACAGTTTTACAATTTGCAGAAATAATTAGGATATACAACTCAAAAATTTCAATCCTTTGTGATTAGCAATAAAAAATTTAAAATGAATTTAAGATCTTTCTCATAATTTTATAAATAATCGAAGTGTGAATATGAGATACAAATTTATAATTTCAGTCTTCTATGATAATTAAAAATCTAGATTTAAAAAATGCATTTTATTGTAAATTAAATTAATTTAAAAAATGGTATATTTACATTCATTGTGATATTTATAAGAGCTGCAGAAAAAATACATCAGTGATCGGTAAAAAAAATTTTTTTTTAATTTTTGTATCAAAAACTATCAAATAAAATGAATGAAAAATCTAATATTCATCTGATGAAATATCCGAATCACTGTCTGTGTCTGAAATATCTATTTGCAGAGGATCAACCAAATCTTCAGTCACACCATCCCTTTTCCAATACATATTTTCTAATGAAACAACATGAGAGCTATTGTTGATACTATTGAATTGTTGGTACTATTTTATGGACAGCATAAAATTCATGAATTGTTCTTCGAATTACATCGCAATCAAAATTATCTAAAGCTACGTTTTCGGTGGTTCTTTTTTCCTGACGTTTCCTCGGAGATTCAAATTTTGGAGTTTCTTCACCCTTTGCTTCTCTGCGTATTCTTTTTACACTGGACATTGATATCTCGGTCATTTCAAATTTCCTTCTAGTGTTTCTTTATCACACAATTTAATTACATTGTGTATTATGCGTTTACAATCACTACGGAACAGCTTATTCCTAGCAGTTGTGTCGGGTAAAGGATCCATTAATTTTAATATAATAATCAAAATAACAGACGAGGAAAAAGCAAGCAAATGCAGTTAGTAACCAATTCTAAAGAATGTCGAGAGAATACGAGACTTTTCCCCCTCCTTCCTCAGCAGCCTTACCTACAAGGTGAATAGAATCGTCTTGGCACTATGCCAACCGTGGTTCTTCGTTCTGTGGTCGGACAGTACACACCCGACTTACCCAAACTTTGCAAGGAGATGCGAGGCCATTGTTCATATTAGTGTATGTCTGTCGTTGTCATGATTTAATTTTATGGATACCATACAATTTAATTTTATCAATAAATAATATGGATATTAAGTATGATATCAAGTGTTAATCAACACACCTATAGTTTAACTAAGACTTAAAACTTTAAGCCAAGTTTATTAAGTTAATTTTAGGGAGCACTGTGGAGTGAAAGAAGTTAATGTGTTGAGGATTGAGAAAGGTATGTTGAGATGGTTTGGACATATGGAGAGGATGAGCGAGAGGAGATAGACGAAATAAGTATACAAGTGGGGATGGGACAGATGGAAGGGGTCGACCTCAGCAAACGTACCTCAATCAGATTGAGGATGTTTTTAGCAAATGCCAGCTTAGGAGTATTAAGTTGGCCTTTGCCTAATTAAGTTAATAACAATGCACCTACCTATATAGTTTAAAAAATTTGGCTCTCAAAAGAAATTTCAATCGTTGTACTGTTGATATTTGGCTCTGGTGACTAAAGAGTTTGCCGACCACTGTGTTAAAGGATAGTATTTTTACCTAAAAAATGTATTGACTTATGATCTGAGGGAAAAAAATATATATATTAAAACTCACATTTATTTGCTTGAGTTTTCTTTAATGATAAACACAGTTTAGGTTGCTTTGGTTCTGGTCTTATGTTGCTAAACAAAATCACAACTAGGGAAATGTTCTTATTTTTATTCTGTTAAATCTGTTCACAGACTCTAATGCTCAAGGTTTTTCAAAATGCTGTTGAAAGCTTGTTTTTGGCTTTTAACTGCATTTTGAAACTCCTAACACTTCCTTAACCCTCTGACGACCGAAGACCCCTTTAAGCAGCTTACCCCAAAAGACTGTTCTCGGCCGAGAGCGAGAAGCGTCTTTCCCTTCCCCCACAGAACATCCTGATGATTGTACTGAAATTTGTCATGTTGGAGTGCAGCCCTACTATCATCATCAGGTCATAAAGTATGCCGGGATCTGTTTTAAACAATATAAGAATGACTGCAGTGACGTTGAACTTATGGTAGAATGACCACCTACCAGGCACTAGGAGGCGGGGGGGGGGGGGGCAATCTAGGAGAATTTCGTCAGGCTTTCTGGACTTCTGAATGTTCGGTCGATTTGGCCTTCAGAGGGTTAATGGTACTGTGTTGTAAAACTTAATACTCACTTTCATTTACCCAAGAATAATAATTTCTCTATAAATTAGAAAAGGCAAAATATATATTTATGAAAAAATTTTATATTGTTAGTTTTTGTTGATTGAAAATGTTTTATTTTACTGTTTTGTAACATCTCTTTCAGGGAAAGTCAGCCTTTGCAACGTCCTGAAAGACTGAATCGTCTGCGTACTCTTTCGTCAACAGAAGGAGGTGGCCCTAAGCTTGTTCTTGTTCGCCAGCCCAAAGGACCTGATGGAACCACGGGTTTCAATTTCCCGCGTGATGCTAAACCTTGCACGATCGAAGAAGGAGACATTATCACCAGTTTTCCTGAGGAATTAACCAATGGTGTTAGCATTGTAGATCCAGTCAATAATGACGTAAATCTTATCAATGGGAATTCCATGCCTGTTGTTTATTCCCAAGGATAGTATCTATATTCCAGTCCTGAATAACCTGTTAACACCAAATGTCTAAGCATGAATTCTCTCCTTTGTTTATCACACACTGTGGATAGAACAAATCTTTCAAAATATTCCTATTAGCTAATCATTAACATTGCATTGATTTTTTTAAAATTTAGTCTTTTTTTACTTTGAACTATATACTGTTTCTTTATACATCATACATTATATAATTCTTAATAAAAAAAACCCAAAAAATTATATATTGCGGTCACTGTAAGTGATCTTTTTTTTCTATCGGCAAGCTGTCTCTGTACAAACTTGTAAGATTAGTTTTCATTTATACTATGATATGTAGCATACAGTTAAGTTGAAATATATATATATGTATTACTATTTCCCAAGTTTGAACAAAGGCAGGCCTACATATTACTGAAAGTGGAGATAGCTACCCTAAACTAAGCATTGCAGGAGCCAGCACACTTGAGCTTGATGCATGTTTATCGGCTTCTTTTGTTTAGTAAATTTTCTGCTTTCTCCACAAGCGACAGCAGAATTTTATATTTACACACATATATATTTTTTTTATTTATTTCCCTGAACACTGTATAGGATGTTCCAATTTTCTGTAACTTAATGTGAACTGCTACTGAATAAGTGGAGGCCCTTAATCAGGGTAGAATTTGTAATGAAAAAGTACTAATTTTAATTTATAAATTAGTAATCACTGTTTTATTCAAGAACCATCATGCTTAGTAATGTTGTGATTTTTTTTTTCATTAGTGTATGTTTTATAAATAATTTAAGAAGCCATTAAACATGTGCCTTTTATAATACGGATGATTGTAAAACACCAACTTTGTATGAATGGAATAAAATTTTGCAGAGAAATAAAAGATACAAGTGCTGGATATTTTGTTGTTTCTTATTTCACAAAGTATTAAATTCATTAAGTTTATTTTTGAGCATGTTCACATAATTGTAATTGCAGATTTAGAATAATTTTTTATAGTAGCTCCCACTAAAGTAACAATGCCCAATATTAGTAGTCCTTTTGATGAGGGTTGAAAATTTTAAAAATTTAAGCTAATTTTTTCTATTGTTATTTTTATAAAATGTCAAAAGCGTAAATTAAAATTTTACACTATAAAATGTATAAAAAAATTATCTATCATAATTTACCCTCTAATGATACAGTGGTTTGAAATGAAATAGATGGTATGGTCGGGTCAGATCCAACCTGATCACTTTTTTGATAAGGTTATTGGTAAAAATAAGTACACAATAAGCATTTTTGTTGTATAATAACATTTATTCATAATATTTAACATGAAAAAAAAAATTTGTAGAAAAAATGACCAACGAATTGTAATTTTGCTAAACAAAAAAAATCTCTGGTATTTACATGAAATGTTGTGTATATAAGGTCTAATATGTAATTTAGTCTTGTACAGATAACAATTAATATATACTGAAATTTTTGGCCTTCAAAATTGAAATAAAAAATTTTAAAATCTTTTTTTAAAAAAAGTTGATTAATCTCGAATAACATTTTTCAACAAAGACACTCGAATTGACTGCAAATGTTCCAACACCTGTTGCAAGACTGGCTGGTAGGATTCCTTGTCAACTCAATCTCTTACAATGAGATGGGGGAGTTTGGGAGGGGGAAAACACACCCTTGGGTTGGATCCGACCTTCCACTGTATTGTTTGAGGGTTTATTTCGATATGCTCTACAAGTTTTTTAATGAGGGGTGGGCAAATTTTCATAATTTTGAAGAAATTGACTTTCTTTGCATTATCAAATTTAATGTTTGATGTTGTCAATTCTTCAGTACTTCTGGGAATGTAGTATAGTGAATGAAGTGTTTCATCTTGCTCCAGATCTAAAATCTCTTTCTACTCATTGAAAACTGACAAACAAACAAACAACAACCAAAAAAATCTAAACAATACACAAATTAAATTAAATTAATTCTTTTAAAGTTTATTTTTCAACAAAATTTAATAAGTTTTATAAAGCAAATTTCAGATTTTGGTAGAAATTTCTGTATATTTGTGCACAATTTTCCAATGAATTCCTTGGTTTCATTCACATTCAGCATTTCAAATGCCCCAAAAGTTGTTAATTTGTGTATTATGAATCAAAATGTGTTTTTAATAATTCTGAGTCAAAAACTAAAGTTTTATGTGCCTTATAGTCTCAATTAATTTGAAAATCTGTGCTAATTGGTTACTGAAGATTGGCATTAGCTGAGAGAAATGGATATTCAAGTGGAATTCTTTAGAAATCCATAAGTTCAGCTTTACATTTCGTAGCGGCTTCTGATGAATTCTTTAATCTGCCAAGCTATACTGTTTATGATGTATAACACCTAATACACATAGTACCAGGGTCAGATTTAGACTTGCTTAGGCCCTAAGCTATACAAATCCCAGAGGCCCCCTGCTGTTTTAAATTACATCAGCTGGTCTCTGAAAAAATTTAAATATGTACGTCATTTTAATATATGGAAATATATTTTAGTTTTTATTAAAAGATAATAAAGGATGTTTACAAAATCACAGAAATAATTATATAATTAAAAGGTTTTAAAAACGACAAATAAGGCTCATAGAACAGAAAGTTTTAAATTAAAGTATGAAAATGAAAGGTAAAAATTAAATTAATATAACAACATAATTGGTAGTATATAAAAACTTAATCTTTTATTTGGGTGAAAATTTGAGTCTATCAATTTTACAATGCGCTTAAATTATTTTAATGTTGTATTTTGTATATTTAAAATTATTTAGAAATTATCGTGATGTATCTGACTTCATTTGAGTGAGTTTTCTACGAGATATTTTTGTGTCAATTTATATATATAAATATTTGAGGCCCTAAGCTGTAGCTTTTTTAGCTTATACGTAAATCCGGCCCTGCATAGTACATTAATGTTAATGTTAAGAGCTCAAATATCATGGTATTTTGGGCAGTGTGAGTGCTTGTGGTTATCGAGTGAAAAAATTCTTAACAAGTCTTGTGTAGGAGTATGTAAGAAATGAGTTTTAACCAATGCTTTCCTTATCCTTGAACTATTCTTTATGTGTCAGTGCTGGTGCTTTTCAAAGTACAATTTTTTTTAAGGCTGGTTATTACATCTTGGATTTTAAGCTAATTCTAAATTTTCAAATTCTGCTGCAATGAAACACATTAAACTTATTCAAATAAGTAATAATGGTAATAGAATATTTGTTGCAAGAGAGAATGAAGGATGCAAAATTAAGGATTTTTTTCATTGCATAAGGTTAACACAATTTAATCAAAATTGATATGTTTAAATCAATTTTTATCTGTGTAGAGAATCACTGAGGTGGAATTATGAACAGTGCCTCAAAGCAGATCATGTTTATTGTTATTCAGTATTCCATCGAGTTCTCGGAGAATTTAACTCAATTTGATGGTTTTGTATATGGCATGAGATGAACTGTAAACAAAAGAACTCATGCTGACTGTTTGCATAGTTTAAGAAATCAAAAGGAATGTGAGTTTAGAATCTCCCTTTGTTTTACACTGACTCTTGAATAGATTGTTGAAAGAAAGTCTAAACAGATTAATAAAATTACTACATTCTTTCAATAGTTTTTTTTTAGGCTCAAAACATCTAAATTGTTATATCATTGAATAACCACTAACAAATTTATTCCTTTTTTATTGTTAAAGATTTATCCTGCGATATCCAGAAAGAACATGGATATCATCTTGCACATATGTTGCTATCCCACATTCTATTGTGACTAGCATCTCAGGCTTCTATGATTAGGGCTCGGGTTCGAATCCCAAATAAGGCAGGCATGGGCTGACGAGTCTTAAGGAGCAGTGTTAGCTCACCTATATGGTGCTCCCAAAATAAAGTATCCAACGAATTTGTGGTGTGGAAGGGTCTATGTGCTCAGGACAAAGTGCCTGCTGCATTAGAAAAATAAAATATGTTAACCCTTGCAGAAACCGTAAAAGTATTACAAATTGGATTTCAATCAAATCTTATTCATATTTATACATTTTAGTTAAATAGACCAATGCATTTTAAATTTAAACTACACTGATTTTTGTGAGCATAAATTTTTTTAGTTAATAGCAATTTGCAACTACAAAGACTGAATTACATGAAGTGATGCAGTGTTTAAATTGAAAAGTCATAGTAAATATGGATGGGAAAACAATCAAAGCCAAATGTCAAAAACATTGGCTTCATATCAAAAACATTTTGCAACAAGCAAAGAATATGTTAAAACATTTCACATGAAAAAGTCTTTTAGATCGTTGGTACATTATACAAATAACAAATAATATATATCTATATATGGAGTTGTATAGAAAAAAAAGTTTGGACTAAGAGTTATTCTTTAAGTTTACTATCTACTAATAAGAAAATTTTTGATTTCCAGAAACTATTGCTATTACGTAAGTTAACCATGATACTGTAATGAAACTAACTACACACTGTTAGAAAACAGTTTGAAAAGTCTGTCTCTTTTCTTTTTCTTATCCATGATTTTCCTTGGCTTCCATTAGAACCAAAATTTAGGCATTTTCCTTCAAAACTGAGATGAGAATTTATGCAACTGACTTGCATTTTTTTACTCATGTCAGGTCATGCTGTCCTACCATCTTCCATTTGCATGTCTTATTCTTATACAAATTAGGTTTGAGAAATTTACATGCTTGAAAGTACATCCCTTTTATTCAGATATTTTTTGTCTGAAATATGTCATCATAAGCAGGAGTGTAACTAGACATTTAGGGCCCGAGATCACATAGTGAAGCATATTTAAAATATACTGCAGAATAAAGATTTTAGGTCTAGTGTATGACTTCAATACGTTTTGTACCCCAGAAAAGCCTTTACAACAATTAATTTTTGTTATAATGTGCATCTCAGCATTTGAAATTGTAATAAACATTCTGCTTTATTTGATTTTTTAGGTCTTAAATTCTTTAAGATTAATAGGGGTGGGTGGAATTTTTCAAAATGTGCTCAAGGAACACTGCACAGTGTTCCTTGAGCACATTTTGCTGAAGGAGTGATAGCTCAGATTTCCCAGCCATCTGCAAGTAGATTTCTTGCGAGATTTGTAGATGCTGTTATGAAAATCAAAAAACTGTATGTTTCATTTCCTACGTACATCCTCTCAAGAACTGCAGATGTACAGCTTGAATTTCTATAGAAAATTCTCCTTTCCCAATGTCATCGGGACAATAGACTGCACTCACATTTATATTGCAAAACTTAAATGATTCCCTGGCATATATGAATAGGAAGTGCAGATATTTCATAAATGTGCAAATGGTAAATATACACTCATGGACAAAAAAATTAGCGCACCAAGAAATAATTGCTGGATCATAACGAAACTTGCAACGAAGGCGCCTGGCTGAAGGACAGTTGGTATCGCGGCGCCCATTACGTGTGCTGCCCTTGACGCCCACCCATCGACGCCTCCGTTTGGAGTTTTGCCGCACACGAGGAAACTGGACTGCAGCGGAATGGAACCAGGTCGTCTTTAGCGACGAATCCAGATTCAATCTCGGCAGTGATGACAATCGTGTTCGAGTGTGGAGAGCCCGTGGTGAACACTTCAATCCTGCCTTTGCTGTACAGCGACACATCGCTCCCACAGCTGGTGTGATGGTATGGTGTGCCATTGCCTACAATACACGGTCACCCCCAGTATTGTTCCGTGGCACCATGACAGCCCAGCGGTATGATCATGAAATCCTGCAACCACATGTGTTGCCACTCATGCAACGGCTCCCAGGAGCCATTTTTCAACAAGACAATGCTCGGCCTCATACGGCAAGGGTGTCATAAGACTGTCTCCGCACTGTTACTACCCTTCCTTGGTCTGCCCGATCCCCAGATTTGTCTCCAATCGAGCATATCTGGGATCATTTGGGACGACGAGTTGGGCATCCCACGAGTTTGAACGAACTAGAGGCAAGGTTACAGCAAATATGGAACGAAATGTCTCAAGACATCATACAGAACTTGTATGACTCAATGCCAGATCGTATCGCATCGTGCATTCGCGCTAGAGGGGGTCCAACGGAGTATTAACTCCTCCGTTCTTTTGCCTTTTTCTCTGAAATAAATTATCCTTTTTCTTTGATTTTCTTATCATTTACTTATATCAAAGTAGTCATTACGTATGTAAAATTTCGTTTCATTTTGACGACTCCTTCTTGGTGCACTAATTTTTTTGTCCATGAGTGTATTTAATAAATTTAGGTAATATAATAACTAAAATTTTTATGTATTCTATGGGGAAAATATATGAGTAAAATGCAGTACAGCACTTTTCATTTTTCAAAATGTATCTTTCATTCTTAAAACTAGATGGTTAACATTTTTCTAGGTAATGGCATTATTTGAGACTATTTTATTTGTATACAACAAATCGACTTAACTCTCATAGCTGTTATAACTTTTAAGAAATAACAATTTTTATTTCAACATAAAAAAAATTTTAACATTTAAAAAGCATTTAAATTTTTTTTTTTAATGTTTCACCCAGCTTTGTGCAGAATGCAAATGGATGAGCTACCTAGGCATGTAACAAAACGCTGATGTCAGAAATAAAAATTTAAATGATTATTTATTTTCATTATATAAGTTCATAATATACCCTAAAATTGTAAATATACTAAGAACATTTTAAGACTTGTAGTTATAATAATGCTAGATATTTTCTACAGCAATCTTTCATGAAAGATATCATGCCTATGTGTATTGTTAAAATTAGTCAGTGTTATTGATTTAATATTATAAGTTTTTTTTCTATGCAGGTGTGTGATTCTAACTTGAGAATTACGGATTTTTTACTCGATGGCCAGGAAGCACTCACGGCTCTTTCATTAGGCAGAACAGCGGTGTATGGCATATGTTTAGTGTTGGCCATGTACCACAGCCTGCCTTCCTTCTTGGGGACAGTGGGCACCCCTTAGAACAATGGTTGCTCACTCCTTATTCGAATGCTATAAATCCCAGTGAGGTGATATTTAACCAAAAGCATTTCTCAGCACACAATGTAATTGAACGCTGCTTTACCTGCTCAAGTCAATATTCTGGATTTTATCTGACAGCAGTGGAATAATGCAGTGACGTAGCGAGCATAACTGGTGCCCGGGGCACGATACCTTTTTGGCGCCCCTCTCCAAAGCATATAGTAATATAATATATATAATTAGTGAAAAGGATCATTTGGCGCCCCTCTGCGAGAGGCGCTCAGGGACATGATAGACCCCCTTTCCCCCCTCGCTACGCCACTGGAATAATGCTATATTCCCCAGAAAAATGCTGTTTGATTATCAAAGCTGCATAATTTAAGTTTGTTAAATAATGTTAATATACCAGATGTAAATGAAAATGAAGAATCATCATATGATGATTCGTCTGTATGGCATATTAAAAACAGCAACAATTCTGCTGAAATTATACGAAATCAAATTGCTGCATGATTTCAATCAAGCAGATAAGAAAATTCTTTCCCTTTTTTCCAATGCGGCAGACGGTTTCTTGGACAATATCCTTACTGCTATAATATACCGCAGTTTTGCTAGCCATTTTATTATGAGGGAACCATATAGGCGGACTAGCATTACCCCCTATGAAGGGACAACACAGACAGAGGCATTTTTGCCGTCCTGTTTGCGGGCCGTTCGGTGGCAAGATACTGGTCTGGTGGCGTGCCGCGGCATAGCTGCCGACTGCGGTCTATACCCACGGACGGGAATCCAACCCGGATGGCCTTAGAGCCTGTTCACATAGGAGTCCGTTGAGTTGCGTTAAGGAAAAGATGACGTTGAGATGAAAATAAACCAATCATAGGCCTCCAAACGATTAGCAATGAAATTTTTAACGCCTATAATTGGTTTATTTTCGTCTCAACGTCATCTTTTCCTTAACGCTACGCAACGGAGCGCTATGTGAACAGACCCTTAGGGCCTGTTCACATAGGAGTCCGTTGCGTTGCGTTAAGGAAAAGATGACGTTGAGACAAAAATAAACCAATCATAGGCGTTAAAAATTTCATAGCTAATCGTTTGGGGGCCTATGATTGGTTTATTTTCGTCTCAACGTCATCTTTTCCTTAACGCAATGCAACGGACTCCTATGTGAACAGGCCCTTACTGTCGCCACGACGGGTCCCGCCTCGTGCTTTGAAGACAGAGGCTTTTAGTGGCGCGACACCAGGGTTTGATCCGAGCACCATCAGCACCGAAAACCAGCACGCTGTACCACAGGACCACCACAAGCTGATAAGAAAATTCTGTATGATAATCATATTAGTAATGTATTTAAAACATAAAATAAATATTGACAATTTAATGAGATACGATTACTTTATTCTTTTTCAACAAATTGTATGTTATTTTTTATGGTATATGCATTTATAAGCAATGTTAAATTTTCGTTTAAATTTTCAATTGTTCAATTATATTTTTCAGATGATCTTCGTTATTACGCATTGATTCTAATACACACTCAAGTTTTTTAAAATTCGATTTAGTATTTTCCTCAATCAATTTAACGCACTCATATGTATATTTTTGAGTTGCAATAACATCATCTACATCTTTAATCTTTCTTTTTCTTTTGCATCTTTCTACTCTGGCCCTTGAAGTAGAACCTGAAAATATTAAAGAAAAAAAAAGAGTTCATTTCCACCGTGAAAACAGGAAACACACAAAACAGAATCTATATTTACATTAATTGGTCGAATTATACCGTAATGGGGTAATCCTCTCCGCATAACGCATAAGGGCCCGTTCACATAGGAGTCCGAGCGTTGCGTTAAGGAAAAGATGACGTTGAGACGAAATTAAACCAATCATATGCCTCCAAACGATTAGCAATGAAATTTTGAACGCCTATGATTGGTTTATTTTCGTCTCAACGTCATTTTTCTTAATGTAACTCAACGGACTCCTATGTGAACAGGCCCTAAGTCTTTCCAATTATCTTTAAAACTCTCTCTTCAACCGAGAGAAATAGTGGATGGGCATCCTCTTCCAGTTTTCAGCAGCTCATTTTGCATCATCGTTGCTTTCCTTTATGTCGGATATTTTAAATCTTGCCACTTACATTTGACGGATTTCGCATTCCTCCCATTGCCCATTCCGAGTGAATTTAAAATCGAAGCAATCTCCTTCCATCCCTTTTTTTGCAAGGCTGGGATTTCAAATTCGGATTTAATATCGGATATTACTAAACCTCTCATATTTTCTATGCATATGATAAGCATATTAACCAACTAATCTGTGAGATGAAGTCACAAGTTTTTTTTGCACCAATCAGCGCGATTGGGGGGGGGGAGTGGAGTGAGTCTCCTAGTAGCTTCTTGTCTCCCTCCCATTTACAGAAGATCATCTTCGGTTTTTGTCTAGTACTTCGCTGAGTGTCGTGAGAGATGCATTAATCTCTCAGATGAATTGCGCCCGATCGTGTAAGTATTTTTGACTTTCGAATTTTCAATTTTGTTTGTTTATATTTCTTTTTTTTATTTCTAAAATATCATATGAAACAAGTTCTAGACCCTAATTCAGTGATATTGACCTTTATTTACCTTTATTTTGCTTTCAATGCAACGAGTTGTGTTTGGAACAACTCCAAAGGAGGAACATTCAAACAAGGGAAATGCCTATTCAACTACAATATGAACTTCGTGAGTTCCAGCCGACCTCACAACATCAGGAGGTGCCTGCATATGCATGCCACGACGGACAGAGGAAGAGGTGTTCCAATTGTCGTCAAATAAAAAAAGTTCGCTATTCAAAATATAAATGTCTGAAATGTAATGTTGAAGAATTTTGTTTGGATTATGCCAAGATGATATGTGAAAAATGTTATGATTCAGCTTTTACAGTACCTCAACCTGGCTCATGAATAACTTTTCATTATTTTTTATTTATTTTTTATTTTTATGTTTATGTGGACTTGTTTTATGAAATTAAAGTGAATTTTGAGTAATGTTTTTGAGAAAAAAATTATTTGGAACAATTTGACGATTTTTTCAAATTTGTAAAAAAAATTGCAAAGAAATATTAAAATATTATCTGAAAGCATACTTATACGCAAATATAAGTGAAAAGTTCAGTTTGATACGTTTTTCTTTACCTACACTCAAAAGTTGCATTAATTGCATACTGTCAGATGAATTGCGCCCGACGCAGGGTTAAGCTCTTCCCCAGAGAAATGCGATGATCTTGCCATTAAAAAAAATAGGAAATGCAAAAAAAAATGGTAACTAGAAGCCTCGGTGTAAAATGTAAGAAAGAATCTTTTGCTAAATGTAAGAATTCGAGTAACAAACAATTAGAACACACACCGTTTTCATTTGTTTTAGCGCTGCGCAATCTGATTGGCTTAAAGAGCCGCATTCGTTAAAAATTTTCCGAGGTTTGCCGAACATTCCTTTGTTGGAGAGTGGTGCTCAGGCGAGGATGACTGATCGGAGACTCCTACAATCGGCAGGTGATGGAAATGGACTCGGATTTTTAAGATTTAAGGCAATAACGAAATTTTAAGGTTTTTAAAAATCTTTTGACCCTAATAATGTCATATATAAATATCTGTAATTGATCTTTCAAATATTCATCATTAGATGTTTAGGAGTTGACGGGCCGAATTCAATGTAACGTTTTAGCTCTTTAGCTAGTTGGTTAGTTAGCTCTTTAGCAAACCTCAATTTTGCTAACTGTTAGCACATCGGCATTCAAATGGCCCGTTAGCTCTCCGATCCGAGCACCACTCTCCGACGAGGGAATGTTCGGCAAACCTAGGAAGCTTTTAAACGAATGCTCTCAGTAAGCCAATGAGACAGCCCAAATTCATCGCCAGCGCGACATCAAATGTAAACAAACATGGAAACTTCGGAACTGATAAAATAAAAATAATAAAAACGAGTAATGCCTGGATACGCAACAAAAGAAAAATGAATCAAATGATTTTAAATTTGTGGATAGAATACTTACGAATATTTTCATAATTCTATGTTCAACTTTATTTGAAATATTTATAATTCACTATGTTAAATTACCGGAAGCTTTATTTTTCTTTTCTTTTAGCAAAATGCCACATTTTTAAAAAATAATTAGTAGAGAATACAGAAGATGAAAATTTTTTCTAATATGGAGGATATGAAGTAAAATATATTTAAAACAAAGTTTAGCTAAATGTTAAAATATCGTTGTATTCAGTAATCTAACCTTCCAAAAGCTATTTATTTTGACATAAAAAAGTTTCTGATAAAATGATACACTGAACTTTATGTGATGTCCTTGTTTCAATTAAATACATTTAATAAAAGCTTTTAAAATAGTTAACACATTGATGTGTTTCCCATCTGAAATAAAACACATTCAAATCTCTGAAGTTTATACTAACAGCATGGTATTTAAAACTAACAGTATTGTATTTAAAATTTTCAAATATACACATTATATTATACAGACAAACTTTAAATTAAATAGTATTATTTAAGATGTACTCACCTGATTATCCTCAGTTAAGATTTAGAGCTCATAACATTCAAATTATGCATCACAATTAATAGTAGCCAAAAAAATTGCAAGTACAGACACTGCTTCAGTATAAATACAGCACTGCACAAGAATTCATTTAGCTCAATCTTTTAAATGTTGATACAATATCCTTTTAAGAAAATCGATTGATTTACACTCTTTTAAACATATCCATGTGTAAATGAAGAAAATGCTAAATCTAGTTTAATTGAAGTACAAGGGAATACAATTTATAGTACTTTTTTTTTCGACTATCACTAATTTTGGTTCATTGCAAATATACAATTTTAAGATATTCATTTCATTCCTTACACTAGATGCAAATAAGCAATGTTTAAAAGATAAAGTATTTGAAGTACTGCATACTTAAGTTACTATCTTTTTTCAATTTGTGGCGATAAAAATTAAAAATTTCAAGTTATCTTAAATGCTGTAGTCATGCAGAAAAAAAACACAGTTTCACAAATATAACAGTCAAACAAAATGAAATATAATTAATTTCTGTATTAATCTTTTTCTTTATGAGGAATAGGGCAGTAAAATACTCAGCTGCATTGTAGTTTTGTAGTTTAATATTTTAATTTACAGAGTGACATATCTGTAAAGTACTATCAATTACAATGGAATACAATTGATAGTACTTTGTAAAGTACAGCTACAATGCAGCAGTAAAATACATCAGTACAGTAAAATACTCAGCTGCATTGTAGTTTGGTAGTTTAGTATTTTAATTTACAGAGTGACATATCTGCAAAGTACTATCAATTACAATGGAATACAATTGATAGTACTTTGTTTTTGTCGACTATCACTGAGTTTGACTCATACCTTTTCAAAGATACAATTTTTTTCATTTCATTCATTACACTAGGTGCAAATAAGCAATGTTTAAAAGATAAAGTAACGAAGTAATGCATAGTTAAGTTACTGTGTTTTATTCAATTTGTGGCGATAAAAATTCAAAATTTCAAGTTATCTTAAATTTTGCAGTTATGCAGAAAAAAAATACAATTTCACATATATTTTAGAATTTTCTTAAGAAACACACAGAGAACAATCAACAAGCAGTTGATTGAATCACATTATAAATATAACAGTTACAGAAACATGGTTTGTACCAAATTTTATAGTCCTGGCTGAAATTTCAAGACCCATAGCTAAGCCAAATTTGATTTTAGTTAAAGTTTGATTAATTTTTAATAGAACATTATATTAGGTCAGGAATCAGCTTGTGCATTGTAAAATTTAACATTAGTAACTGCTTTTGAAAAGGCATGACTTTTTCTAACACTTAAATTTTGTTTACATATAAAAAAAAAAAAAAAGAAAAAAAGTAAAGTCCTGGAAACTGGAATTAACCACATTTTATAAAATTGAATCAAACAGAAATTAATGTTGTGCTCATGAAAATCATACTTAAATACATATTATAGCTGTACTTTTTTTTAGATTGAAAAAAAATTTTCTTCTAGGTAAGCATTCAATTACACACTGACAAAATTTAACACAATAAAACAATTATTGCACACATGGGAGAGCAGTTTCTTCACAGACATACTAGATAAAATTGTTCCTTTTATGTAAAAGAGTAATAAATGGGAAAAATCAATATCCACTATGGTTTTTATTAAAAAAGAGCAACAGCCAGGAAGAACAACCCATTTTATATACATCAAAATTTAATTTCCAGGGAACAGGTATTGGGCTTGAAGCTTGTAATTTGTCTGGGAAGAGGAATATAAATTTTTTAAATGCTTTCCAGCTTAGATACAAATATTTTGTAGTGTTATTACTAACTTTCTGGTGATTGATACAATTCTCATTCTTTAGCACGAAGAATGATTAATTAAACGTATTTTCTATAATTCTTCTGTGCTCTTCCACTACGGATATCTAAACTGAGAAGATATCAAATGTTTGATAGTTAAAATCTATATTTCGTTTGTGTGTGCGAACTGTATATAACTCGTCCATTTTACATCACAAGCGAAAGCGGTTAAAGCTACAGAAACTCTCAAATCATTATACTAATCACTAATACCATAATGTCTACTGTAAATTTCTAAATCATTATACATAACGGTAAACATGAAATTTTTTTAAAGTGCCCGTAACAAAAGATTAATCTAATTAACAAAAGATAATTTGCTTATTTATAACGTATTTTACGTAACTGCTAAATAAATATAATTTGGAATATTCAAAAATACAAGAAAGAGTTAATTACTAACTTCAAAACAGTAGAAACGAGTCGAAACCTTAATCAAAATAAAAACACCACCAGAGAAACCACCTAGCAAGCGTTAGCTAACAGGCGACCGGATATTTCGCTCTGTTTGGGTATTTGAATACGGAATCGGCTAAAGAGCTAACTAGCTAACTAGCTAAAGAGCTAAAACGTTACATTGAATTCGGGGGGACATTGATTTAAAAATGTTGAATAAAAAGTTGGCAACACTGCTTCAAATTTCGTAAACTATAAACAATAAAAATGGATGACTCTGGAGGGAGTTTTGAATCTCTGTCAACAATTCAGCCTAATGTTCGACGTTTAGGTAACTGTTTTTGATAATAAGTGTGTCATGATGTAAATATAGTATTGTTATACAATCATTGGGATTGCTGTGAGATTTCTTTCAGCTATCTTTCATAACGACAGTTTGTAATTGCCTTACCCAAAATTTGTAGCTAGCAGTTATTGCTTACTCAAAATTGAGAAAACAATTTGTGTAAACATATAAGGAATCCCAAACCACATGACGTTTTAGACAAATATAACTTTATACATATTGTTATTTTACAAGCAGGGGGAAAATATTACGAGTGGTGATTTTCTGTGTAAGTTGATTATTTTTATTGCAGGGATAAAATGTCAATTACGGAGCAAATAATTTAAGCTGATGGGCCATAAAAATATTTTATTCAAAAATTAGAGATAGTTAATTGTTTGTCTTCTTCAATTATTTCGTTGTTGATTATTGCATCATAATGAATTTGAAATTTGTATTGCCCAATCAATCATTCCATCAGTTAAGAAATCAGAGTTGAGATAAGATCAAAGTTACACACATTCAAATGTGCTTATGGGATCATTTATTTACCGAATTTCTGACATGTCAATGGAGTATGGCTTGTTTCCTATAAAAGGTTTTAATAGATGTCTCTCTTTGCAAACCAATATTGGGTTTGATAGATGACATAGTTCTTTTTGTATCATGTGGTATTATAATTCTCTTTTCTCTGTTATTTGTTTATTCATATCTATTGATAACCAACGTTGCTTCAAAGCTATGTCAGTCTGACAGTGACTTTGAAAAAAGTTATAAAAAAAATGCAAAATGTCCTTACATTTCTCTCTTATAACTTAATTTAAATGTGTATAAAATGGATAATCAGAATACTGCATTTATTAAGATTTTTAACAGCGCTAGGCTATGTTCTCAAAAATGTATTTTCTTTTGATTTGCTTTATTAAAACTGACTTATAACTCTTTCTGCCAAGTATTTCTCTTTAACTCAGATATACTCAATCTGAAGTCCACTAAGCTTTTGTATGTGGCCCAAATAACTGACACTCATTATCAGATAGAGTCAATCAGCTTTTGTAATTTTTGGAATAAGTGCTTGAAAAAGACAAGACTATGACGAAAATGTGCCCATCTGCTGCTGCTCATGTTGTTTGTATCAATGTATCTTTGGGAATCATTCTATTCCAAAATTAAATATGTGATGATAAAAATTGGCTTAATGATTCTTACCTTAACCCTCAAACCGACCCATGAATTTGTTGCCACTATCAGGACTATCGGTCAAATTGACCCCCAAGCCTAAGAGGCTGTTATTTTTGCATTATTACGATGGAACTGCATGTTGATATTGTGCACAGGGTTGTTTGATTTATATTAGTGATAAATAGTGAGGGAAAAATCATCTACACTTATTTATTCAATTTATTTAATTTATTTTGATCTAGTATCTACATCATCAAATCGTACGGCTCTTAAAATAATTGCACAATGTTTCTCAGACATAATTGCTCAAAAAATTAGCCTGCCAGTGATTGAGGTAGAGAAGAGTGATGTCAAGGCTTCGCAGGATACTTTAAAAATTGCACAGAACACTGAAATCCCTATCAAGATCGGTAGGCCAGTTATTGCCACTGAGCAATAACTGGCCTACCAGTCATTTTGACCACCATACTTTTACAAAATTGCAACTTACTGGCAAATGGCAAGCATTTGTGAAACCCTGATGTGCTCTCCTTGATGTCCAGGAACTGACTGAGGATGTCAAAGCTAGCCAAGCGTTCATGCCTCTCCCCACTCCTGCCCTACCCCTTAGTTCCACCGCTGCTGGTCATAATGACCGGTGGGCCGGTTTGAGGGTTAATGACAGTGAGAGTAACATGTAGCAAGTATAACCTGATTTGTCTAAAATGGTCGAAAGTTTGTCTCAGCATCAAAGGTCACACAAATTTTTATAAAAATGCTTGGATACATTTAGGTTTTTTAATTATTATATTATGAGATATAATGTACTATATTAGCACCCATATGCATGTGGTCCAAGGGGAAAAAAAAGAAAAAGATTGAGTATGGCTGTTTTAACTTCTCTTTTCTCTGTTCCATAAGAATACAAAAAAAACATACTTTGAAAAATTTGCTTGTTATGACCAAGAGCTCTTTATATGTATGCTCTCTGGTACATAGATTATATGATGTGTTTTTGTAATTATAATTAGCAGTTTGAGTTTCAAGTACATTTCTCTTCATGAAAATGTAAAAATACTATGTTTGTAAGTAAAAGGAAGGCAGATTCAGCTCAGTATTAAATGATATAAAACATTTAATACTAAGTTAAATCTGTGCAGTACTAGCATATTCTAAAAAGTTTTAATTAACTTAAAGTTTTGATTATTTTAAAAGATAACAGAGGAGGTTTATATATACTTATATATATATATATATATATATAATAATAATAATAATTTGTATGTACCACACTTTTTTACTTAAATAAACTCTTATAAACTTTTGTTATAATGTTTTGGTCCGTAACAATTTCTTTAAATCAATTTTGAAAATCCCTGTACATAGGGAAATTTTATATTTAATATTCATTGCTGATGTCTTTTCTCCTTTTTCTTTTAGATCCTTTCTGGGCAACACGATTATGGCAAAAATTAATAAGGGAAGCAACTTCAAATGTTAAAGTTTGTCGACAGAGGCATTTCCTAAAAAATTATGATAATGTGTTTAATGGAGAAGACCTTGTAAATGTGGTTTTGAACTTTTTGAAAGAGTGCTCATCAGAACTTGATGTCAGTCGTATAGATAGATTGAATGCTCTCAAAGTAATGTCTTGGATTATTTGTAAAACTTTTCTTTGTGAAATTTTATTCAAATTAAATTAGATTTTATTTTGTGATTAGAGACTACTTTTAGAATTTCATATGTAACTTTGATATTTATGGGCTATTATATGTTATATTATTGTTATTATGGAAATTTGTTTAAAAACATCAAAATTTTAACAAGATCTTTATATTTTTAATTTTCATTTATAAATAAACTTCTATTTAGGTAATGTTTTCTCTGGGGAAAATATCAGATAGTTTTGTTAATTTTATCTGCTTAAATGCTAATGCAAGTATCTAAATTGTCTTTTAAATTTGAAAACTGCTTTGATTGTAACTCTTAGTTTTATTGTAGGTATGCCAAGTTCTGATGGAAAAAAATTTATTTGAAAGTGTTTTGGCAAAAAGCAATTTAAAATTTGAGGACAGTTCTCATAAGTTTTATCGTTTCATAGAAGAAGATGACAAAGTTATTTCTAATGAAACTGCATGTGACAAAGAAAAACACAGGTTTGTTTTACTTAATTAAAATAAAAAAATTTTTTTCTTGTTTATGTTACATATTTAGTTTAGGCGACAATGTTTGTGGAGAGGTATCATGGGATTTTTATCAAAAAAATGTTTTGGTTATTTGGATTAGATCAAAGAAAATTTAGAGAAGATAAATTAATTTAGCTTAAATTTGCTCAGCAAAGCAAGCTTACATAAATATTCTATACAGATTAATCCAAAAGAAAATATCCTAAGTTTATATAGGAACCAAGTTATTCCCATTTTATTCATATTTTAAAATGAATAATTTTTAATTAATTTATTTATTTTTGTGAAGGAGAATCATTCACATCAACATATATTTCAGTTATTACTACTTCTTATCATCTGTGAAGTTTTTCTTGAAGCATTTCGATTTTAATTATATATTTTGCTAAAAAATAGAATTAATATGGATAAAAATTCTTAGCTTGCTATGAGAGATTAACTGAATATTTTCAGTGTTTTAAAATAAGTAAATCATTAGTTGAAGATAAACAAGCTTATTATAAATATTTATCCTAAATGTTTGTAAGCAATACTATTTTTAATTTTAAGTTTGTAGTAATGTTTTTATACATTTACTTATATTTCAGTTCAATTTTTGAAGAAGATAAGGAAAATATTTTTCTCTCTCCAATTCCTAATAATGCAAGCTTTCTTGGATCTGATGTTGTCAACTCAAGCAGTATCAAACGTTGTTCAAACAGGCGGTCTCTTCGTTTCAAAACCCCTTTAATGAGGGTTCGAGACACAAAACCTAGTCCTGTTCGATTTTCAAGGCGAAATGCTCGTGACACAGATGAAGAGGGTAAGTACATAAATGAGCATCTGCAAACAAGTTTGTATTAAATATAGTTGATCCCGGTTAATTGGACCACATTGAGACATGATCATTTTGGTCCTATTAACCGGCTGGTCTGATTAAACGAACATGCCTTATGTTTCAAGACGGGATTTGGTCTGATTAACCGGAATCGACTGTATTCCAAAATTAGCCCTGCATTTTCATGTTAAAATATTTCACATATTATGGTGACATTTTATTGTTTATAATATAAATTTTGTAGTTTTAAACTTAAAATAATATTTTTCTGGTTTGTTTTAAAATGTACTACCCTTTTGAAATTCATTGCAAATTTTTATGTGATTTGGTCTTTTCTTGTTGTACCTAAAGCCTATATTTTTCAAAACCAAATATTTAATTAATTTGAACAGATTTTGATTTCTTTAACCATGTAGTGTGAACTGTTATAAATCTAAAATAAAAATACATTCTAACTGAATTTGTCTAAGCTTATATTTAATAGTATTCCTCCTCCCATTTCAGATTGTTTATTCTCTTAGATTAATGTTGAACTGAATGAATAGTACTCCCATATACATGGTTAATACTTCCTTGACCAACTGTGGTTATGTTAGCTGCTGATAATACCAAATGCTGTTTATATTATGATATTTGTGTACTGTACATAAATGTGAAGTTTAATTGATAAATAATATATATTACAACATTAGTAAATCATAAGCATTGTCTTCAGCATAGCATAAAGCTTGTCTATCTAAATCAGAATCACCAAGAACAAACACAACACTTCAGTTTAAAAAGTTTTGTAAAAGATTTTTTTTTCTTTCTTTTTGAGTTTCTTATATAGGATGAAATGGAAAGGAGTATCATAATTTACTTTTAAAAAGAAATAAAGTTCAGAATAATGTAAAGAAAATATGAAATTTATGAAGTACATTTTGCTTAAAATAGTGTTTATATATTACATTTTATATTGTCACCATGGATTGAAAACATTCCCTTTTTAATATTTTACTGACAAAACCTTTCTAAATGTATTATTCCTTATGCTTGCTAATATTTTCTGATTGAATTATCAGTAGCATATCAAAGAAGACTGTAGTGCTCCATACCAACCAACCAAGTTTTAGCACCATCTCGTTTTTAGTTTTCAATTACCGCCTCAGTTTCTCTTTCATATTTTTTAATTATTGCAGAATATGTTGACTTATACTATTGCAGGTTAAATCATCCATATTTACATTATTTGAAGCAATAAAACTAACTATGTTAGCCTAGGAAGGAGCTTATATAATTTATGATACCATGCCTCCTGGAAGTAAGTTTTTTATCAAACTATGTCAGCATCTATGATTAATGTCATAGTTTACAATAACTCTTCCCACTGTGTACTGAATTAATTAATGGCAGGAATTCTGCATATAAAATTGCAGTGAGTTCAGTGGATATTATCTTGCCGAAAAGCTCTTAATTAGAGAAAATCCAAGAGTTTTCTTGAGCATCCTAGAGAGGCAGAATACTTTTTGTGAACTGGATATGTTTTATTTAGAGGGGAAATAAATTTCTCTTGAGATTTATCTATGTGCAATATATTTAAATACTTGAAACTCAGCATTTTTTATGTCTTAGAACAGATATTACCTTAATATTTTTAAAACAATACCATTCCATCTAAAGTGCTCTTCCTGAAGATAGAGCACCATTCTTATTATAAAAAATATTTCAATGAAGCTCTTAATTATAAAAATTCCTATAATTTAAATTTCTTTGTACTAAAAAAATAAATAAATAAAAAAGAAACATATATATTTGGTTACGCCTGCTCTTATTTGTATAGTTTTAGTACCTTTTAAATTGAAATTGTCTCAAATGATTCTGCCTCTTTTTGAAATCATTGAGGAGGCAGAAAAGAGGCACATGTGAGTATGACTGCACTCATTCATTTTTGTGTAGTAAAAATAGCTTATAGTACTAGCTATGGATATTTCATGTCATGCAATTCTTGCGCACCTGATGAAATGCTGAAATACTACTCCTGGTATAGGCTGTATATATATATATATGTATATATATATATATGTATGTATGTATGTATGTATGTATGTATATATATACTGAACATTCCTTTTCTGCTGTGAGAAAAGCTTATTTTAAAATTAATGGTTGTGACTTTTCTTCCAGTAGCTTTTATAGAACTGAGAGAAACTGCTTTGGCCATTCTCCTTCACCTGGTTGACATCCCAGTGCTTGAAAGTTTATTAGAAGTTCCACCTGACCTGGCAGAATTACCTGAAGCACCTCAACCCTTTGTTCTAGAGAATGACTTCACACCAAGGAAGATGAAGCCTTTAAACCAAGACTTTCATGGTCCTGTAACTGACTTGCCATGGATTCGTGCTGCTTCAGTTTGCCTTGGAGGTGGACATCCTCCAGGTTTAGCTGGCTTGTGGTCTGTTCAAGCTTGCAAAATTTTATGCTACAAGGCTGTTTATGAACGTTTCTCTTGTTCAGCAGAATCTATTATTCCTGGAGAGTATTTTTCTGTTTGTATTGCCATTGTTAAAATGCTCAAAGGGGATCAGAGAAATAGGGCTCTGTACGCACTGCAGCTCCTGGCATTTCATTTGCCAATTAAACGACGACAACAGTTACAGCATTTGCTTTATTTTCTACATGTTGTTGTTGAAGATTTGTTTGTTAGTATAGACAAAAAGGTAATTATTAGTCTGAAATTTGAAAGAATTTAAAATAAAGCTATAGCTATACATGTTTTAACTGGAGTTAACTCTCAGATTTTTTTATGTTCTTGAAAGTTATTTTATTGTCTGGTAACTATAGTCAACTAATGCTTGTATTTAAATGTAGGTGCTGAAAGTAAATTAAACATGTGAGCATATCCTTCAAGTAGTTGTATTGAACAATACTTGAGTACTTTAAAAATAACTTTAATAATAATAAATATACAGCAAGTTTGATTCACTAATAAAAATCTTTTGACTTGTCCTTAGTTAACATGATTTCAAATAACATAACCTTAGTATATTTTCTGGCAGAATAAATGGAGTTAATTATGTTTTAAAATCTCTTTTTATTTCAAACCTTGGTAACTTTGATACTTTATTAACAATATTTCATAATTACCAGGAAATTCTGATGTGGTAAAAATGTTTGATCATGAAATTTTCTGGTCATTTGTAACCATGTGGTAATGTCACTGATTTGTGAACAAACACACTGTACGCAAACTGATAAACTGACAGACATAGACAAGTAAACTGCTCTCTAAAACTCATGCTCAGTTGAGATGACTTCTCAAAATTTTAGCTTTTTAAAAATATTATTTATTTATTATTTTATTGCTTACAATGAATGAATATAAGAGAAACACTATGAAGAAAAATGGTTTTGCATTTAATTAACCACAATATAGAAACAAACCTCTAAGCTGCATACCCTATACAAAATTGAAATCTCTTTCTCATCAGTACACTGTTAGACTCAGATAATTGTTGACTGACATTTAAACATGAACATTAAAATTGTTTTGTTTTTACGTACTTAAATTTATTTTCTTGTTGTATTGTAAAGCATGTATCCCAGAGAAATGGAAAAAAATATCACATTTATAATATTTATTGTCATTTTTATATTTACTTATAAATTTTATTAAAGGGAAAATTTTACTATTAAAGTACAAATGAGATTCATAGTTATTAAATAAAATTATTTACCAGTTATAATAATCTTAAATATTTTTAAAAGCAGTACTTTGAATCTCTTTTAATTATAAGAAATTTATGTGTTTTGTATGTAAGAAAGTTTACTGTTTTGGTCACTGTATTTAAAATTTAATTATTGTTTTAGATAACTAACTATGAAGCAGTCATACGGGATTTCCTACCTGTTGTATTTAAACATCCGCTAGTTTCAAAGGAACCTCAAAAGATCTTGTTTGATTTTCTCCTTCTGAAATCAAATACTATCTTTACTGCTCCTTCAATCTTATGGAAGATTAAAGAAAGTGGTGAGTTGTAAACTGTGTATTGTATAATATACTTTTGAAGTGTCAGAGGTATTTGGGATCATTAAGTATATTTAACACTTTTCAAAATTACTTCTTATTAGATTGTTTTAATTTCTTTTCACAACTTGCAGGCCTTAAACTAGATTACAAGAATCACTTTACATATATTTTGTAAAACTTTACCTACTGAAATTTCCCGGGCTATATTCTTTTCTAATGGATTGGAAATTTAGTAAGTAACTTTAGAAAAGTCTTAAGCGTTTAAGCTTCTTGCAGTTATGGGCAAAAAAGAAATAAGATATATTTAAGAGAACATATTGAATTCAGGTAAAAATACTAAGATCTTAAAAATTTTGGGCTATTTAAACTTTTTAAAGCAGTACACCTTGAACTTTTTGGTAACATTTCATGGCTAAAGATTTACACATGAAAATATTAATGCAACATAAATTTTTATTACATAAATTCAAATTTTAATTTAAACAAAACAATCTTAAAATTGGTAATTAATGCGATATTGGATATTTCAAATCTGTGGCAAATAAATTGAATATCCAGTTCTCAGGCATTTGTCCAAATGAGTGTCAGTGAAGCTTCATTTGTACTTTAATTTTAAATATTTCATATTGGAAAACAAAGATTCACAAGCATATGTTGAGAGTTATATTTCAGAGCAGGAAAAAGAAGCTGACTCACAGCGAGGGGAGAGCAACGCTGTCAACAGAGCAGGCTGGTCAGATTATATTTACGGTTTTACAGTTTTAATTTTTTTACTAAAATTATTCATTATAACTGCAAGCATTTGTTGTTCAAATATCTGAAATTTAGATATTTCAATGGCAGCACTTTAAAATTGTTTCGTGGGCACCACGTTGCCAACCCCTGTTTTAAGGGGTAAACAGATTTTTAGATTTTATTACTAGAAGTTGAAAGAGCATTTTAGATTATTAAATTTATGAATTACTGTAAAGTTATAAATATAATAAGCTACAGGGCAGAGAACATTATAATAATATGAAAGATAATGAAATTTTGTCGCACCCATGCTAATGTAGCAACACTAAAAAAAATTAAACTCATGACACAACAGTCCGATGTAGACCAAGGCCATTGGTGCACATCTCCGCTTTCTTGACCGTGGGCTTGGGTGCCATACAGCATATATCTCAGATGGTCAACCTAACACGGGACCCCCAGAGTTAGTTCCCAAGCATGTTTGGTCCTTATTTTATCGACCCACTCAAGGGATGAAAGGCAGAGTCGACCTTGTCCATTCACAGGATTGAACCCTGGACCTGTGGTGTGGCAGATTTAAGCTTTTAACCACTATGCCACCGGGTGTCAATGTAGTAACACTGTCTACCCAAATTCTTTTAGTGATGTCAGAGCATGTTTTTCCTCTGATGATTTAAAATGTTATGCTTACTTGCTTCAGTGGCATGTTGCTTTTAACTAACGTGTTTAAGTGTTTTAACTAAATGGTGTTTAAGTGCTTCTAATTTGTTTTGTGTAAAGAAGTTGCTTATGTTGGTAGCCACAGATTGATTTACTTTAAAACATTAAATGCTTAATTTGTTTCCTCTGAAGAGTCTAAATCATGGATATTATTGTTAATAATGATTTTTTAAAGTTCTTTGAAATTAATTGTAAGCTGAGATAGTTTTCTTAGGGCTAATTGGCATGTCCTAAATTTAATGCTTTCATTTTGTCTAATTATATTTTTCATTGCAGTTTATGATAAAGTTTTTATTTTGCTAAATTTCATTACAGTCAAAGAAAACAAAATGAAATATTAGAAATATAGTAAAGGAAGAGAGCTCCTAATTTAATTTTTTTTTTAAACAAAAATTATAACACAATTTAGTTTTTATTTCATATTCACTAAAATACCAGTTAACTTTTGTAGTGGATATAATTTAAATTAAATGTGATTGTATATAAATGTTTCATTAATATGCATGAATTTGTACTGTTTACAAATTCTAATGTCTGTTGTAGAAGACATTATTTGTCTGTAAGTTTTCATTAAATAAAATTGAAATTGGATAGTTTAGATTTTTTTAAAGTATAAATTGAAGAGGATTGGGATGTAAAATTAATGCTAAAGAAATATATTAACAAAATTTATATTAATAAATATAATTGTAAAAGTATTTTGAGCTTCTGTTCATATAATATAAAAAGATCATTTCCTGAATTTTTAAGGCTTTTTAAACAAATATTTTTTAGCCATATGTATTGGATCTTAAATCTGACCAATTAGCGACTGCACCTTGTATTTCTTCATAAGGGGTTAAATCATGTAAAAATATTAAAATTGAACAAATTTTCCATATTGTGCTATCATGATTTCCTTTTGTCTGAAATGTTTATCATTTTATTTTCTATTTTTTTAAAATTTGATATCATTTAGCTATCTCCTTGTACAACAAATGAAACTGTTTTTCTCATTTTCATAGAAATGAGGAAAATTGTGCTAATACACAGGATTTCTAATAGACAGGACAATATAAATAATTGGGCACAGTGGCCCAGTTGACAAGAGCAGCGGGCCAGTGATCGGAACATCCCTGTTTCGATGCTCGTTGCAGCAAATCCACTGCCGTGTTCACTAATGGTGGCTGGGGCACATAAAATAGGTTGTGGTTGCAATGTTCTTCAAGTTCTCAAATTTACCTCTGGAGGTGGGGGGGGGGGGTCAAGTGTTCTGGTCTCATCACTTGACTTGGTTCAAAATTATGGGACCGGTCATTTAACCAAGTTAGACTCCGACCCTTGTGGTGCTAATTCAAAACAGGAGCCGCTCCTTTCAGCCCAATAGCCTGTTAGGACCTGGTGAATAGAACCTTCAAGCAGGGAGCATTTGCAATAACAACAACATATAAATAATTTCCTTAAAAAACAACTAAAAACTAAAGGGTTGAGATAGTCACAAGTTTTTATGAGTAAAAGGTATAACTCAATGTAATGAAATTTAACAATGATGATAAGTGATAATAAATTTAGCAATCTCAATAAACTGGTTTAAAATATATATATATGTATATTTTTACATTGACTTAAAAGTAACAATATTTATTTAAATATTGCCAGGTTATCTGGTTTTTACTGTTTGTAAAGTTGGTCCAAACTTATTTTAAATATGTTGCATATTACAGGTTTAAGACTGTGTGAAGCTGTGCCTCCAGAATGCTTGGAAACAGTCACAGAAGGATACACTAAAAAATGTCTAGCTGATTTGGCTTCTTTTATTGTTGACAGCACAGAAATTAAATTGGCTGAAAAGAAAATTTGGTTGAAGAAACTCAAGAAACACCATAATGAAGTTTATGATTTCTGTCATATCACTGAGTGAAAATGAATCATGTCCACTTTCATATTATTGGAAAAAGGAAGTATTTCATTGCCATGTATTTATATATTTTTATTTTGTATTATTCGCCAAACGAGTCAATTTTATCAATAAATTTATGTAAAAAGAAAATATTTTGAACTTTTTATGCATCCTAAGCTTTGTGCACTCTAACAACATTTTTGCAATTTTTCTCATTCATTAATGTAAAATCATTGTTCCCAATATGTTGCTAAAAATATTTTTCTAGTGTTTCAGTTTTTTCTTTCTTATAAAAATGTTTTTTAAAAGGGGCAATGAGAGACAAGTAATGATAAGTTCATATTTTTCGCTAACAGTCAAATTATTTATTTGGTCGGATTAATTTCAACCCTCTAGGTATTTGAGACATTTTTCCCGTCACATACTTTCTATTTGAAAAGTGTTTGGGAGAAAATTATACCATCCTTGACTTGGTGTTCAAAAACATTTCAGATGGTACAATTTTTACACTTTTGAATACTGAACTAGAGGTTGGAATAATTAGCCAGAAATGCTCTTTCTTGAAGAGAGACACTGGGAAAAAAAGTCTAAAACGTTTAGAGGGTTAAGGAGGCTGATTTTTCTACCACAGGTTAAATACCCACTTTCAGCATGTTGTTTTCCTTCCATTTTCGCTGTGGTGTGGAGGTATTTTCTTTGATTTCAGACAATATAGACATGTATCTGCGAAAGAAGATACTTTCCTTGACAATACGGGACTTTAACCCATTAAATACATTATTATCTCAAGTTAAAGTGTCGATAAGTTTGTTTTCCTGTGAGTGACAATGAAGTAGGTTCGTCATCATATGAAACAACAGAGCCTGTATTTAACCCACTACTACAAAAAATTTCTGGTCGGCTGATGATGTTGAATCTTTAGCTTCTTTGCTGTTTTCTGTGGTTTAGCTTATTTGTTACGAAACAACAAGGCATGTTATTTAATTGGTGAATGCTGCAACATTGTCCTCGATTTCAGTTCTCAAGGTGTAAACATCGTTGTAAACAGGCAGTGAAGTGCACAAAAATCATAGGTTGCACTGCTGCTGAATATCAAAGAACTGGCTATACCTACCATCTACTGTCTGGCATTCGGTACCAAAGTCTGTGGGTTCGAATCCCACTCTTGGCATGGACGTTTGTAGCCATTTGGAATCGGCTTTAAGCAAGTGGTCCCGGACCAGTTAGCCCTCATGTAGCAAAAATTGACCGTAGCGCTTCAAACCTAACCAAACCTACCATCTACTGCAGTAAAATAGTTGTTTCTTCCATTTGTGAGTCAGTAGTAAACATGCAACAGGTAATGATAGGTTATAAATTAAAGATTAGCCAGGACAAGAATTTGCCAACATTTTTATATATGGGCTTGTGGCGGCCCAGTGGTACATCGCGCTGGGGTGCGAGCTTCGGTGCAAGCTTCGGTGCTGAGGGTGCTCGGATCGAATTCTGACGTCGCGCCACGAAAAATGCCTCCGTTCGTGTCGTCCCTTCATAGGGGGTAATGCTGTCCGCCTATATGGTGCCTCCACAATAAAATGGGCAGTAAAATTGCGGCGTAGTATAGGCGAATGTTTGACGACAAGTGCCTCCGCATTGGAAAAAAAACAAACAAACCATTTTTATATATTTACTAGATGTATTACCCGGCTTCGCTCGGGATTCAGTTTCTGTTATTTTTTTTCAATGATTAGCCTCATGTTATGATGTTCTACAGTTTTCGCTAAAATTCTTTTGCGGTATCAAATAGCATTAGTTTGTTTTCGGTGCTGTCGTTGTTCATCGCTTTCCTCTCCTTTCGATGTTGAAACTCAAAGACAATCGTATGTTCGACGCGTTAACTTAAGTTTCTTCATCAGTCTCACTGCTTCGAATCACTACAATTCGAATTCTGTTACCTTCGAGCTCTTGGGAATGTTTTTTCTTCAGATTCTTGTGTGCGTCTAACTGCATTTCGAATTCTGTTGGCTTCGCGCTCATCTGTTTTTTTCATCACATTGCTCATTTCTCAACAATCTTTGACATTTTCCCCTTACTTCTGCAGGATTAAAAGTTGCTCTCCTCTTTTTTGGGCATTTTAAAGCATTAATTTACAGCTAGTCAATAACGTTTGAATGGATTTATTATTATAGAAAAATAATCAATAATGTTTGAATGGATTGAGATCACATTCAATATTAAAACACAGCAAATCTGGTAATTATTATAGAAAATGTATATACACGTATTTCATGCTCGGAATTCTTTCTCAAAACTAAATCGTCTGCTACGTTTCAATGCCACTTTCAGACTTTCTTAATTATAATATACACGTATTTCATGATTGTAATTCTTTCTCAAAACTAAATCATCTGCTATGTTTCAATGTCACTTCAGTTATATAAATCATCGCGTCAAGGCTAAACGCACGTGTTTCTAGCTAAGTCAACGCGTCCTGCAGTATATTTGAGTTTGAACAGGTAGCTTGGGATAGTTTCAATTCATGAAATGGATAGATAACACATTCATTGAAAATGAATGACTTTCCATCCTTATATTTTCATTTTTAAAAAGAAACATTCCGGCGTTGCCACGTACATGAAAATAATATATCAAATTCATTCTTGCATGCGCCAATATATGAATAAATCACGTTTTTAATTCATGTCTATTTATTTTTACGGAAATGTTATAATTTAATTGGCAACAATGAAATGTTAAAATGGCTTTGAACAAAAATATCCGGGGAAATTTGGCGATTTTCAATATCCGTTGATACTTCTAACATAATTTTGGAATGGAACGTCGTAGCGGAATGAAAATAGTCTATAACCATCGCGCAAGTTCAAGCAATAAGTTGACCAAGTTTTATCGCAATCGGATGAACGGTACGGCAGCGCATAAAATACGAACAAACAAACAAACATTCATTTTTATATATATAGATTTATTTTTAAAATTTTCAATGGCAAATATAAAACAAAAGATAAAAAGTAAAAGGAAGAAGGAAGCAGGACATATTAATTGCTCAATATCGACTACAGAGATTCCGAGCCGACAGTGCCTTACAGGTCTGGAGATTGGACATGTCCTTAACTTGTTTATCAAAAATAATGCAGAAAGGACTTTATAGAATTTTCCAGCGGCTCAGATCTGCAAGCAGTCTTGACCAGTTAAAATCCGGATCATGGCTACCGAGTCCTTCCTCGGAAAATTTGGAATGAATGCACTATTAACAACCCATAACCTATTAGAATTGCTATCTATTAATTCTTGATGAAACGGGTCCTTCAATTTCTTCCGGATAAATACCCTAATAGAATTATATGCGAACGGCCTACACGGGCTCTGCATCTCTCTGAAAATCCGTCCACGAGTTCATTTCCTGGGATTCTGCAATGTGCTAGAATCCACTGTAAAACGACTTCGATGTTTTGTGATGACAGTATATTGATTAAGGGACACACTCGAGAATTTCACCGGTTTTGTAGCATTCCAATGGGCCAATGGCTTCAATGGCAGTTCGAGAATCAGAAAGTATTACACATTTTTGGAACGTGATTGAGTGGTATGTCAACTGGATCAATTTACAAACATTTTCTTTAATTAATAAATAAGGCAGTCCTTGTGCACTACAAAGTACAGCACAAGGCTTACAGCAGTAAGTAGAAACAACAGAAAAAATACAAACAGACTAATTACAAACAAGAGTAATTAAGAACAGAAACAGCAAAGGCAATAAATTTACAGAAAGAGAAAAAAGCCAGTTTGTGACCGACCAAAACATGAAGCGGAGGAGGAAACCTAATGTTACAGGAATCCAATTCCACAATAAAATCCCTTCTCCCTTCAGTAAGCTTGGAGCAGTCAAAAAGCAAGTGTTCGACATTTTGAACCCCGCCCACGCTGCAGGAGCACAGATCAGTGTCTGATAATCCAGATTTCTTGAGATAGCAATTGAAATTGCCGTGGCCAGTGAGAAATCACTGTAAAAAAGTGAAAATCACTGTAAAAATGCTTGTTATTTAGTCTTTGCGAAATTGTGAGGAAAAATAGTTTAGTTAAAGAGGCAGTTGATGAATTCTGGTACAGCTCATTCCATAAGAGAATGGTCTTTTTGTGATTCTCATTGCGAACGTGAGATTTAGGGATGCTCACAGGATCAATGGTGTTTAGCTTTGTAGCTTGCTTTGCCAGCCAGTCGGCTCTTTCATTACATTGTACACCGAATTTCCTGTTGTTCCTGAAATAAATACAAACGCGCGCTCAAAAAGCTGAATAAGGGCCCGTTCACATAAGAGTCCGGTAGCGGAAGCGTTAAAGTATTGAAATATATTTAACCAATGACAAACCTCCAAACGATTAGCAACGAAATTTTTAACGCCTAAGATTGCTTTATCTCCGTCTCAACTCCATCTTTCCTTTTACGCTTCCGCTACCGGACTTTTAAGTGAACAGGCCCTAACACGCTTAATCCAAAAAATACGACTTTGCATACCGTAAAAACTGAACTAAGAAAGTTATTCTGTTGTCCTCTGTAGTTTTTTTTTTAACTACAGAGATGAATGAACTGCAGATTTTAATTTAAATTAAGGTATAATTCTAACAAAACTTCGCGCATGTACAATTTTATTTTTATTCAATATTTTTTTTCTTCTGAAGATAGTCCGTTATATTCCTTTGTTTACTAGCCATGTTGACATTCCTTCGTACAATTCGATTTTTTTTCTAAAACATTTTCTTTATGTAATGCGCGGAATAATGAGGAATTTGCACATGTGGGGAAAATGCTCATTTCTATTTTTTATTAACAGATTGGTTATCAAATTGTTCGAAAACATCAATTAAAACGTATATATATAGATCTAAATAATAAGAATTTTAAATTTAAAATAAGCGAAAAGTGTTGAAAAATCAGGTGACCTCAAAACGCTACGTGATTGGTTTTGACGTCACTATGCACCATGCTTCAATGTTTACATTTGTCTAGCGCGAGATTCTACGTTTCCTCCTCTTAAACTAACATTTTAAAATCATATTTTTTTCTAATTTGGTTTAATTTTTCTAATTTTAGTTTGTGGCTATTGTTTATTCCCCCTTTTTTTAAAATTATATTCTATCGTCGTCTTTATTCTTAGTTTTATTTCTGTTTTGTTTACCATGGCGTTATTACCCGGTTTTGCAAAAGGGCAATCTGACAACCTGCCTAAAATGGATTCATTTGCAGTGTTTTCCTTTTTGGAAAATAATCCAAGTTTTATGGGAGCAGAAATACGAGGATTTAAAGTTCAGAGGGATGTATATATTTGTTTGCATTTTTTATTCTAGTTATGTAATGTAGATTGTAGAACGCTGACGTGCGTTGTACTTTACACAAACTTTAAAGTTACACATTGTTTATGCGTATTATTAAATTAATATCGTACTCTAAAAGTTTAATAAACAGCTTCTATTATTATTCATTCATAGTATATGTTTAATTTTGTAGAATTAATTAGCTCTGCAACATTACAAGTAGTGTCTGTTATAGGATATTTAGTATTTTTAATTGTGTATTAAAAAGTTGACAGAAATTAAAAACACTACCAAATTTACGAATGTGTTCAGTGTTCTGCATTCATATCATAGAAATATGTGTATTTTAAATGGTAAAGGAATTATAATAAATCTGAACTATTCATGATAATTAAACTTTTGACTAATCACATACTAAGTGGTGCAAAGAAACAAATGTTTACTACTCAAAATAATTTTAAACAATCCTCTAACTCCATAATTTTGTGTTTTAAAAACACATTTTTAAATTAATGCTTTAGTACTTAGAAAGTTACTTTTACTTAGATTTGGACGATAAGGCTATGGAGATAATGCTGTAGGATATGTTCAGGTAAAAAGGGATGGAGACATCTGTACAGTCAATGCAAGGGTGACACCAGAACATAATGTCACAAAAAAGACTTACAGTGTGGAACTCAAGTTGAATGAAAAGGATGAAAATGTCCTTTCCGTCCAATGCAATGATTGTGCAGCATCTTTGGATGAGTTCCTTTATGTATTATATTTAATTTTATCTAAAAGTTTTAATGATAGTGTGTTTGGGGTAGATACAATAGACCATCCATGGTTAGCTTTCCCTGCTTTAAGTAATTTATAAATAATTAGAAATACTTCAGCAGTTATAAAAAAATCTTTTTAATACGATACTTTATACATTTTATGTAAAAAACTAGCACCCAAAACTAGTGTAAAAAGATTAATTAAAAATAAACTTACAAAATAATTAATATATTTTATGCTTTTGTCACATTTTGCACACAAATTGTATTTATTTTAAAATTTCATCACCTACCCCCAACCCAGCATCTGGTGAATTCCATTGTAACGGACGAAACATTCACACACAAAATAAATAATAAAAAGATTATGAGATGCATATTAATGCTTCAAAATAGGAGAGTATTATTTTTTCCTGATAAAACCAATTCCTGATAAAAACTAAAGATAAACTTGACAGGTTTCAAAATTTATTTCTGGTGTATTTAAGCTGAAAAAAAAAATCTTTAATGTAACGGATGCTACATAAAATGGAACATCATTTGTACTATAGCATCATAAGATAAAAAAATCTGTGAATCTATTATGTCAATTTGTTCAAAAATTTTAAAAATAGCATCACAAGACATGCCTGTAATTTATCAGAACCTTGACATAAAAAATCAGTCATTTTTTTCTGTAATAAAAAATATTAAAACTATTTGTAACAGATGTTACATATAATACATGATGCTGCAACTGTACCCTTAACTAGGCTATTTATATTCAAAACAGTCACAAACATGCATTTATTTTACTTTTATAGTTTTTACATTAATATTAAATTTACTCCAATTAAATTCAGTGGCATAATTTACGTAAGTAATAAGGTATAAAAATGATAATTTTACTTGCTAAAAAAACTTACAAATAGATATTTTCCCATTACATCCCCTACAAAACAAACTTAATATAAGGAAAAAGCAATAGTACGTTCTAGTTCTAGAGGTCATAAGCTTTCCAATGATATATAACACTTAATAATTTGTTTAAAATGATTTTCTTTCGTAATGGTTTCATGTTAGGTGGAATTCACCATCTGGAGACTATAACTCATAACAAAACTCGTTGTGTTTACAAATATATTTAAATATTTATTTAAGTGGAAAATGTCAAAACTTGTATTTTAAATTCATATTTGCTGCAATGATTTGGCAAATCATCTGTATCACATTAAAACTCACAATTATAGCTAAATTAAAAAATTATGGAATGAGGATTTTTTTTTTCGTCGCGTTTCATTGCAACTGTCCATGATTTCCTTTTGACATCATCTGTTGGAACACTAAAAAAAAGCTTTCCAGGTGTATTTACCGTTGTGCTTGTGCAGCAAGGTACTAAACAATATTTAAAATTTTCTGTAACACACTTTGACATCTTAAAAATAAAGAAAAAACACTAGATATCAAACTCAAACTACGCAACACAATCCAAACACCGAAGTAAACAAATTCGCCATAGTGCATTGTGACGTCACATGTATCCGCGTAGGAAAAGTAGCGTTTTTGAGACGAAGTAAATAGTGCGCGTTTAAAAACAAATTATGTTAACTTTTAGAGTTCTAAAACTAAAAAAAAAAGATGCTTTCGATCATATTTTTCTATTTTCTATATCATAAATGTAAAATAAAAAAACGTGCAAATTCCTCATTCACATAACGGATAATACGTCTGACCAATTAATTTCCGTCGGGTCAGTGGCATATTTTACCATTTTGACATTTATTGACCAAAACGGCTGCTCTAAATTCTCTTCGTTTGATTATACATGTTCTCATCTTTTTTCACTATATTTTGTTATTATAATGAAGTTGCTATATACTGGTATCTCTTTCAACTTTTCCTCTTATATTTACTTCTGTGCGTACCACTAAACACCAAGCTTGCATCATGCAAAAGAGAATCGTTCACATAGCATTAGGTTTAATTTCGGTTGGTTTACATTTCCCTGTGCAGTTTATTTCAAACGTTATTGCTTGAAAATATACACAAATTTTCAAAAGCTTTTCTTCAATTTTAGTCTTGCCTTATAAACCAGGCTATAACAATTCACTCTGTCAGGTTAATTTTTAATAGCTTTCAATGACTGTAGTTAAACTATCAACTTATCGAGAATAGGCTTATCGAATTACTTAATTCAGTATTATTATTGATTGTGTTTATAAAATATTCAAACTTTGAAATGCTTCGCTTTAAATTTGCCTCGTTTAAACTCATCATTGTTTTAGAAATCGAAGTGAATATGAATACAATTAAGTTTACAAAGCGGCCATTTAGGAAAAGCATGAATGTTTAAGTACCATTAAGCACGCACACTCCAAACGCTGTAAAAACGCCTTCTGTCTAACAGTGAATTGTTTTGAGTGTAAGCTAATTCAAAGTTATATTCTTGTTCATTTTTCGAATGGAATTTTTGAGGTGGGTGAGGAACCAAAATACCGCAGGATTTAGATACTCAATGTTAAAATGTAACCCCAACGGAAAGAGGAATTCTCGCAGTACAGGAATACGCGCTACTTACGTTGTTTCAACTTACTGTTATCATGCTTTTTTTCTACGAGTTTACAATTATATATATATATATATATACTAGCTTTATATACCCGGCGTTGCACGGGTGAACCCTTAATAAAGCTTACTTGTATAATATGTATATTTGTATTTTATGGCAATCTATACCCCTTTCCACTGGTCATCATCCCATCAGCATATTATAATAACCCCCCCCCCCCCCATGCTAATGTCAGCATTAAAATGTTTCTTTCAATTTTGATAACCCACTGGATCCCGGCCCTTCGAGGAGTTTGAGGGCTTCCCCGTAAACCCTTGTGAAAATCGCCGGTTTCATAAACAAAGAATTACCTGACGTTGCCCAGGATAATAAAAATGAATGGAGTTAACCTGAGCTCTAGATGTATACGTACTAACAACCGAAATATATACAATTCACACACACACACACACACCTTTCCACACTTCATTTAATTAAGGTTGATCTCTCTCTTTTCTCCTACCACCAATTTGGTGTTCAAAATGGTGATATATAGGAAATATAAATTATTGGATTGTTTCTAGCAATTTTTTCAAAATCTAAAACGAATGTTGAAAAATCGTGACATTGATCGTGTTTGTTACATTTAATTGTGTTTCTTACATTTTAAATCAAGAATCTTATGGATATCTGTTTCCTTCTTTGAGATATGACGGAATATGTAAAAAACACCTAAAAACACGTTTAGCCCCCCTAACCCCCTTGGGGGCCGGATTTTGAAAAATCCTTAAATTGGTTTTTAGGTATTCATATTCCTTACATTTTAAAGCAAGAATCTTATGGATATCTGTTTCTTTCTTTGAGATATGAGGTAATATGTAAAAAATACGTTTTGCCCCCTCCCCCCCCCAATGGGGCCGAATTTTGAAAATCCTGAAATTGGTTTTAATGTATTCATGTTCCTTACATTTTAAAGCAAGAATCTTATGGATATCTGTTTCTTTGTTTGAGATATGAAGGAATATGTGAAAAACACGTTAAGCCCCCCTCCCCGTCCCCTGGGGCCAAATTTTAAAAATCCTGAAATTGGATTTAAGGTATTCGTGTTCCTTACATTTTAAAGCAAGAATCTTATGGATATCTGTTTCTTTCTTTGAGATATGAAGGAATACGTGAAAAACACGTTAAGCCCCCCCTCCCCGTTCCTGGGGCCAAATTTTAAAAAATCCTGAAATTGGATTTAAGGTATTCGTGTTCCTTAAATTTTAAATTAAGAATCTTATGGACATCAATTTCCTTCTTTGAGATACGAAAGAATATGTAAAAAACACGTTTTGCCCCCCTCCCCCTCCTTGGGGGGCGATTTTTGAAAAATCGCTTCTTAAATGACGCCTTCAGCACAAAAGTAATAAGCTCTTAAAATTTGATATCTGTATCTCCAATAGTTTTTGCTGGGTGTTGATTCCTTTTTATATATAGATAAAACACGTAAGAACACGTTTAGCCCCCCTCTCCCCCTTGGGAGACGAATTTTGAAAAATCCTGAAATTGGTTTTTAGGTATTCATGTTTCTTACATTTTAAAGCAAGAATCTTATGGATATCGATTTTCTTCTTTGAGATATAAAGGAATATGTAAAAAACACGTTTTGCCCCCCTCCACCCCTTGGGGGGCGTATTTTGAAAAATCGCTTCTTAAATGACGCCTTCAGCACAAATGTAATAAGCTCCTAAAATTTGATATCTGTATCTCCAATAGTTTTTGCTGGGCGTTGATACGTGTATGTATATATATATATATATAAGTCAGGACTTCTTCCTTTATAGATATATATATATATATATATATATATGTATATATAAGGTAAACGCACTAGTAATGGGCCGGTTAAGAGAAAAATAGAAGTAAATCTGAATTTTCACAGCTATAGATAAAGCAAACTAGTCCAAATTTTTACCTGCCATTTTAATAACTGTCTTACATCTGTAGTAGCAATTGGAGCGCACTGGCTGCATTCATAAAAAAAATATATATACATAAATAATAACCAACTTGATGCACCTATAATGGGCCTTTATTTTATCCGATGTATCCATAATGGGCCATCAATATCGCTCATCACAACATTAATGGGCCATCTATTTAATCTGTTATGGACAAAAATCAATTCTACAATATCATAAAATTAGAAAGAAAAGAAACTAAAAACATGATGTGTATTTTTAAACCGGTTTATTCATTTTATAACTACAGTACAACTACACTAAATATATAAAAACTGAAATATAAATTTATTAACTTAAACATCTAAAATTAAATTGACTTAAAAATTGTGGTTAATGTTGCCGGTGATGTACCTCTTTACTTGTCACAGCTGGTATGTTGTTGCAAATATTGACATTTCCAAAAAAATAATTTGTACCAGTACACGGACTGGCCCAATACAGGGACAGTGTAACAATTCGTGATCCCATGATGGGCCACGCTATTTTGACAATGGAATCTAAGTTTTTGTCATTTAATCACTGTACAATTTGAATTATACATACTATCGTAATGAATAATTGATTAGTCAATAAACAGTCATTATAGTACTTAAATAAAAAAATTTGAAAAATTCACTTACCTTAACAGATTTCTTAAGCAGACGTTAAAACAAACATCAATTTTCTTCTCTCTAGCAGAATACACCTTACACTTCGCACAAAGTAAAGGAATGAACTGAATTCCAATGCTAAGGGATCCTCGCAGGTAGTAGCCAATGACCCTCACCTCTTCCACTGTCTAAGGTAACAATAGACCCCTAATTTCTCGACATTTCTAAAGGGTGGCCCATTATAGTAGGTGCATTTTATATATATAAATAATGATAAACTCTAACTTTAAACTATGTAGAGGAGATGAAACACAAACATGTTGTAGTCGAAACACCGAGGGACGAGAAGACTATTTTAGGAGAGCCATTGACACATCGAGGAGGTAAATCCACAGAGAGGAGAAGCTTTGATGAATACAGAACAGAGATGCGACGCACGAACCGTATCCATGGAATTTATTTATTAAGAACTCGACGATATAATTCAAGATGGCGACATGGACGCAAGGATGGCACAAGAAGCGTAGGAGGAACATTAAAAGGCGACAGAAACTACCGGCCTTGCCGGAGCTTGAAAATATGATACTCTTACATCATGGTACTTCTGGGAGCAGTACACAAGGATCGAGAGAACGCGGGTCAGAAGAACAAGAGAGCAAGGCAAGGAAGGACCGAAAATCGCTGCTCAACGTTTTTATACCATGGGGGGCAGTAGGAGTCTAAAATTCTTCTAATTGGTTATACCCAAACACCTGACTTAACCATATGAGCCATAACTCAAGATTCAGAACATGCGATGCAAGGCGCGTGGTTTCTGAATCATCCTGAATCGTAGGCGCCTGACTTTCAGAGCGTGCATTAAGGGACAAACTAGTTAGTTAATTCGTTTACTTGTTTGTCGCAATTTGGAAAAAGGGACTGTGCTTTATTGAAAAGAGAATATTTTAGAATACGCGTTAAGTAAAAAAAAGGCGGGGCGAAACAGTTAAAAATGGTGGGGCGTTATTATCACACACACACACACACACACACAAATATAAATATATATATATATATATATATATATATATATATATATATATATATATATATATATATAGAGAGAGAGAGAGAGAGAGAGAGAGAGAGGGGAGAAGGTGATATTATGGACCCTGCATTTATTATGGACCCCCTTAATATCTGCCCTATACGCAGGCGCAGTCGCTGATTATAGCTGTGATCTAGAGCCCCTAGGTGGCTGCAATGGATAGTCAAGATAATTGACCCAGTTCACTCGCAAATGATGTCATGTGGCCAATTGTTTGTTTTTCGAGTTTTCAAACTTTTTCTGAGGAAAACAAAAGTGAATATTTTACATATCTACTGCTATGTTTTGTAAAAACTGATTCCTGTGCCTTATTCTACACGACATGAAGTTCCTTTTGAGATAGTTCGAAATTAAATTCGGTGTAACTCATAATGTGAAAAACAAGTTTGCTTCCAAGATGGCGTTGTTTGAAATATGGACCCCATGGGTGCTGGTATTATGGACCCGGGTCCATATTACCAACAACCGGTTTCGATAATGTAATACTAATGTTTCCGTGAGAAAATGCAATTCCACAGATTATTTCATTGTGATACATTTTATTTTCATGTTTTGTAATCCTTTTCTGTTATTCTGGAAGCCAAGAATGCAAGTTGAGAAGAAATCTCCAGCTAGAAAGGACGCTGTAGTGCGCAGAAGAAGGTTGGATAGGGTGAATATGATTGAGGCTATCCAGAAGCTAAGATGCGGAGAAATGGGACAAAAGGAGGATGCCAGAGTGTTTGATGTATCAAGAATAACTTTGAGATCAATGGATTCATAAGTGGATAAGCCAGCAGCAGATTTGGTTATACAAAAACTAGGGTTTGGTTTTGATTTGGAGCGCTTCGGTCAACTTTTGCTATACAAGCGCTAATTAGACCGAGATCTACAGTTTAAAGCCGATTCCGAACGGCTACAAACATCCATGCCATCAGTGGGACTCGAACCTACAGGATCTGAACCAAATGCCAGTGCCCCAGCCATTCAGTCATCACCTGGCACAAAGACTAGGGAGGAAGCGTGTTTTACCAAATTACACTAAAAAAGAGTTCGTGGCCTATTTGCTAGAGATTGAGTCAGTATTTCACGGTCTCATTCAACAAGATGTGAGGAAATTGGCGTTCTAATTGACTGAACACAATAATATCTCCCACACTTTCATAAACGAAGCAGCAGGGAGAGACTGGCTAAACCGATTCCTCATTCGTCAGACAAATTTCGATAAGAAAACCTACAGGGACGTCATATACACATGCAGAAGGATTCACACGTGAGCAGGTGGCTGGGTTATTTTTATTTGCTGGAAGGCTTGTGTTCTGGGAATCATTTCCAGAATCTTCAATGTATATGAGATTGGTTTAAGTTTGGTTCAGTCAAAAGTTTCCCAAGTCATCGGGTTGAAGAGAAAACGTCAGGTGGGAGCTCTGACTACAGCTGAACGTAGTTCTCTGGTATCTGTGGTTTGCTGCATGAGTGCTGGGGGAACATATTTTCCACCAATGATGATATTTCATCTTAAAATCTGAACAGATCAGTTTATGAATGGATCCCCATCTGGAGCAATTGGAAGAGCGCATCCCTCTGGGTGGATACAAGCCCATATGTTTACAGAGATGGCCCAGACCAGCAAGAAGCATCAAACACTCTTTTATTGATTGATGTGCTTTAAGGTGTTTTTTCCCTCCTAATGCGGTGGCACTTGTCGCGAAACATTCACCTTTTGTTATTCACCTCGAAGATTTGCTGACTTCTTTATTATGGGAGCACCTTTTAGTTGGGTCAGCATTGCTCCCTGTGAGCGGACGGCACAATAACGACTAAGTTTTACTCAGGATTTGAACCCAAGTCTACTTCGGGGAAGCTCACGACATTAACCACTACACCATACGGGCGGTCATGTGAACTTTCCGCTGCAAAAACAACGTACTTCCTGAATTGGAAAACACTAAAATATCTAATAGTAAATTACCGTTTACCGCTGACTTGCCTAATTTTAACCCAAATTAATATAGGTAACTATAGTTTTTGCTTCTAGCTTTACAATTCCCCCCCTCCCACCCCATTCCCTCTGATAGAGACACATATAGAATGGCCAGTTCACATATGGCAAGTCCCCAGAAGAGAAGCACAACTAAAATTAAAATTTTAAAACCTAAATTAATACTAGCTGAAAAATTAACCCTGACCTAATATTAATCCCTACATGCAGTTAGCTAGATTAAATTGATGTGGTTACAGGATACATAAGTCTCTGGTTGAGACATAACTTGACATCAAAGAAATATTAATCGTTAAATAATGAGTACCCATGAAATTATTCTGTTTTTTTTTTCATGTTTAGTACAACGTTCAATTACTACATTAGATATTAAACATATTATAAAATGGGTTTTGTGTCATATGATCTTGATAAACAATTGGCTAGTGAAAATTTTCTGGGCACGTGTAAGGTAAACTTAGCACATTCGATAAGTTAGGTGAATAATTTGAATTTTCGAGTTTACATTTTTGTTTATTTTTAATGCGGAAGGCAACCCTTTTATAAGTCATTTGATATTTGTATATATTTGTATATATGGTTGTTGTACCGTGTTTCCCCGAAAATAAGACCGGGTCTTATATTAATTTTTGCTCCAAAGACGCATTAGGGCTTATTTTCAGAGGATGTCTTATTTTTTCATGCACAAAACTTTACATTTATTCATTTACAACAATGCACATTTATGCATATATTTATATACAAAAATTTACATTTATTCAAGTACAGTCATGTCATCTTCTTCTGAAATGTCATCATAAATCTCCAAACCCCAACTCCCGAAATCAGTTTCTTTTAACAAATCAAATGAACCTAATTCCTTCAATCTGTGACGAATGCTGTTTTGCAATAGTAAAGCTCTCTCAGTCATCGGTTCAATCGAATTCTCGCGTGTTTTGCAGTTTAAGATCTATTCAAGTTCATTATTGAGTTATTTTTTCACTTATTGTTGCAGAATATTTCCTTTTACTGTAGAATTACGAAATTCATTTATGTTGCTATTATTTCTGTTATTTTGTTGTTGAAAGGCATTTTTTGTATTAATATGTCAAGAAATATACGCATTATACAGGGCCGCCCAGAGACTTTACGGGGCCTGGGGCAAACTTCTGTTTGGGGCCCCAAGAAAAATAAAAAAGGGAAAGAGACGAAAACACACATTCAAATTCAGTTACTCATGCTTAAAATTTTATTACATGAATGATTAACATAATTATTATATTTCATTTCACTGCTCTCTTGTTATATTCTCCAATAAATATAACATCTTCATCCACAAAGCTTTTTTGCTATCTATTTATCTATTTTAGTAGTTAGTACTGTCTTCAATTTATTAGAGAGGATTCAATTTTATAGCAGTTAGGACTAAACAGTTATATTTTTCATTAAAACTAAATCGCGTATTTTTCAAAAGACTATTTTGGAGTAAAAGAAATTTAATCAATCGAATAATTTTTTTTATATTTTTGGGGCCCCCTTTTTTCAGGAGATTATTTTGAATTTTGAAGCACGGTACAAGTTTCAGAATTTTCTTTTGGAGGAAATCTAATAAATTATTTTTTAAAATTCTTTTGGGGGCCCCTCCGGCAGTTAGGGGCCTGGGGCAAAGTGCCCCAGTTGCCCCACTCTCTGGGTGGCCCTGGCAATACATGATTTTTATACATCTATATTTTTATATAACTTATAGATTTATAGAGACACATTTATATGTTATGTCTATACATCTGGATATCATGTGATATGACCATTCAACACTTTTTATGTCTTTGATTTATTGAGGAATTTTATTATTTTAGTTAATATTAAAGGCGTAGAGAAATAATAAATAAACTTAGATAATAAATAAGCGAGCAAAATTTGGGATTCTCAGAAAAACAAAAATGTGTATAAACAAAAACACCAAGCACGAGTTTTAGTTTCCGCTTTAATGCTTTTAAAGATTTGCTCTGAAAAAAAATTTATCCGAAAACAACCGGATAACAAAACCAATTTCCTACGGTTTTCACTTTTGATTATTGGAGCTAAAAATTGCAATTTTCAGTTTCGGTTAAAACCGAAACCGAAACCCCATTGACGATTTTAACTAGGGCTTAATTTTGGGATAGGTCTTATATTACGAATATCCTGAAAAATCATTCTAGGGCTTATTTTCCCATTAGGTCTTATTTTCGGGGAAATACGGTAGCTACTCGTTTTGAAAACCCAGTCTCACACAGACAGGTATAAGCAAATGGAAGTATGGGAAGTAAGGCGTTTTGCTTATGAAGTTTTTATTGCTAGACACTTTGACACCTTATTTAACAATAACATATCACATACTTTTTAACGTATTAAAATATAAATAAAGATAAATAAAAATATGTTATTATAGAAAATTTAAGCATGTTTTTAATCAAATAATTTCTTACTAAATAAATTTACTTCGAGCTATCCTCGATCCCTCCAGTTTTTTTCGTGACCCCCTGGGGGTCGCGGCCCACAGTTTGCGTACCACTGTCAGGGCCCGATTTAGAGAATTCTTGACTATAGGCACAACTCGGGATGGGGGCCCCCTAACATTTAAGTGGGCGTAAAATTTCCAAAATTGACACTCACAAAAAAAATAATCATGGATCATTGTGAAAGTACCATTTTACCAAGAATTGGCTATTTGAAGAGTAGAAGACTAGAACATTATCAAATAACAAAAAAACAATACTTCATATTAACTTTATCATTAAAACACCAATACAATGCAACCAGATAAACTTATTAATCCCTTATATACACTATGATGAACTATACATACGTATAACTATACATATGATGAACCAATCAATCAAATTTGAAAGGATATATAAAAAATATTGCTATTAAAAAAGGTAAAATAAAAAAAAATTGAATTGGGAATTTTTTCTTTTAAAATAAAAAATTTGGGAAGGGGGGCGGGGCAACATTCGGGGATCTCTAGGCCCGGGCCTAATGGGAAATCAGGGCCTGACCACTGTTATGTATTATTGTCTCTATGGACAATTCACAAATTCGAAGATAGTTAAACTCTTTGATAGAAAGAAGGGAAAGAACAGAGTTTTCCAGAAGAACGTGCGTGTCGGCACGTTAAGAAAAGGGTCGGGGGAATAAAAATTTATGCTCTCAAGCATGCGTAAACGATACGTCTGCAAACGAAACAAACAAATAAAGCAAGATAAAGGAGAAGGGATGGGGGATAACCGAATCAGGAAAATGGAATTATGATGTGGGTTTAAGAGATAAAAGTAATATCAAATATTGAAGGAACAGAAAAAAAGGAGATCGTGAGAGACGCATTTATGTGTAGACATTTTTCTGGGCAGCTGATAAGGACAAAAGAGGCAGACCATTGACTTAGTTATTAGTATAGGTAGCTACAGTATCGGATTGAGGGGGGGGAGGCAAAAGGTGGCAACTGCCCCGGGCGGCAAAATGAGATTGAAAAATTGATTCTTTTTTATAATTTCATAGTGACATAAAAATATAAATAAAAACATAAAATTTAGATTGCATCAGATCACTTTCTTTTTATACTGGTGGGGTTTTATTAAACTATAACTTACAGAAAGTAAGCTCAAATCCTTGCTTTATGTAAAAGTAAAACAAGCGTATTTCAATAATAGAAGAGCGCTAATTGCGTTGGTATGATTTTTGGAGAATGTTCCATTGCCGAAAAACAAGCAGGTAGCTAACGGAGGGGAGGGTGGCCTGTGACTCATAGAGATGAGGGGAGGCGGGAAAAGACTGCCAGTTGCAGAATTGTCGTTGTCGCTTGTTGGTGCGTCCGCTTGTAAATTGTAATTTTTAGTGAATTGTGTTAACAGTGTTCAGTTAATCAATGGTACAGTTCCAGTCTTATCAACCTATTAGCAACATTTGTCCTGTGCACAGCCTACTAATTGAACCTGATGAGACTACATGCAACATCAACATCTCCTGAAACAGCGAACGTATTTGGAGTAATCCAGAGATTATACACCTATTTTGTTTCAGCAACACAACGGTGGGAAGTCATAAAGAAACACACAAAAACGAATTCAAAAGGAACCAATGATACTCGATGGTCTGCTAAGTCAGAGGCAGTACATGCCCCTGAAAAAAATTTTCAAGGAGTAATCAGCGCTTTCACCGGGTTGAACCAAGAAGAAAACTATACAGAGACAAAATCTGATGCCTCCAGTCTCATTCGTACTTTGAAAGATTTCCGACTTATTTCGTATTTGGTTGATTGGGCAAATATCTTAAAAGAAATTAACAGAGTTAACAAGAAATACAGAAACATAACATAATATTGTCAAAAACAATACAAATGTCGGAGGTCTCAACAAAACTATGGAAAGACTGAGAAATGAAACAAATGAATGGATAAAGACTGTTAAAGAAATAGCGCAGAAAATTGAAGTGGAACCAACAATGGAAACTTGCAGAAGGAAAATATTGCCTGGAGAGATGGCGCAAGATGAAGGAGGAAGTTTCTTTGTAGAAGAAAGTTTTTACTATAGTATGAAGGAAGAAATCGATGTGATACTGATTCTGTTGAAAGATAGAATGCAGAGTATAAGTGCACTCAACAATATTTTTTCTTTTCTAAATTGTAAAGATTTGAAAAGCTTGAATGACATTGAAAACTTGTGCTGCAAACTTAGCTAGTAAATATCTTGGAGATATAAGTGAAGATGAGTTCCCTGCTAAAATCCTAGTTCTTCGTGACCAGATACAGAATTCAACAGTTAATTTTGAAGAAATGAATCAACTTGATCTTCTAAACCTAATCCAAGAAAGAGATTTGACTGATGCTTTCCCAAGTGTGTGCTTAGCCTTGAGAGTTTACTTCCCAACTATATCAGCAAGCTGCGAGAGAAGTTTTTGCAAACTGAAGATGATTAAAAACTATCTCAGATCGACAATGACTCAAGACAGAATGAAAAACTTCGCAATACTCTCTATACAAAGCCAAGACGCTAATAATTTTCTGAAAGAAAATCAATCCACTTTGCATTTGTTCGTGAACATACAGGTATCTTTGGTAACGAGCGAGCCGACTTCCTTGCCAAGTCTGCCACAAACCGTGAAATTGACATTAGTGTCAATATTCCCAAATATTTTTAAAGAAGGTCATGTTTGAGAGTATGGTGGAGTCATGGAATCAAGAAGACATCAGCGCAAATAAAGGTAGTTTAACCAAGAAGTTTTTCCCGTCCATTAGAATGAGACTCTCATGCCATCACTTCTTTGCTAACTACAAATTGATTCAGTTCCTCACAGGACATGGAAATTTTAAGAGCTACACTGCTGGCCACTGTAAATGCAACACCCTGAAGGAAACATGCAAATAACATGAAATTTACAACATGCATTAGAGGAGGTGAGATATGCAAATGATTAGAATTTCAGCGCAGACGCACATCACGCGCGCCTGTGGTGCCACTTCAAAGCGCTATTTAAGGCTTGGAGATTTCGACGATTTCAAGTTCGGCAATTGTGTTTTTCTTGTGATTTTTTCAAAAAAAAACGATCAATTATGCCTCGTCGGAAACAGCGATCATCTTTTGATCAAGTATCCGAGTTCGACAGCGGAAGGATAGTGGCCTACCGAGATTGTGGATTATCTTTCAGGGAAATCGGTAGTCGTGTTGGACGAAACCAAACAACTGTAATGCGGATATGTGATCGTTGGATGCAGGAGGGTACGACGGACCGGCATGTTCGATCGCATCCACCTCAGCGCACCACTTCACGTGATGACAGGCAAATTGTGCGCATGGCAGTGACGGATCGCTCAGTCACATCACGAACCATAGCACAGCACATGCAGTCTGTAACGCATCATCCAGTGTCTGCGCGTACCATTCGACGCCGTTTACAGCAGAGTGGTCTGTCCGCAAGACGTCCATTGTTTTGTCTACCCTTGACGCAGAACCACAGACGTCTCCGCCGCCAATGGTGCGATGACAGAAGGATGTGGACGGCAGAATGGAATGAAATTGTCTTTACTGACGAGTCACGCTTCTGTCTGCAACACCACGATGGTCGCATTCGAGTCTGGAGACACCGTGAAGAGAGGATGCTGAACAGCTGCGTTATGCACCGCCACACTGGTCCTGCACCGGGTATTATGGTATGGGGCGGTATTGGATATCACTCTCGCACACCTCTAGTACGCATTGCCGGTACTTTAAACAGCCAGCGCTACATCTCCGAGGTGTTGGAGCCAGTTGTCCTTCCTTACCTTCAGGGCTTGCCCACAGCCATATTTCAACAGGATAATGCGCGACCACACGTGGCAAGCATTGTGCAACGGTTCTTCGTCAATCGCCAGATTGAATTGCTTCCCTGGCCGCCTCGCTCTCCGGATCTTTCGCCGATAGAAAACATGTGGTCCATGGTTGCTCTACGATTGACCCAGATTCCATCCCCAGCTGCCACAGCAGATCAACTTTGGCAACGTGTGGAAGCTGCTTGGTCTGCTGTACCCCAAGAACTCATCCAAAGTCCCTTTGAATCAATGTCGAGGCGTGTGGCAGCGGTGATCTCCAACAATGGCGGCTACTCTAGCTACTGATTTTGGCAGGAACCACACTTCACAGAAGTCTATAAATTTAATCATTTGATACTTGGTCAACATGTTATCTACAAAATAAATTTTGTTGTGATATCTCTTGTCTTTCTTGGTGTTGCAATTTGGGTGGCTAGCAGTGTATTTGAGTAGATTCAACTTGTGTTCGGCGACCCCTGTGACTGCAGCGTTGGTGGCGAGGAAAATGCTGAACATTTCTGTTTTTGTGTTCGAAATACCGCAGGAAGAGATATTTTTAAATTGGCGCTTAAGGACTTAAATATTAACTGGCTTCCTAGTCTCTTTCAGCTCGTTTCTGGGAAGCGTGCTTTCGGCTTATTTTGTAAATTTATTGTAAATATTTGTAATCCTTCTTAGTTTCTTTTTTTTATTTTGTTTTATTTGTTTCTCTACTGTTTTCTTAGTGTTTTATACTTACCTTTGTAAGTCCCTTGTGGTACACGGGAATTGTATGAGTATTTTTTTAATAATAATAATAATAAAAAAGAAGAAAATCAAGGAAAATAATTTTGTAAAAATATCTGCACATAAGACATTTTCTAAAGCATAATGAAAGGTAGCTGAAGACCATCATAGCTTGGAAAAGAGGATAGTGGTGGATTTTATTTTTAGTCAGTATAAAAAAATGCATATACTTCTATGTTATAGTATTGTTAAGTAAAAAATATGTGCTTTTATTTCAATAAATTAAGTTTGGCACACCATTAGAAAAAACTATTACGTTTATCCTGTTATTTATTATTGTATTAAGTAGTGAAAAACAGCTACAGGGGCGGCATGGGACTTACTTGCCCCCCCCCCCCCCCTTCCCCCCTGAGAAATTTCTTAGATCCGGCACTAGGTAGCTAAGTTTAATTACGGAGTTTCTTAGCGAATGATTTCAGCTTCAGACAATTTTAATTTGAGTCCGAACTCCCAGAAAAATTCAGCATTCAGAGATTTAGATCTCTCCTGTTTTTAACACACTTTGAATGTTCTTTCATTCGTATCAAGGGCACGTTTAGACTGTGACCTCTATAAAAATTAAAGTCCTCATCGCAAAGGCTGTTGGTACTAGTCTAAGGGGCTGTTCACATTGCGTGCCTCGGCGTCAGCGTTACTCGTATTGAAATACAGTCAACGAGTTACAAACCTCCAAACGATTAGCCACGAAATTGTTAAGCTCCGTGATTGGTTTAAAATATGTCAATACGAGTAACGCTGACGCTGACGAATTGTATGTGAACAGGCTTAACTCCACTTACGAGATTAAATGATGAATGTTTCTGTGGAAGAAAAAGTAGTTTATTAACGGGTTTGAATAAAAGGTATGCTTTAATAGCATACCTTGAGGGGGTGGGGTGGGGTGTTTATTACGTAAATTTTGTCCTCCCATATCTGTGATAGACGAACAACCCTTTCAAATTCCGATGACACGCTGAAAGTTCTGAAACATTCTGTTAATTCACCCATATGTGTCGAAGAGACTATATCATAAAATATAATTTTACTGTAATTGCTTATCAATTTTTCTGTTTAATTCCCATATTATGCATTCAGGGTTGGCTCTACCGGTGGTGCAATGCGTGCACTTGCACGGTAGCAAGTTTTTTTTTTTAAGTGGCAAAATTGGCCTAAACTATCCAAGAAATAAATAATAAAAGTCATTTATTCTTTCTTTGTTGAAACTTGAAACCAAACTTCAGGATGTCAATAGTTCAATTTTTACATACACATCATTGTACTGAATATTTAACAAAATTTTAACCATTTAAAATAATGCAGAAATACATTTCTTTAAATATCGCACAGTCAGTGTTAATATCAAACGACATGACAATTGTAGAGCACTCTCTCTCTATCTTGCCTTGATTTCCAATTCCATTGTTGGCCGTGGGTAGACCTGACCTGAGGTTAAAATACAGGCATATTTATCAAAATGTATTAATGAAAGTACCGTAACACACTCCTAATGAATATAGAATAACAATATTGGATTACACATAAAATTTCAGAATGTTTGAATTAATTGGAAATTTTGTACGGCGTAACAATGGTTATTGTCTTCCAAGTACGATTTCCGTTGTTTGCTATTTGTGAGCGAGAACTCGACCAGTCCGCAGTACAGTGTTAACAGTGATGACAAAGTATTTTCGTGTTTTACGCGGACGTGAGCCCAGGGAATGCCGGGATTGTTAATAATACCTTTTTTGATACATTTATTTGGATTTAGTGCTTTTAAAATGCAGTTGGTTCTCTGTTTAACGACTTTCAAGGGACCGTGGAAAATCGTCCTTAAGTAGAGATCGCATTTAAACATAATTTGTGAAAAAGTAACATTTCCCATAACGTCGGAGGGGCCGGGACTGGGAAATATCGTCTTTAAATAGATATCGTCGTTAAGTAGACTGTCGTTAAACAGAGAGCCAACTGTAATTTTAACAATCCAACATGTCTGATTAAAGAAAAAAAATATGTAATCGAAGAAATAAAAAGTCAGTAATGTTCATAAATAATTTATCATAATCTTTTTAATAAAATATATCAACAACATTTTCCTAAAATACAACCGCAATATTGCCGCATAAACATAGCTAACGCATTTTTTGTATCCAGTCTGTACAGCGGTTGTACAACAACAACCGTTGCCAAACACAAAATACAAACTTTAAAAAATAAACAAAAACAAATAAATAAAATAAAATAAAAATAATCTAAAATAATCTAGAAATAATCTAAATAATAAATAATCTAAAAAAAATAAACAAAACAAAACAAAAAAACTGTTGCCAGATTACATAAAGTACTAGCTAGCTTACAAACATCAGGTCCAGAATATCGCAAACGAAAACCTGAAAAAGTACGAGATCTTCAGAAACAAAGCGGAGATTTGCATAAACGTCTGATAACGGGAACATCTAATAAGATTCTTAACAAGAGAAAATAAGTGAAAGTGCCAAAACAAAAACAAAAACAAAATAAAATCTGAACCCATGACAAGTACTTCCAGTTGTGATCCAGTAATATCGATATCAGTACCAATGAGGCCGAAAGCGAAAGTAATTTATCCTCTTCCTCTTCAGTTAAGTGAATTTGAAATAGTAATGATAGGTCCGCCGGTGAAACCAAACCAATTTTAATAATTGCCACTTTGTAGTTTTATAATTTAATTGAAATTTATGGCAGGTGCATTTTACTCTGCGTTTAACGCGTGCACGTGTCTTCGCTTGATTTTAATCACCCATGCTGATGCACATTTTCAGGACAAAATTCCACCGTTAAAGGGATAATTGTCTTTCTCTGTAAAAGATATAGTTTACGATCATTTTTCATTAACTTATGAATTTCCATTAACTAATGCTTCTATTTAGAATTTATGATCAGACATGTTGATGCCTAGCTTAACATCAAGGCATTTAAGACGTTATTAAAAGAGTTTTTTTAAGGGGAAGGGGTAGAAAGATTCCTAGGACCGGCCCTGTATGTAATTAAAATTCTTTTGTAATGATTATTGATACTGTTTTCAGTATTAACTGATTAATGCGTATTATGAATTATTTATAATGCGTATTAAACGGTTGACTTCCCCCAAAATTAAATATATAGAAGATGGGGGGGGGGGTTGGAAATAAACAAGTAAATAAATAGAAATCGAGAGTCCCATTATTAGAAAAAGCTTAAAAGATGTTTTTTTTGTGGGGAAATCAAAATCTAATTTACTAAATGATTATATATCCGTCTTTTTGATTTATATTTTGGGTGAGTATTAATATATTTTAATTATTTTTATAGAAAAAAATATGATGCAACAGCTAAATTTTTTAAGACTTTTTTCAAAGTTTTTAAGCTATATATCATTATGAAAGCTCGATATAAAGTCATAACTCAAATATATGTTTAAAATTCCAAAGGTGTAGCTATACTTGAATACAGTTAACCAGATTTCGAACGGACTCTGATTTTAGCATATCTGCATAATGCAAACTCTTATTTCCTGAATTAAAATGTATTTGTAGCTGGTGACTTTAGATAACAGCTATTTTGAAGTTCTGACATTAAACGTCCGCAAATCTTCTGATCCGTTGAGTTCTGGCGGCAAAATCCTTAAGCGCTCTGAACGATTAAGACCTTTCAAGTGAACAAGACAGATTTGGTTCATTCACGAGTCGAATGCTGATGCTCAGGCCGAAAATAAAGTAGAAAATGCGTGTTTCATTGGCGATAAAATAAAGCTTTGTTGTTGTACAAGACTGTTCGCGAGGTTGAAAAGGACAAGAAGGGAAGAACAAAGGTTGCTATGACAAGAATGATGACAGACAAAGGTAAGAACAAAATTGTTGGAAAGCTAAGATTAAAGTAAAGTAGGAAAGACTAATTTCAAAGTGAATGGAGCCACGAAATGCATTACTGTTTGCAAAATCTGATGTTTACATAATCTTAAGTTTGTGTTTGGTCTAAAGCAGACGTGTGTAATCCGCGGGCAGCATACGGCCTCTCAAGGTCGTAAACTTCTAATTTTTATGTGATTTTTAAGGTAAAATTTTCTCCCCCAAAATCACTTAATTTTTCCCAAAATCAGTGTTAAATATCCCCAAGTTTTAGTTTTATATTTCCCTCTTTTTTTCAATGATATAATAAAAAATAAAGTAGCTTTGTACTTATTTACATTTATTACATTACATATTTTATACCATACCCAAGACTATTCCTTTTCCCTCATTGTGGTTTAGGCAAGCCGATAGGTCGGACCCGACGGACTATAGTATCTTAGATAAAGGATCTCTGCTATAGTATTAGATAAAGAAATACAGTAAGGGTGTTAGAAATGGATGACACCAAACGTAGGTATAAGCATATTAAGAAATATAGCTGAAAGCGAGAAAAACGGATGGCACCAAACAACGTACCATCAGTCATAAGAAAGACTATTTAAGCATGATCTGCCTGGACGTAAGATGCTTATCAGTTAGGCTACACGAAACTGATATTCGAGACCATTCCACAAGTTAGACTTAATAAAGTAGCCCAATAAGATGCTGCCGCTTTGAGAAGGATCTTTTAAACCGAGAATAATTTCATATTTTCCTTTCTCGAATTGTTATTCGAAACATGAAATTGACAATTTGAATTTTTTCATTTCAATAGGTTAATTATAGCAGAAATCAAGTAGAATCAGATAAAAAAAGGGTACAATGAGAAAAATAAAAAATATGAACAAACATTTAAAACCAAAGAGCTATTTAAGTGTTAATAAGTTTTTAGTAAAATTGTTAAAAAAGCTCCCCACTTTTTACGATTTAATTCTCCCCCAAGAAAAAAATTACGGTGATAAAGCAATCGCCATTAATATATTCAAAAGTGTGACGTAAAAACAAACTGGAATATATACAAAGAACACATTTTTGACATTTACAGCGACATTTAATGGTGACGTTGTAAATAAAAATAATATTATTTTAATTGTTGGCATCTGCCATAAATGAGTGTCATTGATGATACACCAGGGGATCCGACAGTAAATAGACAAATTCCCAGGTTTTAATTGTTTTTATTCACCACAAAAGATCAAGACATATTGTCAGTGGTGAGGATGTCCGTAATTAAGAACCTAATGAATGGTTTTCGATACTCGAAAAATTACGGGGTTTAAATTAATGAGTAAAGATTCTTAATTCAACTGAAGGATGAGGAAATTTTTCAATATGAATAGAAATTATTCTTCAACTAAAAAGAGCAATAATAAGTAAAGTTACTCCAGATTATGTTCCAAGGAATTTAATATTGCCAATGTTCACACAGAAATGCAACTAGTTACTGCAGGATTCAGTTTAGAACTTTTTGTTTTGGGCTTCCTATTTTTGAGAAACAATTATGAGGCGTGAATATATAAACTTCTGCTTTTAACTCAGACCCCGAGACTTGATCCCTTGAGTCCACATACATAATTTATCGCTCAGTTGGCTGTGTTTGCGATTGGAATCTAATTTAGGGCAGAAAACTTTTCTAGTCATTCCCTCTTCCTCCGAGGGCACCCAGTACAAGAGCAATAAGTTTTTAAGGGATTCGGGAAACAAAATATTCTTTAAAAAAAACCAAGAAAAATATCACATTTTTATTTTCTTTAGCTTAAATCATATTATAAAACTTTTGGAATTTAATAACACACTTCACATGTTTCCACGAAGATTAAAAAGCCAGATCGAAGATTTTTTTAAGCTGTACTGTTTAAGTACACCTGTACTTAGCTTATTTATCTTTGAATGGAATCTTCCAAGGTTTGCAATCTTTAAAGTGACATATCTAAAATTCCCCGTAAGGTGACGATATTATTTATTTGTTCCAATTTTATCATGTTACCATCAGGATATTTGATTTAAAGGTAAAATCCTGGAAATTATTTACCCCATTCAAAAATTACCCTGAAAAAAATTTACACTCTCAAATTTCATAGATAAAATTGAAAAATTATGAAAAATAATTTTATATATTCAAAAGAGACATTGTTTTGAAGCTTTACATATGAACAAGAAAGATAAAACTGTGCAACTAGGGCTATTGGGTAGGTTGATATATCAAAAATTAAGCATGCTTATATTTTGAATTATATATATTTTTAAATAAGGGGCCGTGGCGGCCATGTGGTACAGCGCGCTGGTTTTCGGTGCTGAGGGTGCTCGGATCGAATCCTGGCGAAGCGCCACTAAAATGCCTCCGTTTGTGTAATCCCTTCATAGGGGGCAATGCTGGTCCACCTATATGGCGCCCCCATAATAAAATGGCCAGCAAAACTGCGGTGAATTATCGGCGAATGTCTTTGCGACAAGTGCCTCCGCGTTGAAAAAAAAAATTAAATAAAATGTTGAAGTGTCCAAGTAGTTGTATATGTAAAGAAACGCTTGATGGAAAAAAAAACTTACAAAATGTGTGTAAATGAGAATAATACAATTGTCTATCCCAAAGCCGCTGAAATTTTTTTGCATGCGATGCTAGGCAGCGAATTATCGTTATTACAAGCAAATACAAAAACCAAAAAAATTAAAGGAGTTTCAAACCTTTCATTTCGGTTGTAACAAGATATCTGTGCTTTCAAAATAATATATGTTATTATATTAAGTATTTATGCTTACAGCTTCGAAATTCAGAGACATTTAAATTTATTGCATAAAGTTATAGCCAAATTTCAGATCTTAAGTTGAAGTTAGAAAATTTGCATAAAGTTCATTGAGCGAACAAAAGTTTTTCCGGTTGGTTGGTTTTTTTGTGGCGCATGCATATAAAATACGGCAAAATATAACGGTGATTAAAAAAATAAAAGTGTAAAGCCAATAAAAGCAATCTCTATACACTGCTGGCCACTGTAAATGCAACACCCTGAAGGAAACATGCAAATAACATGAAATTTACAACATGCATTAGCGGAGGTGAGATATGCAAATGATTAGAATTTCAGCGCAGACGCACATCACGCGCGCCTGTGGCGCCACTTCAAAGCGCTATTTAAGGCTTGGAGATTTCGACGATTTCAAGTTCGGCAATTGTGTTTTTCTTGTGGATTTTTCAAAAAAAACGATCAATTATGCCTCGTCGAAAACAGCGATCATCTTTTGATCAAGTATCCCAGTTCGACAGAGGAAGGATAGTGGGATACCGAGATTGTGGATTATCTTTCAGGAAAATCGGTAGTCGTGTTGGACGAAACCAAACAACTGTAATGCGGATATGTGATCGTTGGATGCAGGAGGGTACGACGGACCGGCGTGTTCGATCGCATTCACCTCAGCGCACCACTTCACGTGATGACAGGAAAATTGTGCGCATGGCAGTGACGGATCGCTCAGTCACATCACGAACCATAGCACAGCACATGCAGTCTGTAACGCATCATCCAGTGTCTGCGCGTACCATTCGACGCCGCTTACAGCAGAGTGGTCTGTCCGCAAGACGTCCATTGCTTTGTCTACCCTTGTCGCAGAACCACAGACGTCTCCGCCGCCAATGGTGCGATGACAGAAGGTGTGGACGGCAGAATGGAATGAAATTGTCTTTACTGACGAGTCACGCTTCTGTCTGCAACACGACGATGGTCGCATTCGAGTCTGGAGACACCGTGAAGAGAGGATGCTGAATAGCTCCGTTATGCACCGCCACACTGGTCCTGCACCGGGTATTATGGTATGGGGCGGTATTGGATATCACTCTCGCACACCTCTAGTAGGCATTGTCGGTACTTGATACAGCTAGCGCTACATCTCCGAGGTGTTGGAGCCAGTTGTCCTTCCTTACCTCCAGGGCTTGCCCACAGCCATATTTCAACAGGATAATACGCGACCACACGTGGCACGCATTGTCCAACGGTTTTTCGTCAATCGCCAGAATTAATTGCTTCCCTGGCCGCCTCGCTCTCCGGATCTTTCGCCGATAGAAAACATGTGGTCCATGGTTGCTCTACGATTGACCCAGATTCCATCCCCAGCTGCCACAGCAGATCAACCATTGGCAACGTGTGGAAGCTGCTTGGTCTGCTGTACCCCAAGAACTCATCAAAAGTCTCTTTGAATCAATGCCGAGGCGTGTGGCGGCGGTGATCTCCAACAATGGCGGCTAGTCTGGCTACTGATTTTGGCAGGAACCACACTTCACAGAAGTCTATAAATTTAATCATTTGATACTTGGTCAACATGTTATCTACAAAATAAATTTTGTTGTGATATCTCTTGTTTTTCTTGGTGTTGCAATTTGGGTGGCCAGCAGTGTAAAAAGGAATGTTTGTTTGTTTGTTCGTATTTTATGCGCTGCTGTACCGTTCATCCGATTGCGATGAAACTTGGTCAACTTATTGCTTGAACTTGCGCGATGGTTATACACTATTTTCATTCCGCTACGACGTTCCATTCCCGAATTATGTTAGAAGTATCAACGGATATTGACAATCGCCAAAAAAAAAATCGCCAAATTTCCCCGGATATTTTTGTTCAAAGCCATTGTAACATTTCATTGTTGTCAATTAAATTATAACATTTCCGTAAAAATAAATAGACATGAATTAAAAACGTGATTTATTCATATATTGGCGCATGCAAGAATGAATTTGATATATTATTTTCATGTACGTGGCAACGCCGGAATGTTTCTTTTTAAAAATGAAAATATAAGGATGGAAAGTCATTCATTTTCAATGAATGTGTTATCTATCCATTTCATGAATTGAAATTATCCCAAGCTACCTGTTCAAACTCAAATATATTGCAGGACGCGTTGACTTAGCTAGAAACAAGTGCGTTTAGCCTTGACGCGATGATTTATATAACTGAAGGGACATTGAAACAAGTGGCATAGAAACGTAGCAGACGATTTAGTTTTGAGAAAGAATTCCGAGCATGAAATACGTGTATATACTTTTTCTATAATAATTAGCAGATTTTCTGTGTTTTAATATTGAATGTGATCTCAATCCATACAGGCATTATTGATTACTTTCTATAATAATAAATCCATTCAAACGTTATTGACTAACTGTAAATTAATGCTTTAAAATGCCCAAAAAGAGGAGAGCAACTTTTAATCCTGCAGAAGTAAGGGAAAAATGTCAAAGATTGTTGAGAAATGAGCAATGTGATGAAAAAAAAAATTGTGCGGTCGGGGGACCCCCGTCAGGACGAAGTTTCTTACGTTATTTAATAAGTAGATTTCTATTGATTATATATATATATATATATATATATATATTGCGCTATTCCAAGAATGAGTGGGAATAGAAACGGCCAGCGCTTGTGCGGGGATTTGAACCAGGGACCTCTCGCTTCGTAGTGCGATAGTCCGATACTCCGTAGTCCGATGCGATAAACATTCAGCCACAGAGTCCTTAAGAAAAAGCTCTTAGGAGGGGGGCATAACGCTTTTTAGTTATGTGACGATTCCTGCCAGTTCACGCTACTGTAAGCCGCGTAAAAGAACTTCGTTCCAAAAACAGAAGACCGCGAAGCCAACAGAATTCGAAATGCAGTTAGACGCACAGAAGAATCTGAAGAAAAAACATTCCCAAGAGCTCGAAGGTAACAGAATTCGAATTGTACTGATCCGAAGCAGTGAGACTGATGAAGAAACTTTTAACGCGTCGAACATACGATTGTCTTCGAGCTTCAGCATCGAAAGGAGAGGAAAGCGATGAACAACGACAGCACCGACAACAAACTAATGCTATTTGCTACCGCAAAAGAATTTTAGCGAAAACTGTAGAACATCATAACATGAGGCTAATCATTGAAAAAAATAGTAACAGAAACTGATTCCCGAGCGAAGCCGGGTAATACATCTAGCAATATATAAAAAAAGTATAAATGCAACGATATATTAAAACACAAAAACAATGCAATATAAAATGTAAGAATAGTGACTTAAAGTATGAAAGTTTTGCCGGAGGCAATCTTTATTTATCCTAAATTCGAAAATCAGATATCAGTCTCCTCTAAAACTCTTTCGATGCTCGACAAATTACGACGGTTAAATTAATGAGTAAAGATTCTGAATTCAACTGAAGGATGAGGAAATTTTTCAATATGAATAGAAATTATTCTTCAACTAAAATGAGCAATAAGAAGTAAAGTTACTCCAGATTATGTTCCAAGGAATTTAATTTTGCCAATGTTCACACAGAAATGCAACTAGTTACTGCAGGATTCAGTTTAGGACTTTTTGTTTTGGGCTTCCAATTTTTGGGAAACAATTATGAGGCGTGAATATATAAACTTCTTTTATCTCAGACCCCGAGACTTGATGCCTTTAGTCCACATACATAATTTATCGCTCAGTTGGCTGTGTTTGCGATTGGAATCTAATTTAGGGCAGAAAACTTTTCTAGTCATTCCCTCTTCCTCCGAGGGCACCCAGTACAAGAGCAATAAGTTTTTAAGGGATTCGGGAAACAAAATATTCTTAAAAAAAAAAACCAAGAAAAATATCACATTTTTATTTTCTTTAGCTTAAATCATATTATAAAACTTTTGGAATTAAATAACACACTTCACATGTTTCCACACAGATTAAAAAGCCAGATCGAAGATTTTTTTAAAGCTGTACTGTTTAAGTACACCTGTACTTAGCTTATTTATCTTTGAATGGAATCTTCCAAGGTTTGCAATCTTTAAAGGGACATAGCTAAAATTTTCCGTAAGGTGTCGCTATCATTCCTTTGTTCTAATTTCATCATGTTATCATCAGGATTTTTGATTTAGAGGTAAAATCCTGGAAGTTATTTACCCCAAAGCAAAAATTACCCTGAAATTTTTTTTATATAATCTAAAATTTCATAGCTAAAATTGAAAAAGTATGAACAATTTTTTTATAAATCCAAAAGAGACATTGTTTTGAAACTTTACATATAAACAAGAAAGATAAAATTGTGCAAATAGGGCTATTGGGTAGGTTGATATTTCAAAAATTGAGCTTATATTTTGAATTATATATTTTTTAAAAATAAAATGTTGAAGTGTCCAAGTAGTTGTATATGTAAAGAAATGCTCGATGAAAAAAAAATTCCTTATAAAATGTGTTTAAATGAGAATAATAAAATTTTATATCCCCAAACTTCTGAATTTTTTTTTTATGTGATGCTAGCAGCGAATTATCGTTATTCCAAGCAAAAACAAAAATTAAAAAAATTAAAGCAGTTTCAAACCTGTGATTTCGGTTGTAACAAGATATCTGTGCTTTTAAATAATATATGTTATTATTTTTAGTATTTATGCTTACAGCTTCGAAATTTAGAGACATTTGAATTTATTGCATAAAGTGATAGCTAAATTTCAGATCTTGAGTTGAAGTTAGAAAATTTGCATTAAGTTCACTGAGCGAACAAAAGTTTTTTCCGGTTGGTTGGTTTTTTTTTATGGCGGAGTTTTCTCTGTCCAGAGAGGACAAGCTGCGCCAAACGCAAGACAAACGCAAAACAAGTATGCATATAAAATATATTAAACTACAACGGTGATTAAAAATAAAAGTATAAAGCCGATAAAAGCAATAATATAAAAAAAAGTGTAAATGCAACTATGTATTAAAACGTAAAAACAATGACATATAAAATGTAAGAACAGTGACATAACATATGAAAGTTTTGCCGGTGGAACCTCTGTTTATCCAAAATTCGTAAGTCAGATATGAGTCTCCGCTAAAACCTTAGATTTGATGTGTTCGTCAACAAGTTTTATTTAAAACAAAAAACTGAATGAATGAACCGCGAAAAGTTTTCACCTGCGAGTTTTAGCAACCCTGGAAACAACGACCGGAAAATTTTCAATATGTATAGAAACTATTCTTCAACTAAAAAGAGCAATGAGAAGTAAAATTACTTCCGATTATGTTCCAAGGAATTTATTATTTTTCCAATGTTCACGTATTAAAACGTAAAAACAATGACATATAAAATGTATGAACAGTGACATAACATATGAAAGTTTTACCGGAAGAACCTCTATTTATCCAAAATTCGTAAATCAGATATCAGTTCCCGCTAAAAACCTTAGATTTGATGTGTTCGCCAAAAAGTTTTATTTAAAAAAGCAAAAAAGCTGTGAATGAATGAACCGCGAAAAGTTTTCACGTGCGAGTTTTTGCAACCCTGGAAACAACGACCGGAAAACAAGCGCTAAGCTCGGAGTTGTGCCTGATGAACCTGTCGCCAACGTTTCGCCAAACTCCTGATCCAAAGTTTATGGAGGGTATCTGCTTTTCTGAGCAGAACTTATTCTCTGTACCGGTCGGCCACTTGTAGCTCAAGAGGCTTTGCCGTGAATCGCTGAGTGTTTCTATATTGGCCCTTTTTTTTAAAGCCATAATAGGAGACGTAACGGATTATTATTGCTTTTGCTTCCGATAAGATGTGATAGGCTTAATTTGTTTGCTACAAAGGTAAGGGCAATATATTAATGGTTTTTATAAAGTGATACATATTTTATTTTCTACTGTCCAGCTGGTAATTTACCGCTAATTCATGATTTATGATGTGAATTGCATAATTTTAATTATTGTTTCATTAGTGTATATAGTTAGCGACGTGTAATTTAATTTTAAGAAAATGTTGAAATTTATTTTATTGTTTATTAACTCAACCGGCTTTTTTCAAATAGCCGGTAAAAATTAAAATGTATTAAATTTACCCGGAAGCTGAGGATGCTATTTATGTGTTAATAAGTGTTGAAGAAGTCACTTTTGATTATGTTTTGATATACTTGATTTCTGTTTCAAAGGATAGAGTTAGTTCTTATAAAACGAATTAATCCTTTGCGAAATACCTGGCTTATCTTTAGTTAGATTAATGTAAAGTTAAATTACTCCAAGGAAAACAAAATATTATATTCATATGCTACAATTAAATTTTAATTGACTTTACATTTTTTATTTATTAACAGTGAGTGAAATACGTGAATATTCCTTAAATGAATTCTGTTGTTCAAATGATGATACATACTTTAGAAACATTATTTGAGTAGGAAAGATTCGTAGAACCTGGTTTCGAGAACGTAAAATAGTTCAGAGCAAAGTTTTATATGACTTTGTTACGCCGTGTAGTAAGTAACACTGATTTACCTTTCACTTTATATTTGTTATGGGGGAATAAAATGTATTACTTTCTAACGCAATATTTTAAATGTTGCTTTATGAATACGCGTACCATGTACTCATTAAGAATATATATATATATCTATTCAAGGTCAGTATATATATTAACTCGCGATATATGCCTCTAAAATATGCATGAAAATATTATTTCTCCAAAATTAGAGAATTAAAAATGCGAGGAATTATTAAACGATAAAGGCATTATAAAATGTTGGTTTAAACATTTGTTACTATCTATGCATAATTGTCCAGTTCCCTATTGTTCATGGGTAAGACACTGTGGGCAGCATTTAAATAATGCTTCAGACTATTGAGTATAATATTTAACGACCTTCATACTGTGCCGGATACTAATAGCATTCAAAGTATTTAAAATATTTACCTAAATAATTGAAATTCTAAACTTGCTTCACATAAAAAATAATACAAAATATTCTTTATGGATAGCGACAATTTACGATCATTTTGCTCTTTTTCTTTACAGAGAATTTTATTCTTACTATTATTATACAATGACAAGATCACACGTTTCAGAGACTTGGGGTTAAATATAGTTTTAATTGTTCATTTGTTAGAATGTTTGAATATCATCGTTCATTCAAACTTTGTAAAGCTCGTCAAACTTCAGTGAAACATTGACATGATAAACAGATTTTAAAGAAAAATCAACGCTTAATTTTATATTTTGATTTTAATCGGGGTGTCGACATCTGACGCCGGGTGCGGGGAAAGGACTCCCTCCTAACCCTGTAATTGGGCTCAGCCAGGGCCCCAAAAGCTCCCGGGTCCGTCGAACGTCCCCTTTCCTTTCTCCCTCTCCTCGAATCCGGCTTTCAGAAGTTTCATTTACTTCCCAATAATTTTTTAACTTTCATTTTAGAAGATTTACTAATTTTAAGGCATTGGACATGCATACGTATGTCGCCAACATACATGTGGACAGGTGTGAATGTTCGTAACTTTTTTATTTTAATTCAGTGCCAATGATACATAATGCTATTAATTCTCCCAGTTAATTTAAAAGTATTCTTGGAGAGATATTTGTTTCTGTCCCCAACAAAAAAAGGTAACTACAGATAAAATTATGAGATATTTATTTAATAATCACTGGTAATTGAAACAGAATAGACTTGACAAAATAGATACTATTAATTAACACAGAAAGTGTGCACGTGTATTACTTACATACCCGTGGACATTTAAAACACAACTTCTTGTATTCAACAATGTTATTAAAAGGGGGGGGTTGGTGACATGTTTCAAACTAATTAACAGTTCATCGTCAGCTGAAGAGTTTTAGGCGTGATTGTCACTTAGGGCTATTCATAATAGGCATTTTTGAATAGTTCAGAGGTACAATCGCACTTAATGCATCTCGGCCTCGGCCTGACTATGAACTTGTTCCCGGGTGCTGCAACTACTCTTGTTGATATAATACTTTGATGAAAGCCCTAAATTTGGGGTCATGAACTCCACTGGTGACTATAATTTCGTGTCTATGTTATGTAATTTAATGGTGTAATTTGGAAGCTGAAATTCAAATAAGTTCTTAAAATGGGTTATATCCTGCAGATTAGAAACGCAAAGGTAGAAAAAAAAACCTATTTTCAAAAGGAAAAGGTAGAGTAAATTATTATTCTCACCCTGTTTATATTTCGCACCCGGGCAAGAAAAGTGACACAAGTCAAAGAATGGCAATTTTGAGGTTATGTCATTGAAAAATATGTTTGAAGTGCCCCCATCGTGCACGAATAGCGACACATCTCTATCTCGCAATTTGTCCACCTGAGGGCAGTTGTATCAGTTTTATTGTAGTAATGCTAGTTCAAGCTTTATAGTATTTTTTAAGTCTCAAATGCTGCATTTTTGAGTTATCACTTTTTTTGCCGGGGTGTGATTTTCCCCTTAAAACGTCGTTACTGTTATGCAGGCCCTGGTTTTCCATTAGGTCCGGTAGGTCCGGGCCAAGGGGCCCCCGAATGTTACCCCCCCAAAAAATCTATTATATCAAAAGAAAAAAGAAGAAAAATTCCCAATTCGAATTTTTTAAAATTTTACCTTTTGTAATAGCAATTTGTTATATATCCTTTCAAATTTGATTGATTGGTTCATCATATGTATAGTTATATGTATAGTTCATCATATGTATGTGTATATAAGGGATTAATAAGTTTTTCTGGTTGCATTGTATTGGTGTTTTAATGATGAAGTTAATATATTGTATTGCTTTTTGTTATTTGATAATGTTCTAGGCTTCTACGCTTCAAATAGCCAATTCTTGGTAAAATGGTACTTTCACAAGGATTCATGATTATTTTTTTTTCTCTGTGTCAATTTTGGAAATTTTACGCCTACATCAGTGTTAGGGGGCCCCCAACCCTAGTTGTGCCTATAGTCAAGAATTTTCTAAACCGGGCTCTGCTGTTATGTGTAAGAAGTTTGCAGCGTGTGACTCCAATATATTATAACACTTCCAGGATACAAGATGAAATGTCAAGTGTCTCTAAACTACAGTGGAACTCGGTTAATAAGAGATGCTTAGGATCACTGAAAATGCTCGTTTTAACAGTTACTCGTGTAAACCGTGAAAAGAATAACATATGATCAAATAATCGGTTTAAAAAATTGATTGAAAATATAAACCATTTTCGTCATATTAAAGTTAAATAATTAAAATGACTTACCTTTACTTCACTGTAATTGCATTTGCTTTTGTTTTTAAACAAAATTGGGAATACCCCCTAAAGCCCAATCCTTAACTTTCTTAATCTTTAAAACATTTAGTTGTCTTTTAAATTTCAACGGACAAAATTGTTTAGGTACAAATACAAGCAATATTAATATTTTTTTAAATATTCAGTAAGTTTAGTCTGTTTAGTATTGGCTTTCATTTTAAAATTCCTTAAACTTCGCCTCGCAATACCCAGTGCGTTTAAAGATTTTTCATCTTCAAACTTTTTTCTAAAAATATTGAAGAGTATCCTGCGACTATACATAACATATCACATTTTAACATAAACAGTTTTGCCCTTTGAAATTTAAAAGACAAATGTTTTAAAGATGAAAAGTAAATGATTGATCATCTTTGAGTTATTTCAAATTTCAAAGAAATGAAGACGTCTTTTTATTTCTTTGAAAGGTAAAGGAAAAGTGGCGAAATATGGTCGAGGTAGATTTTTCAGCTCTCGCAATACCCATGAAGATCCTTGTATAAAGCGTGAAATTTTGCGTTATTACACATTAGAAACCGATATTTCAAAACAATTTGTACGTTTCACCCGTGAACTCGTATTAACCATGCTCGTATTAAGTGGGTTCTACTTGTATTTATTGTTATGGATGTTACCATCTATTACTGGGAGCGGGATTAAATGAATGAAATTCCAAACTAGAATTTACATAAAGTAGATAGTGTTTTATTGAAAGGACATTAAAATCAAAAACTAAAATACATTTCTGACATAAAAGCGTCTGGAGGACAACACGTTGCGAATCTTAAGGTTATGTAACTTTAGTCAAATAAAAAGAATGTCAAGTTTCTGATAAAGATTGCAGTGACATTCAATTATGCCATCATGCACCCCATTCATAATTTTTACATGTATAGTTCCCTAAAGCATTGTGTTCTTCTATTTGATTAAATACAATGCATATTACTGAACAACCTTCCAGTAATTCTTTCGATAGATATGTGGCCAATGTTAGTTTATGAATCTGTTAACGGGCCTATTGCCCTGAAAGGTTGAAGACTCCCATTTTTAAAACAATATATGTTGAGCATATATATATATATATATATATATATATATATATATATATATATATATATATATATATATATATATATATATATATATATGTATGTATGTATGTATGTATGTATGGAAAGACGCTTTCTTTCAGTGGATACAATATCTTTCAGTGGAATCTGGATCTATCGTTTCTCAAGGGACCGACTGAACTGAACGATAAATGCGGGAAAACGATAGATGCGGGAACATAACAAAGTAATATGATCATCGGGACTGGGTGAAATAAACGACACATACGGGAAAACTATGATTAGGAGAACAATCGATCGAGATTCCACTGTGTATATATATATATATATATATATATATATATATATATATAGCAATGATATTGAGTTTTAAAACTTTACACAATATAGTACATGCGTGATTCATATAAAAATTTTATGAAAAAATAATCTTAAAAATATTAAGGGATTTTGAAAAATATCTGCGCCGTTCCCAGTCTATTATTCCCTTTTTTAGAACTTCTCCTTCTGTATTAGTTACGTGCAGGAAATTAATTATTACAGAGATGGCAACGAAATTCGAGTGGGGTTAGCAACGAAACGACGAACATTCACGGTGACAATGAATCTGTTGATAGCCTGCATGCCATTTTTGTCATTAGTGGAAAACACGCAGTTTCGGAAGAAAGCAAAACTTGGCACTGTAAATGTTAGCATAAACAAAAAGTCCGTACATGAAAAGAGCGCAAATACGAACTTCCAGTTTTTCAGGCGTTTTTTCGTATGCATATTTCAAATTGTTATGTATTGTCATGTAATAATATTATGGTATTGCAGAACTAGATAGTGGGTGATTTTTTCGACTTGGGTAACTGTTGAGAATATCGAGATATTAATTTAATAGGCAAAATTGAGCGAGTAGTTTGTGATATTCACATTTTGGTCTTTGATAACTTTAAATAAGTATTAATTTTCTCCCTTTGCTAGAAAGAATAAAGCTAAATCTTAAAAAACGTAAAAAATATTTAAATTTCCACTGGAAAAGTAAAAAAAAAATCCAGTTAGTAATTTAACTAATATTAAACGTTGATAATACCGTTATAAATGAGGTATCGTACATAACTTGGAAGCTAATTAATTTTAAAAATTATGTTAATAATACAGGTTCGCTGAAATACTAGTGTCTAGATTGTTGAATGTTTTACGGCTTTTTAATATTTAACTTTACATTGTATTTAAATATACTGTAATTAATTGTATATTGTATAATGATTAACTTTGTATTGAATTTAAATATACTCGTAATCATTTAATTGCTGATTGTATATAAATGTAATCATAATCATTTAATTGTATATTATGCATAAATTTAATCGTAATAATTTAATTTTGTATAAATACATTTTCTCTTACCTTTCTGCTTGGTACAACTATTTATTTTAACCTGCAAGCGATGTTGAAACAGACAGAGAATTGGTTCAACTTGATTTGAATTATATGCGTGAAACTTGTTACGCCTCTCACAATTAAGTTTCTAATAAATCAATTAAGTTTGCAGATAGTGATCATTTGTCAAGAAATATGTCTGACCGTGTCAAATTATTGGCTTTTTTTCGTATATAATTTCTTTGCATTTCCAATAGAAAAATAATAACGAGGTAATTCCGGTTTAAAATAGTTTTTCTCTGCTGCCAATTTTAAGTTCACGAATCTTAATAAATGTATCCTGGAATTGGATTTCAATAGCGAACTCTTCAAAAAGGTCGCGAGTTTAATTTCCGAGTGTGCTCTAATCACGGCCAACTTAACTCAACATATCGAGTGTTATCGAGAGGTTATTGTTGGTAGAGGAGAGGACGAACGGGAATAAGTTTTGGTATTTACCACTCTCAAAGAGCGTACATAAGAATGGAAGAGTCAAAAATGTATCTCCCATGTTGCAGGGCTGTAATTGGAAGATTAAATACCCAATCTTGTAATTTTTAAGCTCAGAAAATATTTCTGTATTGTATTCTAGAAGAAAAACTATTAAATCATTCATATTTGCATTAGTATTCCTTTTGTGGATGTAAGAAAATCACTCACGGGATTTAAAAGTTCAGCATTTAGCATCTTTAAGTAAGGAAAGTCTTGTAAGCCGAGTCCTGATTTCAGTTTGGGAAGGATTTTCTGTGAAATTTTATTTAAAAGAAGTATCAGCGTTTAAAAACTGGAGGTCTAAAAGCCCTCCTGTAAGTGAACATTGTTTAAAATGAAGGGGTTTGCAATTTTAGGGGACCTGCCTTAACCAGACAAATTTATATCCAATGAAAAATGGAGTGGCCAGATAGACCGCTTTGTCGCGTTGCGAGATCTTAAATAAAATGACCTAAACGGTGAATTTTTATAGGCAAGATAATGTTGGATTTGATTACATAAAATGGTCTGCAAACTATCCCCTAATATTTTATAAATAGAGCTAATGAATATAGCAATTTACACGTTTTCTACGTTTAAATGTTGTCAGTTTGGGCTCTCTATCCATCTGTCTGGATTTCCTAGATTTAAGGAAGTTGACTTGGGCATATTGCAGGTCTGCGCGGGCCGAAATTTCAAAGCCCGGCCCGGATCAGGCCTGATTAATCGTTAATCTGGCTTGGGCAGGCTAGCAGACAATCCGGTAAGTTGAGGATCAGAGCTGGGCCTAGCCTAATGCGATCAAGAAAAGTAAAAACTAATTTTACCCTTTTTCAGTATTGTGTTGAGACTGCGTATATAATGTGGGTAATTTACTCTACTAAATTATTTTTCTAAAATATTTGTTAATATTATTACGAATATTAAGCAGACTTCTTCCATTTTAACCCAAAATTTGCTTCATAATTAAGTAAATGAGAAAATTCTTACAAATTTGTAAAAACTCAAATAAATAGAAAATATACGTTGTCCAATTTCAATTGTATCCTACGATTACTTGATTTTCATTGTACTGAAAACAAAACCCAAAGAATTTTGCCGTTGAAATTGAATGGCAATTTTTTTTTTTTGGGGGGGGGGGGGCAAAACTTACGTCATTTAAATAAACACTTTACATTCATCCAATCCATGGTTTATTAAAAACATAAAAATATAGCTTTTCTTTAAATGTGTCAACCCGTCACTTCCTTTACAAATCTCTCTCTTGATTAATCGATTTTTCAATCAGTACGTTCCTTGACAGACAGCTCCTGTATACGTGAGAAAGTAGGCCAGGCTCTGCCTGAGTTTGGAAAAATACCAATGAACGCAGCCTTCACAAAAACATTCGCCAATGCAATTAAATCGTGACTCATCAGTGTGTATTTGTAAATTGAAAAAAGGTATCAACATCTATCGAGTGATAAGAAAAAAATCACATACACCAAAACTAGTGAAACGAGTCACGGAAGAGAAAAACCTTACGATATTCTGTAAAAATATCTGTAAAATAAGCTCAGACTGGAGTATTATAAGTAACTAGTTGGTGCCCGTCAAAACATGACGGCTGTATAGTAAATAAATGTACTTATACACAAATTGTACTCAGCACACCACAGCCAAATGGTGAAAATCATGATATTAAGAATAGAGAAATACACTTTAAAAAATTAATATTAAACACAATAAAAAGAAACAGGGTTACTCAACAGCGCGAAATAAACAATTTCCGTCTGGTTTAATTCTGTATCCCACAAACATAATTAAAAATAAAAATGGCAGAGAGAGAGAGATTCCTCAGAATAAACAAATTAACGTGTTCATGCCGCTTCGTGGTTAGTAAGTATCTAAAGCCATATTTAAACGTGCCACTGAGCATGCGCAGAAACAAATTAATGTGTTTATGCGGCTTCGTGCTTCGTGAATAACTAAAGCCATATTTAAACATGTCACTGAGCATGCGCAAAAAACAATTTTTTCATTGTAAATTGTCGCTAATTAATAGAAATTCTGGTTACAAAAAACCAAATTTGACACATCTGGAGATTAAAATGTTTCGTTTAAGATCAAAATGAAGTAAATTGATGCAGTCGTTTTCTCTCATGAACTGCCCAAAGAATCGGCTTAGCAACTTAAATGTAAAGATTTCACCTATCAATAAGTACGAAAAATAAGCATAATTAGTTCTCAGTTAAAAGTGGGTCTGCAAGAGTTTGATATGCTGTTATCTATAATGGATATCTTAAGGTTTTTATATTTCTTCCATTCATTGGTTTAGGTTATTTGCTTGATTTGTATTACATTACTATCAGGACAATTTCAACTGCAATATTTCGGTGCAAATTTCTTTGTCTGTTCGCGTTTCAACGAAAAATTTCGTTTATTTTCTTAAAAATAAATAAATTATGTAATATACTTTTATGATACAAGTTTCGTGTTTTTTAATTAAAAAAATAGTCATACAGGTATGCAAATCACATATATGAATTTTTTTAATGTACAAGAGCATGTTATTCTAGGCTGTTTGTCAACGAAACAAACTAATACTTATTCATTTTAAAAGATTATATTTATTAAATATTTTGATAATATAATGAAAGAGGTTGCGAAATGAACCGGCTGTAATGAATGCTCCTATAACAGATTATTAATTTCATTAATAATTTAAATCAACTGAGTGTTTGAGGGTGTTCAAGAAAGTGGATCGGTGACACATTAACTAAGTTTCACGGCAAAAGCTGCACGGCATGCTGCTCCTTCTTTTAATCTTGTTTTGGGCTCTTGGAAAGAAAACTAAACAAACAACAACAACAAAAACGCAATTTCTGTTGAAGCATCAGTGATAAGCATTGTCTTCTGAAACAACATTTATACAAGGTAACTTAGCGTAGAATGTTTAGAATAGACTACGAAATCACGGTTTGGAGATAAGAGGTCGATTACCTCAACATTTATAGGATTTCGAGTTTAAAAGTCGCAAACTAACAAGTGTAAAACCTGACTTTCTGCTTCTCAAAAAGTCAATTTTTTTTTACTTTAAAGAATTATGTATCTACCCCAAGAGAAGATAAATTTTTTAAAAAAAGAATTTTAAGACTGTTTGAAATTAAAATGAATGGATGCATCAACTATAGTACCACCTGGATTTGTCTATTGTAAAGAAATTAACATTTAAAGTGACGGAAAATCAAAACAACGGAAATTTTATACCATTGTAAAAGTTATTAATGTCGTATATTTTATTTTCTTAATGCCGTTTGGTGTATATGTATTTAGTTTTCCAGAATATTTTTGTCATTTCATTTGCATACGAGCTAAAGAAATGTAGAGCAATTATTAGCAATGATAACCAATGTAACTTTAGTATATTAAATTATACTTGACTCACTTTTAGTGGTTAATCCACTTTTATAGTTTTTATCTTGTCGCAAGTGTTGAGGCAAGATGTCTACTTTAGATCTTAACAGTCCATTTATAGTCGAGTAAATTTTACTTGAGTGTAATTTATATCATTGAAAGTAACTATTGTGGAACATCATTTTGTTACCCTAACATAGTACTTATTCCAAACAAATAACAACAGTTTATTCTCCCCCCCCCCCAAGAAAAATCAAAATAAATCCATGATAAGATAAAAAAAAACAAAAAAAAAAAAACAGAAATAACACCGGGTTTACTACAGCGTTATACGACTGCTAAAACTCGAAATTTGATTAATTTCACATCTCTTTTGATTTTCCATTTCTCCCACGAATTATTTTTTCTTTCCTTGGCCGTAAGGATAATTAAGTAATAGTTGGTTAAGTAATATCGCCGCCGTCCACACCCGAAGGTTATACGGCCCTTCAATATTAAAACTAATCATGCCGACGGCAATCCAGCCCAACCGGGTCCCGAAGTTTTTCTTTTTGCAATTCGTTTACCTGTCTTTTTTTTTTAAATTTGAGGGGCTATCAACCTTCCCCTTGTAGGGGGAAGTGTATATTCATAAGTTCCTGCATAATATTCTTGATGTACCTTCTACAATAATAATCCGTAAATAATTTACTAGGGGCCCAATCTTGAAAGCCCAAAGGTAGGTTTTTTCGTGCTTCAGCCCATTTGCTACAATAGTATATACAGTGCTTTATAGTTTGTATATTGCCACACTCACAAAGATCTGTTTTAGCAAAAAAATCTGTTTTGATAGACTCCTATACAGCCATGTTCAGTTATTGCTTGATTAACAAGGAAATCTGCCGACAGTCTTTTCGTAGAAACTCTAGGGAATACCTCAAATACTTTCCTTCCTACACTGCTTCTCTCCCAATTTTCTTGCCATATATTTATGTAATAATTCTTAATTTTATTCTTAATCTGTTCTTTAGTTAATTTATAATTTCCTGTGATTTCATTCAGTGTTGTTGCTTGTTTAGCTGCTGCGTCTACCATCTCATTTTCATTAATGCCACAGTGGGCTTTAACCCAGTGTAAGTTTACTGCTATCTCATGACTTTCTATTAGGTTTTTTATATTTTCAATCCTATCTCCCTTAAAATAATATGAGCATATAGCTTGCAGTGTACTTCTAGAATCACTGTATATGTCGTATTCCTGTATTCCTTTACTTATAGCATCACTGATGGCCATGTATAAATAATAATAATAATTGTAAGGATAATTAAATATTTTAATTTAGAAATAGCGTTCAAATACAGGCATTTGATAATGCATTGATAATTCTTTCTGTAGCTGTGGCCTATTTGGCTGCGAGTATAAATTTAACATTTTAATTTAGAAATTCGGCTCGAATATAGGCTTTTGAATATGCATTAGATAATTTTCAAAAGTGAACTATTATTTGAAAATCTTTTTTTTTTCAAATGGAAAATAACATCCTTTTGCGTACGGTTTTGAGAAAAGTTCTACTTAGTTCTGCAGTGAATATACAACACTATATCAAATTTTAATTAAACGAGAATTAATAGTTGACTTGCATAATTTTCTATTTTTAATGAAAGCAATTTTGGATAAAACAAAATTTTGATATATTTTACAGCATACTTACCTTACACAAAATAAATAGGTTGTCTTGAAGTATATACATTTAAGTTCAGTATGATTCTTATAATTGTATACCTTCCGATAGAAAAATTCATCATTGGAGAAACCAATAATTTTTATATTAAGATTTGCGTTGTAAAAAAAATTTGTTTTGAGAGTAGGGACATAAACGTTTTTTTTTTCATCTTAAATAAACTTACCCATATTTTTTTTCAAAAATTTCAATATTTTAATGGCTTAAGGACGGAAATTAACGGAATCCCTTAGTTTGCTGGATTTAAAAAAAAAAAAATTTCTATTTAATGCACACTTTTCCCGAAATAACCGTTATTCTAAAGGGGGTCCAGGACACAAAATTGTTCATATTTTCAAAAATTTTTTTATTGCATTAAAAGTTTTTGCATTCTTTTACGCTTAAAATGATGTTTAAGTCATATTTCTATCTTAAATAGAACAGGCGAAAATATTATTTTTTTCGCAACATTCTAATAGTAGCCAATCATTGTTTAAACCTGTAAGTGCGTTTTTCTGCATGAGGGGTTTTTTCCCCCTTTCTCGTTTTTAAATTGTTGTAAGTCAAGAACCGTTAAAGATAAAAGGTTGAAACTTGGAACACGTCTTTTTCAACCATTTTACTTTAATTTTGATTCAGCAAATTTGAAAAATATATTTACTTTTGAAAATATGATTTTTTAAAAAAAAGTTACATATCTTTTTTTGTAATTTTTAATCTAAATATTTTTAATTTTTTTAAAAATTTATATTTAAAAAAATTCTGAATCAAAATTAAAACTTATATATTTCTGTTTAATTAAAGGAAAACATTTTTAAATTTGACAAATAATATTTCGAGTTATAACGATTTTAAATTACCCCCCTTTTTTTCAAAATTTAAAATTTTAAAATTTTTTAAAAGCTTTTTGAGAAGTTTTATGATGTGATTTTGTTTTCAAATTATATGGTTGATCGTCACAAAAAATTCAAAATTTTAACACAATAAATACAAATTTATTTAAAATGTGTCCTGCACCCCTTAGTAGACTATTTTTAAAAGTGATATATTAATTACATAAGTCTCTCCGAAAATTCGAAGAGGCTCCGTTATTAAAACTTGCCCTAGGGGCCACTATGGATCGGCCCGGCTCTGGATCTGGTAACCTCTAAAACATAAGCCACAACCTTGTCTTTTCGGATTTAATCACTTATAGCAGTTAAGCAATCAAAAGCAGTGAAATCTTTGTACCTCATTAATTTACTTAGACGTTGGACAATACCTCAGTATTAAAAAATATTTAATATTAATGATACCCTAACATTCTGCTAACCATTATTTATTTATTTTTACCCCAGTTTGCCGTTCAAGAATATACACCAATTATGTTTTAGGGCGTAACTGGAATTAACACTTTTCTCCCTTTTCCACTGTTCTCAATTTCTATCTATATATATAAAACAGTTCCGTAACTGACTCATTCATTCACTGACTGACTGACTGACTGACATACAACGCACAGACCAAACCGCTGGACCTAAAGGGCTGAAATTTTGCATGGCGATTCTTCTAATAGTGTAGGGGTGCACTAAGAAAGATTTTTCAAAAATTCTTAGATTTTTTAAAATTAAATTTTTAAGCTGTTTTTTAAACTTTTTTTACGTTTGCATTTAAAATAATACATTGAGGGTTATAAAATTTATATTACAAGAAAGATCATAAAAAATTCCTTCAAAATGAAATTTTTTTCGAATTTTTACCTCCATTTCCTGATTTTTGGGGAATTTTTAAAGATTAATTTTTAGAATTTAATTTATTAAATGCTGATCACGTGATTTCTTTTTCTGGTACTTTCAATAAATTTATTGTCAGGTGCGTAACAACTAAATAGACAAAAAAAAAAAAATTTTTTCTTTCTAATGCAGCAGACGATTGGATATTATCCAAAAAAAATAAATATTCTTTATGATTTTTTTATAAATATATATATAAATATTTTTTTACATCAATAGTATATATTGATCGTCTCATTTATTATAAATATATACATTTATTTTTTTGGCATTAATTGCATACATTTACCGTTGTATTTAATTTGAATGTACTCCGTAGCGAAGTGCGGGTTTTCAGCTAGTTTAATCATAAACTGCTATTTAATTAGCCTATATTTACACTGAGGTGAAAAGAAAAAAATATTTGTGATATTCGTCCTACTTTGTCTTCCATGTTTTAAGAAATTGAGAATGTAGTTTAGTAATGCCCTTCTGAAAATTTAAAAAATATATAATGCATTTTAATTTTTTTAAACGGAATTGTAATAGCAGGAACAAGTATTTTTTTTGGAAAAAAAAATCGTTAATTGTTTTCCTTTATGGGCTTCTGCTTCACCCAAACAGACAATTTAGGCGTGCTTCAGACCTGCAAGAATTTGAAGTTCGAAAGAAACACCTGTGGAGAATTTACGCCAACTTGGCAGAAATGCAATCAAATGTTACTCTGGTATTCAGAGGCGTAAAAGTAATTGGGTTAGAAAAAAAAATCAAAAAGCATCTGCACGACCTGATGTAACCGGTAAATGTCTATAAAGTATGATGAAGAAACCAAAAGTGATAATACACGATGCAGCGTCAGAATAGATTTGACTGCCATGCTACGAAATGCAAGATTTGTGTTTTATAAATGAGTATTATAAAATGCATGTCTCTTTTATAATACTCATTTCGCTAGTAGACCCCGGATTTTTCTTTTTAAATGTGAAAAAGAGAATTATGCAAATCATGCTCCCCTCCCAACTCTTTTACAACAAAAGAGGCATGAATTTATAAACGAAAAAAGGCGATTTATTTAGTTATATGTCAAATGTAAAGTTTGAAAAGAAACATTTTAATATTGCTCTCACACGCAGAGTCGCAAAGAATAAAAACCCAGTTTAACTAGTTGCAAGCTTCGGCAGTAGTTAGTAAGTCAGTTAAAGTATGACTAAAAATGAGTGTGCTATAGTACAGAGAGTAAAAATTTCAGGTGGGAATTTCCATTAAATAAAAGTTATAGTGTGCTTTATTTTAATATTAATATGTAAATATGTGTGTGTGTATGTATGTATGTACACACCAGGGCCGCCCAGAGACTTTACGGGACCTGGGGCAAACTTCTGTTGGGGGCCCCAAGAAAAATAAAAATGGAAAGAGACGAAAACACACATTCAAATTAAGTTACTCATACTTAAAATTTTATTACATGAATGATTAACATAATTATTATATTTCATTGCACTGCTCTCTTGTTATATTTTCTGAGGAAATCTAATACATAATTTTTTAAAATTTTTATGGGGCCCCTCCGGCAGTTGGGGGCCTAGGGCAAAGTGTCCCAGTTGCCCCCCCCCCTCTGGGCGGCCCTGGTACACACACACTCACACTTTAATATGTACACAATAAACACGTTATTGTAAATGAAATACTAGTTTTTTCTGAGTTGAAGTTAAAATAAACTTCATTTTAACAACAACAACAAAAAAAAAAAAAATACACACTGCAAACTTCCGAAGCACATTAATTAAAAATATTTTTTTTGTTAAATTTTTTTCTATTTTTTTTCTGTCTGACCTAGAAACCTAGTTACGGATTTTTTAATGTTACTTAAGTGATTGAAGGAATGTGATCATAAGTTGCTTTTATATTACCTATTTTTTCAAGAATAGTTTTCTTTTTTTCATTTCTCTTTTTGCAAAATATCCTAAAATTATCCTTTAAATGCCTAGAAAATAATCAGTCATATTTAACAAATGTTTATAAAGAGAAAAGAATACGCACGTGCTAGTGGATTATAGGTTTGTTTATACTGTTAACACAGGAGTAGCGTTGGGGGGGGGGGGGGCACGTGCCTCCCAATTTAACTCGAAATGAATTAAAATGTTCATAGAAGTTCAGCTAAAATCGGAAAATTGTAGAAATCATTTAAGAAAGTTGGTTTTTTTCCCACTTTTTCATACTGTGAAACTAAAGATTCCGATTATGTCTTTAGCCTTAACATAGTTTTTAACAATGATATGATCCGTAACAAAAATTCGATGCTTTATATTTTTTCTCATTTTATTTATATTACATTTATTTTTCTCATTGCATAACTTTTGAATACTACTCAAACATCAATTCTATTGTTATTCAATTTAAAAAAAATCATAATCTATATATATAAAACAGTTCCGTAACTGACTGACTGACAGATAGATAACGCACAGACCAAACCACTGGACCTAAAGGGTTGAAATTTTGCATGGCGATTCTTCTTATAGTGTAGGGGTGCACTAAGAAAAGTTTTTGAAAAATTCCTGTTAGATTTTAAAAATTAAATTTTTAAGCTGTTTTTGTAACATTCTTTAAAGTTTTCATTTAAAATCATTATCTGAGGGTTATAAAATTTACATCACGAGAAAGATCATAAAAAATCCTTTAAAATGAAATCTTTTTCTAATCTTTACCTCCATTTTCTGATTTTTGGGGAATTTTTGAAGATTAATTTTTAGAATTTAATTTATTCAATGCTGATCACGTGATTTCTTTTCCTGGTACTTTAAATAAATTTATCGTCGTGATTTCTTTTCTTTTTGTGATACTTTAAATTAATTTTGTAGCAGTAAATAGAAGGCAAATTTTCTCCCTAGGTTAACATTGAGGTGAGAGAATCCAATAAAGTACATAGCAGCTTAACTGTTTTGTATTTTTAGAGAACTTAATTGAATAGATCCATTGGAAGATAACACCATTCCCCCTTCAGGGAAAATGTCAAGCATTGAATTGTTTTTTTTCTGTTGTACTCACCGTCTGTGTTGGGAGGAAGAGCCAATTAACCGGGATGAATTGATCCATAAATTCTTTGACATCAATACTCCAGAAATATATACCAATTACATTTTAAAACTGATAGATTGACGCAGTTTTTTTCATGTCTACTTATGTTTGAGTTCTCAGCCAAAACTAAACATAAATTTTGATGTCAAGAGATAATTAATTACTCGGGACAGAATTACGGCTCAACAGTTTTAATCTGATCAAACCTCGAGGTTTAAAAAAAATTCAGGTAGTCTATTCTAACGAAACTACCGTGGGTTATTAACGTAGGATTACTTATCGTTGCTTACCTCTTTTGTATGTATATATGTATGTATGTGTTATGTATATATATCTATAAATATGTACGTATGTATATATATACATATATGTATGTCAAAATTTTGACGCATTTTGATACTTTTCTGTTTAACTGTTTTAACTGTTAAACAGAAAAGTTAACTGTTTACTTCTTGTCCAAGCGATACAGACTGGGTTCGGCGCGCTGCCAAAATTATAACTCGCGAGGTACGGACGGACGGTTTTAGTGTCTGAAATTTTCCTTTCAGGGGGACCGTTATGGAGGAACGTAATCCTTCGTTAAAAATATTGTTATAGTACTTCACAAAACATTTGAGTTGATTGAGTTAATTTTTCATGGCTTTCAATCATTGTAAATTTAATTTTATCCATCGCATTGTAGCATTGGTTATAACAGTATTAGTCTTTTAAAATCTTTTATTACATGCATTTCTTAAGATATGAATCTACAAGTTTTAACACGCCTGTTGCCACTTTTTTTTAAATGTTATACAAGCATACTTTATGTACGATTGATCTTGACTATTTAAATGTATTAATCTTGAAATCGGACTTCAACGTTTTCGTGTGCTTATGCCTATGCCATAATCTCCAGCACTGTCATTATTATTCCACGCACGCGTCTACGGCGAGCGATCGTTAAAAGCTTCTTTTTGTTTGTTAATTTATTTTTTCTCTTTGGTGTTTATTTTTTTATTTCGGCTTCTGAAAGAGGGCTGAGACCATCTTTTGTAATTTATCTTTGTTCTGAGCAATCAAATCTGGAGTTACCCTATCTTTCCTTTTGCCTGTGGCAATAGTGTGTTCTTACCTTGTCGGTCTTGCAGGTTTGCGGTTTTCTCAGAAATACTATCAAATATTTGAATGACATTTTAGTAAGAAACATGTTGATGGAGATATAAGACGAGGTTTTATGTAAGCAGTGTTTGTGTTCCAGTTGTTGATTTCAGTTTCGGTGGAAAAATATGTTCTTTAAAAACCAGGTTTATTTCTATACTTTCACTTCAAATAATGGATAATAATGTAAAGGGAAAAATGCTGAATGCTAATATTTTATACCTTTAAAGTGTTAAAATATATGCTTTTTATCACTTTGTCTGGTTGCTTTTTAATGTTATAATTTTAGGACGTTTCAGGTGGGTACTATCAATATATTAGACTCATGAAACGTATTTTAATTTCCTTGCATCCTCTTTAAATTATCTAGCTATTATCTCGGCTGAATAGTAACATATTATTGATAGAAACTTTGAATTAGTCGTATAATTCTTTTAAAATGCATTATATTGCCGAGTTAGAAAAATAATTAAACTCCTGGGAGTATTTTGTGTCGTTGTGTTATTCTGTAGACGGCAAATCTTGGTGCTGCTCTGAGTTATATTAGAATGAATGATTACCGATTGTATCGGTTTATACAGTCGTTCTTGGAAGTTGTTATAATGGATACTTTTTAATGGATACTTTTAGTCAAATGGATACTTTTTAGGAAATAATAATCCTACAAATGGACATAATGGATACTTTTAGTCAAATGAATACTTTTTAGTCATATAATTCTTTTAAAATGCATTATATTGCCGAGTTAGAGAAATAATTAAACTCCTGGGAGCATTTTGTGTCGTTGTTATTCTGTAGACGGCAAATCTTGGTGCTGCTCTGATTTATATTAGAATGAATTATTATCGATTGTATCGGTTTATACAGTCGTTCTTGGAAGTTGTTATAATGGATACCACTGTCATGCTAAGATTTAGTGTTAAGTTTCTGTATTGAGGTGAATGCTTGATTAAACTTCTCGTAGAAGCCTGGGACAAGTATCGCCTGTATGTTAATTCCTCAGTTGAAACACATCTGTCCACAGTGAATTATTTAGTCATGCTTATGTGAGAAAGCCTCAATTTGGCTTCCATTCCTTACTTGCTTCTTTTTCAAGCCAACGACGTAGGACAGGGGAGGACAACTGTTTTGGCCCGGGGGCCAATCAGTTTAAATCAGTCGAAATTTGTGTAAGCGGAGGTCAACGGAGGGCCGCACCTTTTAAAATTATTGCATTTATTAGTTAACTTTGCATTTCAGAAAAGGTATAAATTGTATCATAAAAATCAATAAATAAAATAAAATATTGGCAGTTTTCTGGCTATCTTGGAGTTTTTGGATGTCTTTCGCAGAATATCTGGCTGTCCATATTTTTCTGGGTGTTTTGGCGGTCCACAAAAAAATCTGTAGCTGGCCGCTATTTGCTCAACCCTGACGTAGGATGCTGACTTGTTTATATATTTTTATTTATTATTTAACGATGCCAAATTTTTTGGTCCTTGGAATTTTTATGCCATATGTAGTTGACAGTCCATTATCGTTCTTTCTAATGGTAGGGCGTCAATATAACGACCTAGTGCCGAAGATGGGTTTTGAATCACGGATTTCCCGACCTGTTGATGAGTCCATTTTCCAGTTATGCTACCATGAGAGTCAGATTCTGAGTACTATTTCTCATTTGATGGCATAAAATAATGTCGTGAAAGTTGCTTTGTAATCATAATTTTAAACAAATTATTTTTTTTTTCGGAGTTAATTTTAAATATTTTACTTTTATAAACCAATTTTAAATATTTTGTTTTTATAAACCATTTATTAAATTGACGCATGAATAAATGCTATATTAAAAGGTTTTGCGAGTATTGAAAGGGAATAATACATTGTCTGTACTCATAAATTAAAGCGGTGTGCTTCAGTTGACTTCGCAGATCTTCAATCTTAGTGTTAATCTACGGTGAATTTTCTTCTCCTTTTTCAAATCAAAGATTAGCAAATCCAAGGTTTTGTAGTCTGCTTTCTGCGTTCATTTTTGAGTGGTATGAGTATGTTTAAAATATTTAAATTTATTTTTAAATATTTAAAAAAATTTGTCGCAATAGGCATCATTAATTTAATGCTCTAAAAATTTAAGCTAATGAGAAATTTTGAGTTTTAAAACAACGTACTCTGTATGAAAATGCCTATTTTCTTATGCAAAAAACAGAATTAAAAATCAAGATTTTACTAATCTTTGATTAATGAAAAGTTCTCTTTATGTAAACTTAAGAATTGAGAATTTTCAATGTAGATAGAGGAAGGAACTAATAAAATGCACTACAACGTATTGTATTGAATGTACAACAGATGCAAAAGTATGATGGTAAATTTCGATATTATCTGATAACTCTTTATTGCTCTTTGTGAGGCGCTTTAAATGTACTGTGGAAGTTAAATTTATTGAAGTGTATGTCAATAAATCGAAGAATGATTTGAAATCGTTGAAAATTTAGTTAGAGGGTGAAAATCTATTTTTCTAAGGAATAAATATCTTCAGGTGCTCTGAGTAAAATATTTTTTCTTTTATTTAGAAAAATACGTAGTGGATTTTCTACACTTTCATTGTACAGTGGAGAAAATTTGGGGATTTTCTTTTATGTTATGATTTTCTCTTTTATATCCACGAAAACTTTGGATGAAACAATGTTGACAAAATGTGAAATCTCTTGTCTCAAGTGATTTTTGAACGTATTATATCTTTCAAGGTAGAGTAAAACCTCGTTTATCCGTACCTTGTTGATCCAGATCTCCGGATAATCCAGACCAGATTTGTAGACATTATTTTTATTTAATGTTGACATTAGATAATAATTTTTAACTATGATAGCAAGCACGTAACTACAAATACACCAAATATTCGCTTTTTAGTTTGATTCAATGTGCAGTTCCTTCATAATTTGTACAATAAATTATGGTAATAAAATACTTTTTGTTGAGTTTAAGAAAGCTTTACTAGACATACCAGTTCCTTGTTAAGAAATGATGTGAAAAGTTGTTTTTATATTTGTTAATGTCTTGTAAACAATACTATGTCATTTTGTTGCAAAGCACTGTTTTTTATCGTAATAAATGTTAAGCTTGTTTAGTTAAGGATTTGTTTGGATTATTACCCATATTACCCGGATTATCCGGATTTTCAATTTTTTGGATTGCCCATGGTCCCAGTTAGTCCGGATGAGGTTTTACTGTATATATATTTCTAGCAATGAATTAGTGTTATCAAAATTTAAATTTTTAACTATCCATTCTTTAGTAAAATGACGAAAAATAGTAAAAATTGTTATTCCGTTTTTTTTTTCTCCTGAGATAAATATTTTTGACACACTGATTTTGCATTATTTTCAGGACGTATGACCCACTTGGCAACAAAAAGCCGTTGAATGTGTTGGCGAATATTAAACTGATATAGCAAGATATGTTGATAATGTGATAGGTCAAAAACGTTATTCTTTCATGAATGAATATTTTTTAAAATTCTCCTGAAAACCCATTTTTACAATCACTGGAAATATTAATATCTTGTATAATGCGGTGCAAAGTAGGTAATAATCCTTAATAATGATATGCAGTTTTCGGATCTCCTCCATGAGTTGAAGAGATGGCGAAAAATCTTTTTCAGTAGTCATCCAACCTGCCATCTGTTTGTTTATTTTATCTCTCCGATTCCCGCCACAATGTCTGTCGAGCATAATATTATCGCCAGTATCTGTTTTCTCTGATTGCTGTTTTTACAACACCTGGTGGGATACTGATCGTCCCATTTGGAGATTCATTTGACTTTTATGAGCCAGCGTTTTCTCTTTTCTAGTTGTTATCGGGATGTTTAATATCATTCTCGTTTTTCCTGTCGCGAACAGCAGCCATCTTTCAAATCCACAGAAATGGCAGTTTACTGGATTGGTTGCTGTTTCTGTTAATAGTAAAAACGTCTTTTTTTTCCCTTCCTCTACTAGAGCTGTTTACTTTTCTATTGCGTTGAAAGAAATGTATTTGAGTTTCTCAAATCATTGTGATGTCATAATATTCTTATCCAGATTTCATAGTCTGGGTACGTTTTCTAATATGATGCCAATCGTAAAGAAAACAGTTGATGACTTCATTTGTAGATATTGCAGAATTTAGAACTAACTGAACAGGAAATTTAAAAGGAAATGTTAGATTTAAAAAAGAAAAAACTAATTTAGCACTTTTGCAATATCCGCTTTTTAACTTTTCTTTCGTGGGAGCTTTTAGTTCATGGTATTTATTGATTTTGAGACAGAGGGAGGGTATCTTATTCATTGGAGCATTCAATGGCTTTCTTAGACTTCTGGTAGACTTCAGAGATCAAGAATTTTCTATTTAAGATCATCTTAAACTGTTTTTTCTGAGAGTTCTAATTTTATATTCATTAAATAACAACTGACAGACTTGAAGCTCGTTTTGAAGGAGGAGTAAAAGTTTATATGATTTTGTGTGCATATTGTTTGGGTCAAATTTTTATTTTACTTTTTTTCTGTAGCATTCGATGTTTTACAATAATATTTATCACAAAATGGATAGCTCATTGCGCAGATTTGATGGAAGAGATGTGATAAACAATCATTTGGAACTTACGTCTCACCTTATCTGGAGACCAACTTAGCTAACTCAGTGATGTGAAAAACTCGAATTTTTCGGATTCCGTTCCTGATGTACTCTTACGTTTTGAAGTCAACTACAAAGGAAGTTGTCCAGTTCATACTTAAAAAAATCTAATTCTCAATTTATTTTTTGTTAACTTTGCTGAAAGTTTTTCCCCTTTTAATATTTGTCCAAACTGGTTCATTATTATTATTATTTTTTTACTGTGGGGTGTTTCTTTTATAACTGTTTCTCAGGACTTGGATTCGAACCCTTGTCTCCTAACCTCGAGGCCGATAATCTCCCATGTGAGTAATACCTGCGAGATGAAATTCTTATTTTCTAATTCCATTTTTTTCAACGCTTTTTATGGAGTTAACTGCCAAAGACATTACTGTTTTATTAGTAAGAAATGCTCTCATTTGTTTGCATCCATTTCTTCGTTATTAAAAAGCTTCTGAAGAATTAATTTTGTTCTATTAATACTACATTTTTTTTAAACTGATACTTTTTTTTCACCTGATCATAAATTTTTAACATGGATTTTAGTCAGAGAGATCCCTGCGACTTGTTTCAGAGGAACTAAGTTTAAAACTGCTGCTCTGGCAACACATTGATAGCGTAGCCATTTTCCCCTTCGCGACTTTAATAAATCATCATAGAAGAAAGCAGCGGTTGTGTCAAGTACACATAAAACGCCCGAGGGAAAGATAAACGGGCAGGTAAAGTACTTCTTTTTTAGAATGCCTTTTTATCAAAGTTTGCACTGCCAGAAACTTATCAGCTGTTTTATCAATGACTTATGGCAGTCGAGTTCAGTTGTAGGAGGAGGTATCGCTCAAATGCGAGATTATTTTCGTCGACATATTCGTGTACTGTTTTGTCAATGTCGTCTTTTTAGTTATGACGAGGTCAAATATGAATAGGAGCTTGTAAAAAAAAAATGAAATCAATTTAATCACCTTGAGGGAGTTCACTAATTTATGACAAATAAACATGGAAAATATGCAACTAAAGATTTTTTTTCTATTCAGAATTGTTAAGTATGCACATTCACTTTATGTTGGCAGGTGAATTTCTCCTAATCTATTATTACATTTTACTTATTTTTCTCTGACCTATAAGATGGGACTAAGGGCGTCCAAGGTTCTCTCGAGGCGTCTTTAATTTGGGCCGAGAATCGGAATGTCGTACAAAATCTTTGATGGTTGATCACCGTAAGAAGTGAGTATGCTAGCTTTTCTAGTGACTTTCTGAAAGTTAACTCTTATCCATACTATACGTAACTATTTTAATCATCTTCCATACAGCAATTGAACTTTGACTTTTCATGACTGGACTGCAGCTTGTGTAAAGCCAAAAAACAAACAAACAAACAAACAAAACCTTACAATTATTACAAAGAGTGATGCCGTTGTTGTTTCTAATGCCCCCTGGGTAGAAGTTCCAAACCAGGTCCATATACGTAGGCTTCGGACCGAAGTGTGTGGCTCAGGTTTATATAGCCCCACAAGGGTCGGAGTCCGTCTTTGCTAGTTGTCACCTCAATTTTGACCGAGCACACCCAGGGGGGGGGGACATCTGGGGGGATCGTACCATCTGCCAACCTCTCTGACCTCATAGAGGGACTTTCCGGTATACGGATTTAACGTGCCCATATCGGGCCTAGACACGGAGGTATTTAACGTCACATGTCGGGATTCGATCCGAGCACCCTCAGCACCGAAAGCCAGCTCGCTACCACAGCGTTAGTACCTCGAGCCCTTACAGAGTGATACAGTACTAAATTCCGATTCCGAAGTTGTTAAAACAGCTTTCCCATGGAATTAAAAAAACAACAACATTCTACAACCGAAACAAAAGTCTGCACACAAGTGCCTACTTTTTTTGTCGCCATTTTGGATTTCTATGTTCGTTGAGAGAGGTTGACGTGTGCCTGATAAAAATTATTTAGCAACAAAATTCTCTCAAAGCTTTACAGATTAAATGTTTGGCGTTAATCCGGAATGCAAGCATGAAGAGAAATTATCTCCAAACGTATATATTCACCTGTTTCTTTCCCCACATCATTACATTGGTTCACTGTCGTCTGTAGTCTCAAAAGGTCGCGCTCCTAGAGATAAAATGACAGTAGCAAACTTATATATATTCACTAAACCAGCATATTCAACCTTTTTGGAGTCGCGACCCCTTTCAGTGATTTCCACGCATCATGCGATCCCCCTCCCTTCCCCCAATCCCCACCCTGCATATTTTCATTAACAGACCATTTAAGACAAAGAAAATCACCAAAATGCATTTTTGATTCCAGCAAAATGTTTACCGTATTTTTCGGACCGCAAGATGCATCTTTTTACATAGAAAAATCGACCTAAAATTGGGGTGCGTCCTATGGTCCGAAGATAACATTAAAATAAAATGAATATTTTATTATATATATATTATATATATATATATATATATATATATTATATATACATTTATTATATATTTTATATGCATTTATCATATATTTTATATGCATTTATTATATATGTATTTTTAATCTTTATTAAGAAATTGTAAATATCTTTATATACCTAACAAAATACAAAATTTTCTTTTCTCTAAATCCTCCCATAAATTTGAGATGTGTCTTATGGTACAAAAAATACTGAAATTAAAAAATGAAATTTGTAAGAAAGGGAGAAACATTCATCCTTCAGTCAATGGAGTGTAAAAGCAAGAACAGAACAGAATCGAAAAACAAACAAACAAACGGTGTACCTTCGTATTGATTCGGAATTATTTAACAATAAAAATAGAAAATCTAATACCTAAATAAAATTGTTTTATTCCGTTTGGAAAACTATAATAGCAATTTCAAAGTGACAGCACAGACTGATGAAATGCAAACTGATGTTTAGAATCTGTATAATGTCCGTAGTAAGTAACCGCGATTTTCAAGTACGACCAAATAAAGGCGGTAGATTTCTAACGAACTGGGTTTACGCTTTTAATGAGACTTTTACCTCTAAAAAACATCACTGTCTTACAGTTTCATGATAAGTAAATAGTGACAAATTTTTTTCGTGAAATTCGCGAAAAAAATATTTTAATGGGATGAGATCGTGACGACCCCCTCAAAACACAAGTTAGGAACCCCTGACCTAAACGAAGTCCCTTCTTTGTATGAAAAATCCATTCTTCTCCTTCAGGAAGAGAAGTGGGAACTACAGTACATGGACCAAGCCCTCCACTGTAGGATGATATAGCAATACGCAAAACTTCAGTGATCAGTAAAAAAACAAAAGTAGGGAGGAAGATATAAAGGAGGAAAACTAAAAAGCTTCGATAGTTCAAGTAAAAGTTAAACATTAGGGAAAAAAAATTCAAGTTGTCTCTTCTAACGAAACTACCGCGAGTTATTAACGTAGGATTACTTATCGTTGCTTACCTCTTTTGCATGTATATGTGAATGTATGTGTTATGTATATATGTATCTCAATGTGTATATATAAAATATATATATATATATATATATATATATATATATATATGTGTGTGTGTGTGTATGTGTCAAAATTTTGACGCATTTTGGTACTTTTCTGTTTAACTGTTTACTGCCAAGCGATACAGACTGGGTTTGGCGTGCTGCCAAAATTATAACTAGCGAGGTATGGACGGACGGTTTTAGCGTCTGAAATTTGACTTTCCGGAGGACCGTTATAGAGGAACGTAATCCTACCTTAAAAAAAATTTAAGACGGAGTGAAGCTCCAAGCAAGAACCTTGTCACGTGGACTTGGTCAACAGGAAATGACTAGCAATACACTCTCCCGTTTTGATCAGAGTAAAAAAAAATATGTAGCTTTCCTTTTTTCTGATACCTTTCCGGGAAAATTGCGTCTTTCACTTCATCAAGTGCCCATTTCGCCACACCGTAACTCGTTCGTTGTTTATCATAGCGGAGAGATGATTCAAATAATTTCTGCCGCCCTTTCCTTGTGATATATCTCACCATATGAATTTATGGGTAAATACTGGTGATGATTGATATTGAGGGCACGTGTTTAGTGTGAGGTGATTCAGTGTTGGGTTGCCCGCGATCATGTTTTTCAAGATGTATTTGAAAGATGCCGCCGCGCTTGTGATCTTCATATTTGCTGCGCCGCTATTTACGTCGATGATGGATGTTCCCATGCTATCCATCCACCCATTTCATTGCTGAGCAATGTGCCGAGTGTAAATTAATGGCATAAGACGCATTAATTCATCTTGTTCGGAACTTACCAATGAATTGATCGTTCTCGTCGGTTAGGGTTTAAAAACTGTGAACGGAAGCTAAGTGTTTGAACTGAGGAAGATAAGAAATGAAATAGCCATATTTTATCGATATTATGTGGGCTAAGATTTAAGTAGTTCTAACTTAGGCATTTCGAAAACAAGACTGGGGAATCTTAGACTTGTAGTTGCAGCCAATTAAAAAAGAAATCTTGGTGGGTAGCTTTAATTGTTTGGTCAGTCATAACCATAAGCAGCAACGTAATCATAATCCAGTAATCCTAATCCAATTTTAATCATAGTAATAATCTGAATAAAGTCACCATCAAATATTTAAGGATCAGTTTTGTAAGATACCACTATAATTTAAAAATTTAACCTGATATGTAATACATGAATAAGAAAGGTTGAATTTTCCCGATCAGTTATACTGTAGTGCCTTTACGTTATAGTCTGAATAGTGCACTTAAAATATATTTGGCTAAATGTTCACTGGTCCACTTCAAGGGTTTTCAGAGTTTAAATGGCACCAAAGAGTAATTCAAAATCCCCTCAAAGATAAAGTAAGAGTGATTTACTTGGGCCACCTTAGTTGAATTTAAAAATTCAAAACTTATGCAAAAGGAGAGTGACTCTTATCCAGTGGAGAAAGAGGTGCGGAAGAGGAAGTTAAGTGCTGAGAAGAGAGAAAACAAAGCATAAGTGGCTTAACCAGAACGTCTTCGAAATCGGATTTCTCAATACAACCCAATATGAGTAAAGCAATTAATTTTAGTCTATTGGTCGTTGACTTTCATATATAGCACTTTTTAGATAGTCCTGAAATTTTTTTGCAACCCGGTATTTGCTCCCTTTAAAAACTCATCTTTTTAAAATTTTATTATAAACCTATTTGCAGAAAATTAAAAAAATAGGCAATATTCTGACAGAATAGAATTACAGATGTTTCGAACGAAATGCATTAAAACAAATAATTTTCGCTGATTTTTGGTAAGATATATTCTTAAATTACCGGTAAACCCTTGCAGTAGTAGTTACTTTACTTTTCTACAACTTACCTTTGTGAGCGAGCTGTGTACATATTGCTGTAAATTAAATAAGAAATCGACTGAACGTGACCCGAGAATCAAGTATCCGAACTTTGAAGGTGACATGGCCTGATACTGTGGCAAAAACCGCAGTATCTATCGCACAGCTACCAACAAAATTTTTATCGTATACCCATATAATGCTTATACATTTTTTATTGTACAGGATAGACGTTGGGTTTGGGAAATTGCTGCTTCCGAGCAGGATAAGTTTACATATGTAAAGTGTGATGGCTTGTTAAGACTTTAATAAAGCAGCTGCCCTTATTTTTGGTTGTGAGTGAGGAATATTTATCTTTGATTTCACATGAATGCCTGCATCATTTTCTCCTTAGTGTATACAGATTGCCATTGTGTGAGTCCTAAATAGAGTCAAAGACTGATTATGGTGAGTTTTAATTTTAGAAAATTGAACGTCATTTTAAAACTTTTAATCATCTGAGTAAGTTGGGACATTTTCTTGTTGTTATTTATACCTAACAATTGTAATACTCTTTTTTAATCAGAGGAACTTAACCTTAATTGTTGAACTTTGATCATTATTAAAATGTATAAAAAAATCAATGATTTATACAAATTTTGAATTTACCCCAATTTTTCACAAAGTAATTTTATAATAATTGTTTCTCGATTATTAATGAGATCGGTACTGTGTTGCATAATCGTATATCATGGCTGTCAGTTACACAACTAAAATCCTTTTCTTGAAGTGAATTGCCCAAATTCTTTTACCTCATTTGTTTGCGCAAGTCTTTGTCACAACTGGTTCTTTGGATCTAATGGAAACTGAACGTACCTATCGATAGACATCCTGTTCTGTCTTTATGTTTGGGGATCTGTTTTCTTATAACACAGAATTCAATTTAACTGGTCCTTAGGATATAGTGGAAACTGAAGAGCTCTCGTCCTTGACATCCTGTTCTCTGTTTGGTGATCAGTCTTTTTTTATGTCATCATCTTTCTCTCGGACCTTTTTCCTCGTGACATTTCTTTCACTTCTGCCATTGTATTTCTCTGTCTACTTAGAGTATCGTTTTTCGAAATCTCCTTGAAGGTCCTTCTAACAAACTCACTAGTTTTCTATTCATTCGGTAACCCTGATTCATTACTTTCATTAATTAACTCTTACTTTCATTAAGAAATTCTCCCATTTTTATCAGACTCGATTTATGATTGCCAATTTTGACATCTTTCCTATTTACCTGCTTATCATAATTTATTTATCATTTAGTTCTATGAAATTTTTGCTTATTTTCGCGTGTTTTTTTTCCAGGCCTACTCTAACTAGACTTGCATTCATCAAATTAATTTCTTTCGACCTTTTTTTTTTAAACCGGCATATCACTGGGAATGTTTCGGTATTGCATTTCGCAGTTTACCCTTCTAGGTTCCCTAACACCGAGTTTCACTTCTTCTTCCTCTGCCCTCCTACCACTCGTTTTCGAGGTTTCATTTCGTAACCTACCCCACCTGGTTGACGATTATCAAATTTCATATTTTCTTTTACCATGATATCACTCCAGTTTTTGATATTGCATTTCGTACCTACCCCGCTTGATTGAGAATTATAGGATTTTATTTCTCTCTCCGGTGTTATCTCAGTATACAGTTCCCTGTGTTAAATTTCATAGTTTACCCTGCTAGCTTCACGATTATTATTTTATTCTCTCCGACCAGCTTTTCACCAGCTTTTTTATTTTTTTAATTTCTAAATGGCAAGGCAAGGAAAAAAAGGAAATAAAAACAATTACACATAAGTAGCGTGAATGTAAATGACCGCAGTCATTGCCTTAGACCAGGGGTGGGCAGACTTTTCCAAGGTACGGGCTTCTTCTAATTTTTTCAAGGTGTTGCGGTCCACCCAGTGGCGTAGGTGTGGTGAGCTAAATAAAAGGTCTACAATATTTATTATAACTTAATAATAAATACGGAATATGTACTTACCTACATAACTACAATAAAAAAAACTTACTCTTTTAAAACCGCGTTTAAATCAAAACGCAAGATACAAACATAATAATAATAGCCACAAATATAATAATATCAACTGATGCATTTATTATCAAACAATTCAAAATACATAAAAAAATAAATCATTTTCATCTAAAGTTAGTTCTCGTAGTTAGTAGAAGACTTAGTCTGCATACACCAATCTTGAATATCTCGGTATATAATTACTAACTGCTAATCTTGCACTGGATTCTAAGTGGTCGTCTGTGAGACGGGAACGATATGTTGTCTTAATTATATTCATCGTTGAAAATGCAGATTAACACAGGTAGGTAGAGCCAAAGAACGATGTCTAGCTAGCGTCGGTGTTCCATAAATGTTTCTTTTAGTATGCGCGTCTTAGGTCTTAGTAAAGGCGGTCACCCCAAAATGTCTTGGTGGTCCACCGGTCGATCGCGATCGACTTAATGCCCACCCCTGCCTTAGACAGTCTCTGGCACGCCAATATTGGGCGGTCTCGGAGTCACAACCAAGAGGTGCTCCACAGCGACACAGATTGGCTCAGTTCATGGGTTCCATAAGATCATAAAATGGGCAGAAAGGCTGGGCAAATACACCAATCTGACGAAGATGCTCACCCAGACAATGATGGCCTGTCAATAGCCGAAATGAGGCCACTGCGTCTCGTCGTGGGCTATCTGGTAAGCAAGCGAGATCTTCAAACCTCCAACGTTTCGTCTTAATTCTATCCAGCAATTTCAACGGGTATCTATTTCTCATGGATTGCTTTTCACTAAATAGTTTTCAGGGTCGCGTTTCATGGTTTACCCGATAAGAATAACGATGATCATATTTCATTGTATTTTCCTCTTCCATCCTTTCACTTTACAATATCTTGGGTTGCACTTTTGTGGTTTACCCTACTAGGTACACGGTTATAAAATTTTATTTCTTCATCTTATAGCTCAGTGGTTCTGACACTTTTTTTCTTATTATACTCCTTGGTCATGAGACTCTAATGTACCCCCACGATCAAATTACTTGAAATCACAGGTTTTAAAAAATATTGAGGCAGTTTTTAATGAATTAAAAATATATGCATATCTACTACGAGTTTCAGATGTGTCGGAAGCCTTTAATTCGGATAGTTTATATGATAATCAAGGGGAAACACTTCCTAGATTTTCTTTCTTTTTATTTTTGCCATTTTGCAGTCATTTCTTAGAGACTGGCTGTACCCCTGCTGGCGTACCCCTTCCTGGCGTACCCCTTGACAGTCCAACGGTTACCGCAGTTTGAGAACAACTTTTCTAGTAGATCATTAGTTGCTGGGGTTTCAAAGTCGCTTCGTTTTTTCTGTTCCAAATTCTGTCAATATTTCTGTCTCTAGATCTTTGAAACCATTTATTTAGTTTAAATTTCTCCTGTTAAATTTATCTTTTTGTGTCTGATTTCTTCTCTAGAATTATATTAATGTGTTTGATTATATTAATATATTTATATTAATTAATTTTATTAATTTGTTTATTTAATTAATTTTATTATTTTATTAATTTATATTATAATTTGCTTATATTAATTTATTTATAATAAATTATATTGATTTCTTTGATTTAATCTCATTTTCCTATGTTGATGTAGTGAGATAACCTATGCTTATCTCCACTATATCCCCGTGTCTTTAGATGAAACAAAAGTATTTCAATTAAACAAACACATACATTTTCATGCAGATTATACCTTTCTGGTCAACTGACCGAAACGCCACTAAACACGCGATTTTAGTTTATTTTTTTTAAGGAATTTTTCCGTTGGCATCTTACCGTAAGATTACGTTCCTCCATAACGGTACGCGGTATAGCAAAATTTCAGACGTTAAAACCGTCGTTGCGAGTTATAAATCAAGAGTGGCAGAATGTTATTTCTAAAAGGTGTTTCTTTTTGTTTTATCCCTTTTTCTTCCTTCATACTTAACCAAAATCGATAAATGAGGTACCATTTTAAAGATTAAGGTCTCCGCTTCGTGCGAATTGACTTGACATTTACACGACACATTACCCCCGATTTTCTGACGTATGTAACTTATTTTTCAACCTATTCTGCGTAGGGTTATCACCCATCATTCTCTTCGTATATAGGAGTTTTATTTAAAAAAAAAAGAGGTAAGCAACAATAAGTAATCCTACGTTAATAACTCGCGGTAGTTTTGTTAAAGAGACTACCTGAAATTTTTTTCCCCTGTAAGTCATGGGAAATAAGTGAATCGTACTTGGCTTAAATCTAGTATATATTTTCTCAGTTCTTTCTCTTTCAATGCCTCTTTTATACCTCCACGCTTTCCTTTATAAACAATTTTTGCTTTAAATTGAATTTTCAAACTCAAATTTTGCCAGATATCTCCATTGTCTGCTTATCATAACAAAGACCTTACTCTAGTCTTACTCATAAACCACAATGCACTTCTCCAAAAGAAAACGGCAGGTATATTCAACTGATCCCTATATATTAAATATTTATAATTTTAATATTTTACGCCTGCTTTAATATCGAATCAACCTATGATCAGTATGTATTAAACATTTGAAAATTTCAAACTTTAGCACATTCTTATGTAATTTAAACATACACATATGAATCAATATACATTTCTCTTCAACGCTTCGATACCAGACATTATTCAATTATTCTATTTATATACACTTCAAAAGATTCTAAAATAATTCATAATTTTAACAAAATTACACCCACCATATTTTTTTATGCATGTTTAAATATGAAAATATACTAGTCTCACAAATTACTCATGATACACTATCCATATTATGTAAAGATATAGGTAAATCCTAATTATTTTTTTGCTATTTTATATTCTTCAGTATCTTTTCATATGTATTCAATTTAAAAAATTTTAAATTTAAAAGCTTATTAAGTATGTATAGACATGCATAACAATATGCATAGATAAAGATACATTATAATTATTTTTGAACGTTCTATATTCATCAATAGTTAAAATCTAGTTCAAATTTTTTCTTCGAATTTTGCTCATAATAAAAAAAAAAAAAAAAAACTCGTCGCTCTGGGCCTAATTATGTAGTAAAAACATCACAGTCGCACAAAATGGCTTAAATTTCGCCGACTTTTGCCAAGACTGTTCGCAGTCTCTCTCTCTCTGTTCGTAAATGCAAAACATTATGTGCGAAACTGACTAATCGTGGCGCATGTATGGAGAACAACGTGTGGCATATCCCAGCTGACGTTACCAGAAACAGTGGCAGAGAAATCCTCATACATTGATTGATCACCTTTACAGAAAAGAAAAACAAGTCTTTACACATTCCTTTATACCGTTTGTTAACTAATTATTAGACTTTGGGGTTGCAGAATTACAATATTTGGATTTCAAAAAATACGATTTTATTTTTTATATAAATTTATATTCTAGTTTTAAATTTGCTCTTTTATTTTGTTAAATTTTGACTAAAAGTATACCGCAAAGAACAGCTAAAAGAAATATGCCCGCCAAAATACTTCGTATATAGATGGTTGTTCGATTTTTCGAAGATTTGGTACGACTCTGATCTTGATTATATAGTTTGTCCGTAGATTGTAAGCAGGAGGTTTTCAAAAATATTCCCTTTGAAGAATTTAAAATTTTTCTATAATTAAAATGCGCAATAACTGTCTGGATTGATAGTCAATTGGTTCAAACGGTAAACATGCACTCTGGGTCTTAAAAATGCTGTGTAACAAATTAGTTTCTAGTTCAGTCTGAAGCACTCACCTATCAGTCAATTTAGATATCTGAGTAAATTATTACAAATGTTGCCATCGCACGATCATCCCTATAAATTTCTTATATTTATAAAAAAATATGCTCCATGATTTTTGTACCTTTAAATTATTATATCTTGCAATTATTTCTGTATCCTTCAGGTGTTTTTGATCTAATTTCATAAAATATTTTTATAGAAAAAGTCAGCAAATCAATTTTACGAACTATGATCGCGATCTCAAAATTTCTTCTGTAGTGTACAATTATAGGGGAAAAAGCTTTAACGTTATTATTATTATTTTTTCTCTCTAAAATTTGGCAACATTCCGCTTTATCGTTACACCCAGAAAAACGATTACGAAAAATTTCTCTGTGAAGTCCTTGTAAGGATTTTAAATTTCGCAAGACTCTCTCTTTTCTGATGAATCATCTGACAAATTGGTCATAATTCGAAGTTGTTGACGGTCGAGTGGGCAAGAAGCTCTCACTTCAACCGGATTCGCAGACAAAGAATAAAAACAGTCGCATAGTGTGTGGCATCACTAGTCCAAATCCCGTAAGTGGTCATGTGTGGCTCTAACTGTAAAACTTGTGAATGGGCTTTCATCTCAAGAGGCCATTAGTTTACGTGGTTTGACGTGCTTCACGAAAATGGTGAAAAATTGTACGATTTGTCTGCGAATGTCGGATGAAATTTTTATCAGTTCTAAATATTTTAGAAAAGCATCTAATCCTGTTAATTTTTTTATGCTTTTCACGCCGAATTTCAGTTTGAAGATGTTTGAAAATTCCCCATGCTAATGTTAGAAGAATAATGTGTATAGATTTCTGTAATATTTTTCGGAATTTATGGGTTAATCCCCTTTTTTTACAGTATTCTTAATCGAAAAGAGTTTAATTATCTACTCTTGGGTTTAAATTGGGTGACGCGTTATGTAATGACCAACATACTATATGCAGTTGCATTCGATGTCAGTTTGGGAAGTCCTGCAGATGCAACAGAGTTTCACGTGCATATATTATTTTAATATATGAATTTTTCTTTTTATCGTAGTATAGAGCAGTGGTGCGCAAACTGTAGGTCACGACTTACGGGGGGGGGGGGGGGGTCATGAAAAATACTGTAGGGGTCATGGATAGTTTGATGTGATTTTATATCATGTTGAAGTATCTAACCAAAAAATGCTTTAAATTATCTATTATAACATATGTTTAATTTTTTGTATAGATATATTTTATATGTTAAAAATATATATGGTATGATATTGTTAAATAAGGTGCCAAACGGTCTTACAATAGTCAGCAAAAGTCAGTAAAATACTAGTTTAACATTTGATTACTCCTTTTCCCTATTTTATTTTTTGTTAGTATTTAACTAACTGAAAAATGTTTTGGGGTACTACGAAAAATTTTTCGTTGGGATCGAAGGATTTACTATTTAAAAAAAGTGGGTCGCAGTCGAAAAAAAGCTTGCGCATCATTGGTATAGAACACTTATGTCCTTAACGCCCTTAGAAAATCTCCCTCGGTAAGAATATATTGTAGAAATATGGTGATACCGTAGCAGAGCACAGTCATATAATGTGAGGTTAAAACGTTGCTTTAGCACTTTAAGGATTCGGCATTCTTCAGTCTGCAAGATCAATATAAAGTGCGTTTCACTTCATACGGTCTAATAAATGAAAAATATTTTCGTATAGAATAGATTTATGAATAAAAAAAAATTGAATTTCTGAGTAGTTTTAAAGAACACGAGGCAAATCTATAAACGAGATAAATGCTTTTTAAATCTTCAAGAATTATCGTGAATCAAAGAGGCGTTTATCTTCAAATTATTAGTTTTCTACAAGTACCCGGTGAATATTATTGAAGATTAATTTAGTAATTCAGTAAAATAGATAATGTTAAGTACCCTGTACTAAATGGTACTTTTTCTTTCAGTGATTGATGATAATGTAATTATTCTATGCGATATAATAAATGGCAAAAATTTCATAATTCGAGTGAAAACGCAGAAGTTTAATGAAATGTGTTCCCTTTGAAAATAATTTATAGAGACAAGCCAGGAATAGACTCTCTACCAAGTGAGATGTTTTCTGTTTATACAGTTTTAAATATATTTGGAATCTAGTATTCACTTTATTGTTTATAAATATTTGAATCATTTGATTCTTTGCGTATAAATACGTCGGAATCTACAGGGATAAGGATCAAATGTCAGAGGTGTAAGCATAATTTTCCTGTGTCACTCATAGCCTAATACAAGTACTTGATAAGAAATAATTTCCTAGATTAGAGGCCATTGTGTCGAAGTTTCATTGGTAAGAAAACACTATGCTTCCTGGCAGATTGATGAAAAAAAAACTATTTTACCTCATAGTGTATCTTCGAAATGCTGTAATCACAGTAAATGGTAATTCATTGCAATCTGCCTTCTACTACTCGAAATGCTCTCTATTTCAGTTTTGCTTCCCATCTGAAAAAAAATGTCCATTGCCTGTCGATGGTTGGGTGAGGAAATCTGACGTGATTCTTAAATCCTCTCTGCAATGAAAATATTTCGCTGGCTAAGAAAATAGGCACACGCTCACTCCTCGAAGGATTATAACAAAGCGACAGAAAAAGCATGGATCAAGGGAATAAGTAATGCATCCTTTGAAGAGAGAGCACTTAGAATAATTTATAATTTTGCGTAGGTACGTGGTCACATAAAAAAATAGTTTATCTTGTCACGGTAGGAAAGAAAATATCTTCAGAGAGTTCCCTTTTACCTCTCATGCATTATTTATCTTCATTAATATTATTCTTGTTAAAAGCGGAACATGTATGCAATTATACACCTCTAAGAATTTTTTCTTGGCTGTGTTGTAGAGAATTGCATTTTTAAGCTATATATCACTCGCCTGATAAACGTGAATTGACGTTCGCATGAAACATAATTGCGTGTACCTCACATGGCGTAATGGAGACGTATGCCATTTTTTGCCAGCTCTGACAGTGTGTTTGTTTCCTAAACAGTGTTACTTAGGTGATACTGTGTGTGACTATTTTGATTTATGTAGAAAGTTTCCGATGATATTCATACTTTATTTGTTAATTTATTTATATCTGTTCTTCTAGAGATACAGCAAACTGTAACTTTAACATCTGTCGACTAGTATATACAGCATAAATTTAACATTATATGCACACTGTCATATTTTTGTTGGGTGATAATTTTAAAAAATGTGAATATTTTACTATAAAGTACATTCCAACGCTGTAGAAGATAGCTTCTTAATAAAATAAATTCGCAGGTGTAGTACATTTACACTGCAGCCCTTGACTGCTTTCATTGCTTTTTGGGGATTTTGATGCCTTATGAAAGTTGTTTTCCAAAGTAAATGCAATGAAAAAAATTGAGGTTCCAATTCAGTATCTTGTAATATAATTCAATGATGATTATGTTATAAAATACTTTTGACTGTCTAATCCTTCGTTGATTCCTTTGAGATAATTTGGATTTAGAGTCAAAATCGTAATTGACATTAAAAATAATAAACAGCGTTTTTAGAAGTCTGACTGATTATTTTCCGAACTCTTTTTCTAAATTTACCGGAGCAATTATTAGCAGTACAGGAAATTACATCCATTCATCAGTGTACACGCAGGGAGAGAGCGACTCGAGAACAAAACAGATACAAAACCCACATAAACATGAAAACAAAGAGCTAAAATCGCGTATTCAATCATTGTCAAGCGTTTTCTCTGGCCTGCCAGCATCTTTCATATAAGCCTCCCTTTAAGGCCGTGCATACTTCAATATGGGAGGCAACTATTTCCACATTATGACTCTGCTCTCCAATTCCTCTCTTTTGGATTGAGTGAGACCACCCGCAAACCGTCCCAATGAAGGACTTCTGGAAGTAAAAGGATCTTCGGCCCTCTCTCGGTCTAAAAACTTTACTCATTCAGCACTACTCAGGGAGCACTTGTTCCTTAATCTGCTACGGACGCAAGTAACACAAATCCGCGTTTTCTGGAACTTGAGGAAAAGATAATTATTTAGTTTAAAATGTATTAAAGAAGAATTAAAGAAAAACCAACAGGATTTATGCTCGTGGATTTTGAAGAATTAAGTGATATTAGTTCAGATACTCGCATGAAGACATTTTTGAAGAAATTCCGGTTGCAATTTTTGGTGCGATATGTTGTTGTTCCTAATGGCCCCTGGACGGTAGTTCCAGAAAAGGTCCATATAGGCTTCGAGCTGAGTAGTGCGGCTCCGATTTATAATAATACCACAAGGGTCGGAGTCCGACTTGGCTAGGGCCCATCACAATTTTGACTGAGCACCCAGAGGAGTGACATCTGGGGAGATCGTACCTTCCCCATCCATTGACCTCATAGGACTTTCTGGTCTACGGATTTAACGTGCCCATATCCCGCCTAGACACGAAGGTATTTAACGGTGCTTGTCGGGAATCGATCCTAGCTCCTCAGTACCGAAAGCCGACGCGCTACCAATAGGCTATACCTCGTGCCCGGTGCGATATATTTTTGATGGATATCTAGTGTAGAGACGGGCGAGTCATCATAACGAGTAATAACGCTCCCTATCGCAAGGTAAGGGGTACTACGCAGAACACTGGGGGTGATTGCAGACTCCAGACGTGTTTGATACGCTCTTACGGGGAACGACGGAGGTGATTGTAGACACAGGTCGTGTCTGATATATTCTTAGAGAATAAGTTCGGAAGTGATTGTAGACTGTGAACGTATCTGGTATTTGCTTCAGAGCGTTGAGGTTATGATAATAATTTGTTCCTGTAAATAATATTCTCCTACTTGTAATATAGTCTCCTGCACTTGTCTGTGCTGTGCTCTATAATAAACTATATGTGTTAATAAAACGAACTGGTTCTAGATTGATAGAAAAAGGAATTTCAACTCGGAATCCATCACATCTAGATTTATCACTTTTTAATTGTTCGAGATCGTTTACCTTTTAAAAACACCATATTTCCGCGAATGAGGATTTTCTGAAATCCTTAGCTCATAAACTTAATAGTGTAGTTGAATAGAACAGAACAAAATATACGAATTCAGTAATCCAATATTATAACCAAATTTTCAGCGGATAAGAGGTTCCCCGAAGCAGCAACATTTCTCGTATGAATATTTTTACTGTTTCTTTTGGACAGTCACAAATTTATGACGATTGAAACCAGAGTAGTTGTTTCTTTCTCTTAAACAGTCTTCATGTTATTAAATATATTGTTAAAAGCTTAATGGCAGGGCTTAACTTAAAATATATATTAAGTTTTGAAAATCGTATCAGGGATAGTCGACAAAATGTTTGGGAACCACTGTCTTAGGGTTGCAATTTCTCTTGCCGGATTTATTTTTCGTTTTATCTGGTAGGGGTAAATGCTAACACCTTTTTTTTCCACTCTGCCAGGGAGAACAAAATGATCGTCCTATGACTGTTATACTGTAATGAGCTATGATGTTGCGATATACATAAATCTACTTCGTATAAGAACATATTTACAGAAAAAAAGTAAATACCGTATGGGTGAATATGATTTCTACTGTTTTAGGTTTCCCCTTAATAGCATTTAGTAGTTAGAAACTGTAAGCTTTAGATATTTACGGGTATTTAAAAAAGTGTAAACTTCTTGAAGAAACTTAAAAAATAATGAACTAGAAAAAAGCTATTACAGTTATGTTCTGGATGTAGGGGGTATTTTCAGATTTCCCATTTGATAATCCCTATTACAATTATGGCATCATGTGGGAAAACAAATGAAAAATCAGCACCTAGAGAACTAATGAATGATTTATTAATATTTACCCGGATGATTTAGTATATTAAGTTCTGGTTGGACTAAATTATCGTATAAAATTTGGTCACGTTATGAAAGTTACCTAATATCACCCAACACAAGGACTTTAAAGAAATTATAGTTTTGGGCCCTTGATTACCCCATTTTCAGGAGAAGTGATGTACAGTTGAATAGTTTGCTATACGATCATCATGAAATATAACAATAAATAAATAACTTTTTTCCCTCAAAAAACCAATTATCTTTGTCGAAAAATTATTACACTTTCTAGAATCTGATTATGGCAGTTTCGCAGTATCCACGAATTAAAGAAATCCATAGGTGTATAAAAGTTTACTAGTCTTTTTCCCTAATTTTATTTATTTTTTCAAACAGTTGCACAATAGATAGTATTGTTCTTTTACCGCAACTTGATGAAATGTGCAGTTTAGAGTCTGACGTGTTGATTCCCAAGTCATGTGCCACATTTAGTCTGTTTCGTAATTAATTTTCTTTTTTTTTTCTTGTAATTAACATCACTGAAAGAGCCACTTCACAAAGGTAAGTCGTTTGAAAGAAAAGAAAAAAAGTACTTTTGAACCTTTTCTGAGAATTCTGGAAATATACGCTGTTAACCAGAGAAAGGTTGTTTTGTTTGGAAACGGTTCATATGAAGCCGCCACAAGATAGCTCTATAAATTTACCACGCTAGGAAGTTGTCAAGTTTTTTATACTTCATGAATTTTTTTTTTAAAAATGTTTGTGAACGGTTGATCGTATCGAGGGTTCTTAAATGATGAGAAAGACCGATTCCAGTATATTCTTAATTCTCATTTAATGCACTCGCACAACATGATACAGAGTAATACGTGGCGAAGCATAAAAATAAATTCTATTACTGCCTAATGTCTGTTTAGTTACCCTTTTTAGGGTATGATATATTTTCCTGTGGACTGACGTCAGTTCACTAGTGGGACGTTCATCAGCATTATTTATCAAGTTAGTACAAACGGGTAATGGACTATCAGGGTGCATTGGTAAATCCATTAAAAAAAATTCTAGTTGATGATAGTCTAAAACTTTTGTAGTGTTATAGGATGGGCCTACAAGGACCCACAAATCAGTTTCGGAGCCAACGTTTCACTATTTTACAGTGTTCTCTGAAAAAAAAATCAGATTACGATATGAAGTATTTGTGTTCCCCCCCTCCCCCCTAAACGTTCAAACTCGCCCAAAGCCGAAATTTAAAAATGCACTCTTTGAAAGAAAGACAATATCTCCCCCATACTGCTTATTATATCCCTCTGAATAGCTGTATGATTCTTAATTTGGAAGATGTCTTCAGGTATTGCATCATGTGGTATACATCCTCCGATAGTGATGATATTAGTAGGCATTGTGCGTAGTATGGGGTCATGCAACAGTCGATTTTATTCTAAGATATTCCGTGATGTTGAGAACAGTGCGCGTAAATATCCGGATAATTGTAATTGGCTCATCAATATATTCCTTACGTAACTGGACTGTGATAGGTCTGAAGATCTTACAGTTCATAGTATATCAACGATAACGAGTATGTTCTCAGATGCTTCCACTGTATACTCGCATATCCAGTCATTGTCTTTGCTATAAAAATCATCTACCCGAGCTACAGCGGCGTATTTCTTTGCTGTTATGTTTCAAATAAAGACGGCTAGCCTCTCAGACTGTCACAGTAAATCGCCTTTCAAAAAGCATCCATAAGTACGAGATTTATTGAAATAGTAAAGAAAGTAAGATAAATAGGATGTATTGGCAAAAGAACCACTGAGGGTGTTCGTTCAAATTTTGGTGGCATCAGGGAATAAGTTGGACTCCGACTGTTGTAGTGCCCAAAATAATGTGCTGAAACCGAAGCCGCACCCCTTCAACTCTGCAAGGGGCATACGGCAGCGAGCTATTGGTGAAAGATAAAAATTCAGAGAAATCCTGTTTTTGGATTTGTTTTTCCTCCATCTCTCTGCAATGCCATGCTGAGAAGCACTTTTATGCGACGCCTTGGTTCATGGCTGCTGGAAATGCTAACTTTTGGGATTATTACCCCCTCGAACTAGTATGTTCAATGCAGTTTTTTCATCTTCAAGCTCCCTTAGTTTTGCATCCCAAATCTTTTAGATATCTTGTTTATACCTTTTATGGGCTGCATTGGCTTGTATTTGTGTGCCACAAGTAAACGCTTTCGGAGAAATCCTGTTTCTGAAATTGTTTTTCCTTCAACATAACGATAGCCTATTTAATTCTTAGGAGTTCATGATAAAATCGAAAAAAATTGTTTAAGGCTGCTGTGTACTAATCCTATTCGATTCGCTCACCTTAATGTTAACCTATGGAGAAAATGAACCTGCTATTTACAGCTACATAAATACTGATAATTCAATAAAAATGGTGTTTTCAGATAGCCTGAACTTTTCCACAGCGGGATTCATTTTATAAATTTCGTCCACCAAACGAATTTAGGAGCGTTTAAAACTCACTGTACCAGATTCCCCCCCCCGGATAATTTCATTTTTAAAATATTATTTGCATTTTTTTATAAGAAAAATGTCCAAGGTGTAAAATTTCTTTCTTTGTTACGGAGTACAATTTTTTTTTTAAAAAACAATCTTTAAATCTTAAGTCGGCAATCCTTTGACACATTTTCTCCATAGGTTAACATTGTGGTGAGCGAATCCAATAGGGTTAGTACACAGCAGCCTTAATGGAGATGCCCAGTTTTCCAATCGTGATCATTGTTAAGTTTCTGTGTTGTTGTTGTTGCTGCTTATGCCACTTGACCGACAGCAACATCAGATCAAGTCCCGAAGGCTATGGGCGATGAAGGTGCGGCTCCTGTTTTGAATTAGCACCACAAGGGTCGGAGTTCGACTTGGCTAAATGACCGGTCCCGTAATTTTGGACCGAGTCAAGTGACGAGACCGGAACACTTGACCCCGCACCTCCAGAGGTAAATTTGAGAACTTGGAGGACATTGCAGCCCTATTTTACGTGCCCCGGCCACCATTAGTGAACACGTCGGTGAATTTGCAGCGACGAGCATCGAACCAGGGACGTTCGGATCACTGGCCCGTTGCTCTTGCCAACTGGGCCACCGCGCCCGTTAAGTTTCTTGATTATTGTTAAGTATTAGAACTGCGATAACTGGTTGGTGTCTCTCGCTGAGGGAGATGAATGCTAAATACCTTTTAATCCATGTCATTTTAAATTCTTCGTGTAATGCAACACTCGGGTAAGCCAAAAGTTGAACTCTTCTTAGAATCTTCTATAGCCGGTAGGTATTTTCTGGCCCGACCTCGTAATCTAATACCCTATGATGGACTTTCCCAACAATCCACGTTTAGCAATGCGGGTATTGATTCTGCTGCTCTTGTAAGTTCATAAATTTATTGGTATTAAATATTCTCCCTGTACTCATGTTGATAGTCTAGCATTGAATTTATGTTATCGCTTTATTACCATCGTATATTTATACGCGTCTCTCAGTGTTATATGAGTGACTCTGCAATTGCATGTAATCTGTCCATCGGTTCATTTTTACACTGACTTCGCAGAATGATGTCAAAGCGTGGGTTGCTTCATATCATTTATTCGAGAATAGGAGAAAATTAAGGAACAGTCTGTTAATTAAAAATTTAAAAAAAATTAAAGGTCCCGAGTTAGATATCAAGTTTAGTCGCCAAAAATAATGGAATGTAATGAGTATGATATTCAAATACAAACTTTGAATATTCAAAGAAATGTATTCTAAACTTTTGAACTCATGAGGTATAACTTAAGTCTGCAGGACTCCAATCATACAATACGCTCATTTTTCTTCAGAAAAACGAATGATTTCTGTATTAGGATAATGAACGCCGGCAGGCGTTTCATCTGACGTACACTTGTCGATTCGTTATCCGAGCAAGCGAACACGATCTTTACATTCATCTTGAGGAGAGCAGTTTCCACGCTTACCAGGGTCTTTTGGAAGGTTAATAAGCTGTGAATGGTTAATTATTTGCCTGCTTGCAGTTATGAATCTTGAATATTAACTTTCTCGTTTGACGGACATTTTCGCTTTGTTGCTTTCAATTCCTTTTCTCCTTAGCATGTATGTAACAAGTATAGAAGTTATACATGCCTGTTATGTTGAAGATTGAATACTTGAATTTCATCAACCGATGCAACCCAAAACCCTTGTATACCAGCATCCATTGTTCATTTTTCTTTTGAAAAATGAATATGTTCCCTATTCCGCCCTTCCTACAGTCAATCCAGCGCCGTGAGTTATTTCGTTTTTCTTCTCTTTTGATTCAATCATGCGTTTAGTGTCACTTTCTAGAATTCTTTTCGGACAAAAATGAGTTACTTATAAGCGTTGCTTTTCTTTTAACTTTGCAAGGAAAAGAAAATGATATGATAGAATAAGTTGAGAGTGCCGGATATTGGTTGCACCTACGCACATATCTTGGATTTCTCTGTAAACTGTTAGTTCCTGGGAAAGAAATATTGGTCCCAAGGAAACAATTCTGTTCGGGAATTCGTATGTTCTTCATTTCCCGGAGATAATGTTTCATTATATTAGTGCTATATTCAAGAATATTGTGTTTTTCTTTTTAACTGTTTTGACAGAAATAAATGGAGTAATTCGTTTACATAGAGGAGTTTTCTGCAAGAGTATTGAAATAAGACTACAGGGTGGTCATAAAAAAAAACTTTGCCAATATATGGACCTCTGGTGGCTGTTCCGTTCAACCGATCGAGATGAGATTTCAGATAGTTATTCAGTGGTTTGAGTTCGGAATTTTGTGAACAGCAACCACGTGGCGCTCACGGTTACGGTTATAGGTACAGAAACTCGAAATTTCGAATGGCAATGCCCACTTTTTACCATCGGAAAATGCTCAGCGCATGTGAAAACCCTAAACAAGTTGGAACGGTACGTGTATCACAAAAGACGGACGCGTTATGTACGCACAAACAGCTCTGCGATCGGCCAACAAAAACACGATCGGGGCGCAGAGAGGAAATTTGCATATAATAGAGGCAAGACACCAATCATTAATGACAACACAGATCGGACAAAAGAAAACTTTTATTTGGATTACACATTTTCCACGTTGGTGCTATCCCAGGCCGTTCGCAGAGCAGTTTTTTTTGTGCCTGCATAATGCGTCCGTTTTTTGTGATACACGTACCGTGACAACGCTCTTTATGGTGCATGTACATTGGAGCAGAGTTCTCTGCCTGTGCCTTGGGGAATCCAGTGATTTATGTTCATTCTGTACTCTGTACTATGCGTGGATCGCCTCCTCTGGCGGTCCATCAAAGAAAGGGTGGGGGGTCAGCGGGTCAAATGGTGTCGAGCAGGGTCGGGGGAGACACCACATCAAAGAAACCTTGCGGGCGGGAATGGGGGTGGTTCTAAATACCGTGTCTAATGTTACCGTGACTAATGTGATGACAGGAGTCGGGGGTCTGGAGGCAGAGAACTCTGCACCAATCTATATGCGCTATCAGGGTTTTCGCATGCGCTGAGCATTCTGCGACGGGAAAAAGTGGGCGTTGCTATTTTCGACACTGTGGGCGTTGCCCATAGTGTCGAAAATTTCGCGTTTCTGTACCTATAACCGTAACCGTGAGCGCCACTTCGTTGCCGTTCACAGAATCCCGAGCTCATACCTCTGAATAACTATATCTGAAATCTCATCTCGATCGGTTGAACAGCCGCTAGCGGTCCATATATCGGCAAAATTTTTTTTATGACCACCCTGTATGCGGACAGTTTGTAGATAAGTTCTTTTCTTATTTTGGCATGTTTTAGAGTAGGCATTGGAGGGCGGGGGGGGGGTTTCGAATTGCTTATAAGTTTCTCTGAAAATAGTACAAAATAATATTCATTTGAGGTGATTAAAGTCTGTTATATAGTTGCATTACAATGAATTGAGTTCCGATGTGTGTCATCATTGTACATCTCGTAAAGGTCTAGTCAGTGTGCCTCATCGTCCTGAAATTTTGCGAGATATTCCAATTTCAGGCTTTAATTTAGACCTCAATCACAGACACCATTTGTCCAGTTTTCCATGTAAAAAAAAGTAAAAAGAAACGTGGGAATGTTTCAGGTCAACCATTAATATTTATAATTATTTAGTAACTCATAAATTTGGTTCAAGTACCCGGGATTATGCGCGCATTGCTACGTTCTTTTAGTAAGTAAGAACTTGAAAATAACCTTCATTTATTATCAAGTGCCTGCGTAATGATCGACACGTGCATGAAGGGGCAGTATAAATTATCAATTAATTTATTTTTAGGTCGCATTTTGGAAAAGGAGTTGAGTTTTATTAAAAAGAGAATTTAGAATACGCATTAAATGTAATTTCGGAGGACGCGTTTATTCGTTACTTACACACACACACACACACACATATTTATTTGTTTATTTATTTTAATGTTTGAAATGAGAATTAGGTTATAAGTAGTCAAATAAATGCTTGTCCGTCATAGACGCCCTAGTTTACCATATTTTCCGGACTATAAGACGCACCTTTTTACATAAAAAATGTACTTAAAATTGGAGTGCGTCTTATGGTCCGAAGCTAACATTAAAATAGAATGAATATTTTATTATATTTATTATATGTATTTATTATATATATTATTTATTATGTTAATTTTTTATTGATATATTTCTTTATGAAGTAAGAAATCGAAAATATCTTTATATACCTAACAAAATACACAGAATTATGTTTTACACGAACTTTTTTTACACGAATTTGATTTAACACGAATTCAAAATAAATTTTCATTGTCTTTTTACACGAGTCATTTTGATTTAACACGAGCGATTCAATCCAATTGCTCTAATTTCCCCCCCCCCCCCCTAAATTCTAAGTAAGCAAAATTTTATTTGTGGCCTATTATTTTTAGCGATAGTGTATCCAGTTATGTTTTGATTCAAGAATTCAGTCCGCATTTTCTTCTTTTATTCTATCACATATAACTTATTTACATATATTTACAACTGCAAAATGTTATTCCAGTCGTGCGCAAACGTATGCGCCGTTTATTGTCAGATAGTGAAAATGAATAAAAAAAAATTTTATGTGTAAAACAATTTTTTTTTTTGTTCATGAAGAATTTTTTTCATTTTCATTGCATGTTATTGCATGTGTATTTTGTTAGAATAAAATAATAAGTTTAAAACGAATATTTTCATATGGTTTTTTAAAATTATTTTCACTGATTTTTTTTAGATCCGGAACCAATCTACTTTTCTTCCATAGATATAATGTCTTTTTTTACACGTATTCTTCAGGAACGTATCTATCGTGTAAAAACAGAATTAGGTGTACAAAATATTCTTTTCTAAAAATCCTCCCATAAATTTGAGGTATGTCTTATGGTCCGAAAAATACAGTACTTTGAAAAACAACTGACTGCCTCGGGGATTGAAACTGAATACTCTTATTCTTCAGAATGGCCTTCTCACCCGTTACACCACCGATTTATGTTACAATAATTTCCGTCAACGAATCTCGCAATTCCGATCATTTAATACCTCCTCCGGAAGTAAAATATCCTGCTTGAAAATTTTCAATTTTCTTCCACGTTCCCACGTCATTTTACTTATTTCCTCATCATTTGATACACATTCGTGTTACCGGAAGCGGTTGGCTCTGTCCTTTACGCTCTTAAGCTGGCGCTCTGGCTAATTACTCGCTTAATCTATATTAGTGTGCGTGCCAATCCCCGTTCTTAGCCCCCTTTTCTCATCGCTATAGTCTGTTCCCAGTGTTTATTTTGGCGTAATTCGTGTCTTCGCTCTCTTCCGCCTGTCAACCCCGATGATTGTCTTCTCCACTTCCTTTAACGTGTTCTTCGCTGTTTGTTGTTTCTGGATCGGTTTTTTTTTTATAAAGCGAGTTCTGTCATTGTTTTTACGAGCGAAACGCTAATCCTATCATGCAATTAGTTTCTTGGGAGGTGTTCAAATTGGAACTTTCTCCGGTAATTTCCCTTTCCGTCGGTACATAGATGTTTGTATCTGCAATATAGTAGAAATAGACATTATATTAATTTTTTATATAGCTCGCTGTTTTTTTCTTAATTACGGATGCAGAAAAATAAATGAGTGGATCCACCGTGTTTAAAATACTGATTATTCATCACATTTAATTTAATATATCGAATTATCGTAGCAAGAATATATATATATATATATATATATATATATATATATATATATATATATATATATATATATATATATATACACACACACTCATGGACAAAAAAATTAGCGCACCAAGAAGGAGTCGTCAAAATGAAACGAAATTTTACATACGTAATGACTACTTTGATATAAGTAAATGATAAGTAAATCAAAGAAAAAGGATAATTTATTTCAGAGAAAAAGGCAAAAGAACGGAGGAGTTAATACTCCGTTGGACCCCCTCTAGCGCGAATGCACGATGCGATACCATCGGGCATTGAGTCATACAAGTTCTGTATGATGTCTTGAGACATTTCGTTCCATATTTGCTGTAACCTTGCCTCTAGTTCGTTCAAACTCGTGGGGAGCCCAACTCGTCGTCCCAAATGATCCCAGATATGCTCGATTGGAGACAAATCTGGGGATCGGGCAGGCCAAGGAAGGGTAGTAACAGTGCGGAGACAGTCTTGTGACACCCTTGCCGTATGAGGCCGAGCATTGTCTTATTGAAAAATGGCTCCTGGGAGCCGTTGCATGAGTGGCAACACATGTGGTTGCAGGATTTCATGAACATACCGCTGGGATGTCATGGTGCCACGGAACAATACTAGGGGTGACCGTGTATTGTAGGCAATGGCACCCCATACCATCACACCAGCTGTGGGAGCGATGTGTCGCTGTACAGCAAGGGCAGGATTGAAGCGTTCACCACGGGCTCTCCACACACGAACACGATTGTCACCACTGCCGAGATTAAATCTGGATTCGTCGCTAAAGACGACCTGGTTCCATTCCGCTGCAGTCCAGTTTCCTCGTGCGCGGCAAAACTCCAAACGGAGGCGTCGATGGGTGGGCGTCAAGGGCAGCACACGTAATAGGCGCCGCGATACCAACTGTCCTTCAGCCAGGCACCTTCGTATGGTTCGAGAAGACACAGAGGCCCCTAGTGAAGGTGCTACCTGTGCCTGGATGGCGGCCGATGAAGCAGTTGGCTGTACGCGTGCATTTCTTACGATGTGGCGGTCTTCTCGACGACTGGTGTGTCGAGGGCGTCCTGAGCCTGGTCTTCGTGTACATGACATCTCTCGGGTCCACTGGTCCCAACACCTCCTCACAACACAATAAGAGCGGCCTAATTGACGAGCTACTCACCTGGCTGACCACCCACCTTCCATCATCCCGACGATCCCCCCTCTCAAACTGCGACAACTGCTTATATTGTCTTCGAACACGGCGTAATGGCATGTCTATCTCAGCTCTTCCTTTGTGAATGATTCAGCACACTCAAACAAGCTTTAGTTACCTGTTTTATACTCCACAGAGTACGATGTTCAACGCCCTCTACCGGCTATACGTAATGCGCAATCACGCTGCATTTCTAATCATTTGCATATCTCCCCGACATGTACCTTCATTGCAAGTTTCGTGACGATCCCGCAATTATTTCTTGGTGCGCTAATTTTTTTTGTCCATGTGTATATATATATATATGTATTATGAGTGTGTGTGTGTAACAACAATGCCCCACTATCATTAATTGTCCTAAATCTAACACGTATTCTAAATTATTCTTGTTTCAACCTCAATAAAGCACAGTCCTATTTCAAAAACGAAATAACTGAAAATTTTATCCTCTTCAATGCACGCGCGATAAAATTATTTTTAGACATCATTAAGAATCCCGTGATCTTGATCCCCTTTCGAAAAATCATACGACTTTTGACTCATATACCACATGATCGGGGGCAGCCAATTAAAATAATTTTAGTCACCTAGCGGCACTGTCATGAACCCTTGGTATATAAAGTCGAACAACGATGTTCCCGCTCTTTTTCGCACCTGTCTCTTTTGTCTTCGTTCTTCGCGTGTCTCTTCTAGATATATTCCGCTGCTGTTCCATTATGTGGTGTCCATCAAACAAGATGTAATAGTTTCCATATTTTGACTTCCCCGGCGGGATCCGGTGGCGCTTCTATTGTTTGTGTCCTGTTCGTCAATGTACCTTATAGTGACTTGCTGGAATGATGGCCTCTTACTGCTGAATAAAATAAGTTACACAGTGTAATTCGCGTATCTCTGGCTACATGAATGTGCTTCTCTCATCAAATACTTACGACTACATATTCAACAGCGACTGCCTTCTATTTGTGTTCCCATTTCGTCAAATTCATTGTATGTATGTGAATATCATCACACACACACACATACACACACATATATATATTAAGTAAGAATTGAAAATATCTTTATATACCTTTTTAAAATACAAAATATTCTTTTCTAAAAATCCTTCCATAAATTTGAGGCACGTCTTACCGCCTGGTTGGTCTTATCGTCCGAAAAATACGGCACTTGCCCATTATCATTAAATAATTGTTTGGTAAGCTATTGTGATCTGTGACATCCCTCATTGAATCCTTTTAAATATTAATAAAAGCATAAACATCCTCAAAAAAAAAAAGAAATGCGGGAATTTTATTATTTAGAAGTTCGATAAAGAAATTAAAAAAAATATGCATTTTTATGAGAACAGTGTTGTTGCTCTATAACAAATGTCTCGCGGAAAAAATTGTTTTACGTTTTATCTCCTACTGTAAAATGAATTTTGTAAAAAAACGCGATAAGAGCAAAAACTATACCTCTAAGCCTATGCTATGGAGCCGTAAGTAATTTTTTAAAAACTTATCTGTGTGAATCGGTATAATTTTCAAATCTTAGGACATCGTAATTAAAGCTGGATGTTAACTAAAAGGATAAGGCATTAGGTATCAGACTCTCCAATCCCGGTGATGGAACGGGTGTTCACAGACATCCGGGATTGGCTTTAAACTGTAGGCCCCGGTCTAATTAATCGTCGAGTAGATAAATACAATCGTATCATCCTCAACTGAAAAACCAGTCACCCGTCGTAACTAAAGTCATTGGTTTTCATTTGCGGCAAGTTTCATCGCCAGGAAATTATTTACTTACGATTCAAGATTCTAGCAAACTCGGTGAAATTCTAATGTAAGAGATATGAAATGAACAATACATTTTTTTAATATGTTTTCATGTTATATACGCTTAAAAGTTCTGTTAATTTACGCAGTTACTTCCCTACTTGAGAAAACAACAAAATGCTGACTGTCTCTTTTACATATTTATCTATATGTAACAATACTGTAAACTAGCCTATGATGTTTTTTTTCCAATGGCACATTAAAAGACAATTGAACATCAAAATGACAACAATAAATCTATAAATGAAAGCGAGCAATCCAGTAGCGTTCCCAGATTGATGTCCGAGGAAGAGCAGGACATCTGTACAGGTGAGGCAAGTCCATTTCCTCTTGAAGATCACACAAGGTACAAAGAGGGTCAGGAACGACGTTGATACGACATAGATGTTTACGCAGGCAGTCGTGGCCAGATATCAGACGAAACATGGCGACAGATTTCATCCTAGGCCACTGAGGGACATTAAGAATCTGATTTAGCCATGGTTTATTAAAGTTGCGATTTTTGAGTTCTTCGCGAAAAGAATCCCTAAAGATGTTCTTTATTAGACATTTGATACTATTAAAAGGAAGTCTGGAATTAGTTCTCTGAAGGACAGAGGCCCCCTTCTTTGCCAAGAAGTCAGCCGCCTCATTTCCCTGGATTCCACAGTAGGCCGGAATCCACTGGAGAACTACTGTCTTATTATTACTGGCAAGCCAGTTGAGGAGATTTAAGCAATTATCGATGGTTAAAGTTCGGGAGTGGCTGGGTGCGTCAATTGCTTGAAGTGCGGCCTTTGAATCCGATAGTAATACAACTTTCGTAAAGGAGTCCAGACGAGGCCGGAGTTGTGACAGGGCCTGGCAGATGGCCGCGATCTCACCATCGAAAGCTGATCTATGGATACCGACGGGAGTATAAAGGCAAAAAAGTTCACAGTAAACACCAGCACCGGCGTTAACACAACCACTCACTCTGGAACCGTCAGTATATATTCTTAACCATTCCTCCTCAGGGTAAAATGATTCCATTGTCTCGAGCGCGAGAGTTCTTAGCACTATGTAACTAGTCTCCGCTTTAGAGACATCCTTGATCAGTTCTAGGTGGATAGAAAATTTCTTATCAACAATAGGGCTGATGGGGGGAGAGAAATGTTCAACCTCGTAATTCAAATCTAGCTTAGATCTAATATCAGCAACTCCCTGGCAAAAACCACTTTGTGTTTTCAAGTTTCTCCCACAGTTTAGAGAGTCCTGGTTCCACAGGGACAAACACCCAGGGATTCTAAGTATTCTCTCCCAAAGGAGAAGGGCTCTTTCTTGAATAATTATCTTGAAAGGCCTGTTATCAGTGCTGAGCAGCATACAGTCAATGGGTGTTGTCTTCACTGCCCCCGTAATCAATCGCAGAGCCTGATTTTGAAAAATCTCACAAAGGTGAAAAACTTGCTCTGATCCTGTAATCAGCGGCTCGCAACAGTAAACAAGAATAGGTAAAATATACGTTTTGTATGTAAAATTCAAAGTGGCTCTTGAACAGCCCCATTTAGAACCCGCTAATATTTTTAAGAGATTAAGTCTTTTCATAGCACGTCGGATGATGTCCGCCACATGAGACCTCCATGTAAGTTTTCTATCGAAAATTACACCTAAGTATTTAAATCTATCAGACGATGGAATCTGACGACCTTTGTAGTAAATTTGTGGATGGAAAGGTTGATGTTAGCCTATGATGTAAATTAAGGAAAAATAGTTCTCAGAAAGCTTTACAAAGCCCAACAAATATTTCAGCCTGTTATGAACAAAAGAAAAAAAACTAACCTAAGATTCTGACATCTATCTGATAGTATGCGTGAATTAACTTGATTCATTGTTACATCTGAAAAGCGCGTATGAATTTTTTGAAATAACAAAATGAGTATGTGTCAGGAAACCTTACTTCCAGAATAATGTAACTGGTTTTCTCTCCATTCAGCTTTCAGCCCCGTTTCTCGTCATAGTATTTTGTGGTCTAGTTAAAAAAAATCAGCGAGTTTTTAATGAGGCATTGACACTTGCCCCACGCCAGGTGAAGTCAACTCTAAGTTTTCTAAACACATTTCTTTATTTATTGTTTATTTTTGAAAAGGAAAAAAAAGAGCATTTATTAAACATGGCATGTCTAAGCCTTGACAGAAACAAGCGCGTGGGGATATATGACGTTGCCCCAAAATAAACAAGAGACATTTCACTGAAGAAAAAAAGACGAAAAAAGGGGATTAGAAGGTATGCACGGGGGAAAAAGAAGCAAATTATGATTGAGTCATTTGGGTGTATTCTTTAAACGTTGTGCTGTAATGTCGCATGCATCATGTAACATATTTTTTTATATCAAAGAAACTAAAATACTCCTCCCTCTTCTAGATCTGACGTACTTTTTTTGTTTTTTTGAAGAATAAAATCAAAATGACTTGCCAGCTTATTCATTACACAACTAAGTGCACTATTTTTTTTAAATTTAGAAATATTTTACTTTTAGGAGAAAAATTAATTTTTTTTATCTAGCCTGAAATCTAGAGACACCAATCTTTATTTCCAGCTAGGTATATAACTTTTTTTAGAGTTAACTTTATTTAGAGTTAATTTAAATTTTTTTCCTCTTAGATCAGGGGCGGGCAAATTGCGGCCCGCTACAGATTTTTTTCTGTCCCGCCAAGACAGCCAGAAGAACTGCCAAAGATAGCCAATAACTCCAAGACAGCCTGAAAAACTGTCAATATTTTATTTAATTTATATTTGTTGATTTTTACGATACAATTCATACCTTTTCTGGAATGCAAAGTTAACTAATAAATATAATAATTTTAAAAAGTGCGGTCCTCCGCTAACCGCCGGTTCCATAAAACGGCCCCCCGAATAAAAACAATTGCCCACCCCTGTCTTAGATAATTGCATTAAGGATCCGGTCTCTGTGCTCCGTACCGGCAATTTTTAATGGCATACAAAATTAATGACTGTCAAAATAAGGTTTTAGTATGCTCTTAAGGTTGTAAAATTTGTGGGATATCATTTGCATTCTGGTCAGATTTGGTTGACTTACTAATCACTGAGATTGAACTGTGAGCTGTGTAATGATAAAACTGAATACTTGGAAGCTGCCAAAATACGAAAGTTATAGCCGTTAAGAATATTACTTAAATGTTATAAATATGGGACAGAAAACATATATTCTGAGTGATAAAACGTTGCTTGTGTTGGCGCTAGAAATGTAAACGCCAAGTTGCTAATACCTACGTGATCAATCTGTCAACGCCGCCAAACGGCTGAAACAATAGATTGTCTGTTATAGTCTTTGTTTTATATCTGTCCGTGTTGTCTGTATGTAGTTATTGTTCCAATGTGTGTCAATAAATGTGTGTAATATTACAATTTTAATTGAGCAACTGGTTAAAATTGTTTAGGCTATCATCATTCTATATAGAAAGATAATTATCCCGTCTTCCAGCAACTCCTATTCAGAAAACTAAAGAAAACACCAGAACGTATCTGGTGTAATCATTTCAAACATTTGCCTAAAACGAACTCTTGAATGAAAGTTGTTTTCCTCTAGAGATGACGGTTGAGATAGAAGATATATCTAATTCTGTTTTTTGCTCGAACTTTTTTTACACGAATTTGATTTAACACGAATTCAAAATAGATTTTCATTCTCTTCTTACACGAGTCATTTTGATTTAACACGAGCGGTTCAATCCAATTTGTTAATTTTTTTTTTGCCTAAATTCTAAGAAAACAAAATTTATTTGTGGCGTATTATTTCTGGCTATAGTGTATCCATTCCTGTTTTGATTCGAGAATTCAGTCAGCAAAAACATTTTTTTCTTTTATTCTATCACGTATAACTTATTTACATATATTTACAACTGCGAAAAGTTATTCCACTCGTGCGCAAACGTATGCGCCGTTTATTGTCAGAAAGTGAAAAAGAATGAAAACATTTTATGTGTAAAACAATTTATTTTGTTCATGAAGAATTTTTTTCATTTTCATTACATGTTATTGCATGTGTATTTTGTAAGAATAAATTAATAAGCTTAAAACGAATATTTTCATATGTTTTTTTAAAATTATTTTCACTGATTTTTTAGAAACCACCAATCTTCTTTTCGTCCATAGATACAATGTATTTTTTTACACGAATTTTTTTTACACGTATACTTCAAGAACGTATCTATCAAACAGAATTAGGTATTCTTGGGTATTCCAGTTGAAGATTATGCGATAGACGCATTTTCGGCTCGAAAAACAAAGATCAGATTCTCCATGGCACTCTCCAACCTGTTTTAGTTTCTGTTTCTTTTAATAGACCTACATTCGCCAACAAATACTGCTGCATTTCTTGGAAACCTGGGTTTCATTAACCCCCCCCCCCCTGACCCTCCTCCACCTCTTCCGCAACCTCTCAATCCTCTCGTAAATGACCCGAATTTCGAACCCAAATGACATAATAGACTTAAATGGCTTCTTATCTACTGGAGATTCTTAATTGCTCGAGTGAGAGAAAGGAAACCCTATCTGAAGAATCTGAGATAGTTTTCGTTGCTTAGTTACGTTGGAGGGTTCATTTCACGCTTGGCGCGAGTCTCGATACGGTCGTTTTAGTTTCTTGGCTTCTAAGAGGGCGTTTTATGATGGAGTGAAGGTGGAAAAGAACCGGCTTTGAGCTGGATTTCCGAAGCTTTGATTTTATGGTAGGGCTCTAGCTTGGGTCGAAATGTTATAGGCAAATCTAGCTTTCGTGAGAGTCTAATATTAGCTAAGGATTCGAAGTCATAGATACGGTCAACTTTCGCTGCAGTTGCAGTTACTCTTAGTAGCATGGTACGGCTGTTCACTACGAACTAATCGAATGAAACCGATTTCGATCAGTCATATATTTATCGGGTTTTTTCCTGTTTTTAATGTAATGTAACTTTTCGGAGTGTTTTATGGTTCAGTCAAGTTTTTTTTTTTTTTTGGCTAATGTCCCTGGGGGATGACGACATTACACCCCAGTCCGGTGTACATATGAATACAAGAAAAAGAAACAGACAAATGACACAATCACAGAAGAATTTTATTGACAAACGATGACACCAGCGATAGACGACGGGTTGCAGCTCCCCTTTCTAGTTGCGGCTCCATTTGCAGGCGGAAGACTGACCGGTTCCCCAGAATACAGCCAAGTCTTATGCGGGAATCGAACCCGCACCCCCGGCGTGGCAGGCTGATACCTTAACCACTTAGCCACTGGGCGACAGTCCAGTAAAGGTTTTAGTAACCTTTATCTGCAGTTACAGTTACAGTGTTTGGTATGGTATGGATGTCTCATACGAGCACATTGAATGGAAAGATTTCGATCAACATGACGTCACATCGTAATATATTGATAGAAATACAATGCAACTTTTCTGTGTTTTATGTTTCAGTCGTGGTGCTGAGAAAAAATGACATGCCTAACCCTTCAGCGGGCGCGCCCGTGTACAAAGTGCAACATTTTCGTAATTTTAAATGCCTTGTTTTTACATGTAAGGTTTACACGGTATCCCACATATCACGAAGATGGACAATATCATTGCTTTTTTGGTTTTTGGACATAATAGGAATCAATTCGCAAGTTGTCCTTAGATCCAATAAACCGGACAGTTTTGGAATAAGGCGATTGTATCTGCATTCTTTGGCCTTTAATTATAACTATAGCTCAATATTATAAACATTTTATATCTTGTCATAAAACGCAGAATTAATATTTTCAATTTGAAAAAAAAAAGTTTATTACGAAAGGAATAATCAAGGTTGAAAGAGACTTTGCACTTTGTGCCACGCGCGCCTGCTGGTGTTCCAAAAATTGGCGCGCCCGCTGAAGGGCTAAAAAAGATTTATTAGATTCGACTTTCGTAAATATTTCGTTCCTTTTGTACATTTGGACCAATATTTTATTTAAAACACATGCAGTGTAAATAAAATGTTATTTTAAGTGAAATACTTCGAGACTGGAATTTGAAATTTCAGCTATCCACATGAATACCATGCATTACCCGTATTACCTTTATATTCCAAACTTTGACGAGGATTCTTTGATTTCCTTCTTCACATCTCGAAACTTTCAGTTTCGAATAACGAAAGTTTAAACTCTTGAATTTCTCTCTCTTGAAAAGTTCTGTTCAATGTTTTGTGAAGATAGAAATTATTTAATGAAAAACTATTCGGATTAATAGCAAATATTTAAAAAAAAATTATATCTAGCAAACGGCGTACATTAACATTTAACAACTGATTTATAAGATAGCTGACCTTTTAGGGAATAATAAGTTAAAAATGCGTGGTAGTTTCGGATCGTTTGAAACTGATTTATTTTGATTATTGGTCGAAAATATATTCAGCTAGGTTATCTAACAAATTTCCTTATACCTAACAAATTTCCTTACATCTATAAGCATTAAAAATTATTCTTTAGTAGGACGTCGAATTCCCTATCATATTTCTCGTAAATCAATTAAATTTAATCGCAACAAAAATTTCAGGTTGTCCAAACAATGTAGAACGGACTGAATAACATTTAAGACAGTTTACCTACAACATGGTTCGATAAACACTTCGTCCCAGCTGTTATACCGTTATCTTATTTAAAGATTTCTCTTAAAAAGAGCAATTGTTTAGCTTCTTTTAAATTGATATTAATTCACTTTTTGATTAACGAGGAGCTCAGATCGTCTGAAAGGTGTTAAAATCGCTATTTAAATCAGTTTTGAAACTATAAATGACTACCTAATTAATAAAATTAATTTTTTGTAAAGGTTAAGACAGAGCAGGTTAAGATTTGACTTCGCAGATATTCAATCCCACCGTTAAGGCTGCTGTGTGCTAACCCTATGGGATTCGCTCACCTCAATGTTAACCTATGGAGAAAATGTGTCTCCTATTGACAGCCACATAAAAGCTGATAATCCAGTAAAAATAGTATTTTCAGATAGCCTGAACTTTTCTGCACCTTGCAATAGGATTCATTTTATAAATTTCGTCCACCAAAGGAATTTATTAAGCGTTTAAAATACAAAATACTAGATTTCCCCCCCCCGAATAATTTAAATTTTAAAACATTATTTGCATTTTTTTTAAAAACGAAAACTGGCTCAAGATGTAAAATTTCTTTCTCTATTACGGAGTATAATTTTGTAAAAAAAATCTTTAAATCCAAGTTGATAATCGCTGGACACATTTTCTCCATATAGGTTAGCAGTTTAACATTAAGGTGAGCGAATCCAATAGGGTTGGTACACAGCAGCCTTAAGTTAGAGGGGATCTTGCTCTTGGCATTTTTCAAGCCTGATAAGTAAAAAATTGCATATTTTTTTCAGTTCTATATTTTGCGTATGAAGGTAGGTGTTTTAATGAAAAATGCGCCGTATTTAAGATTTAAAATATTTCTGCAGTTCTTTTTTTTTCGTATATCAAAATACATAACAGGGCATTAAATTATTAATGTCAATCGCTACAAAATGAAAATTTTCTTTTCAAAAAAAAGTTAAGAATTGATTCAAGGATCTCTTTCCAAATGCACAGAACAAAATTCAAAATATGCGTTTACTCCGACATTTTTTTCAGTCTCAAAAAGAAACGCAAATAATAGTTTTAAATTTGAATTATTCGGGTGAAAAATATGGTATACAGTGTTGGTATACAGTATTTTTAAATGTGAATAATTTTCTCTAGTGGACGAAATTTCTAAAACGAATAAGATAGCAGAGTAAAAAAAATTCTTACTCTATTATGGAGTACAATTTAAAAAATCTTGAAATCCAAATCGACAATCATTGGAAAATTTTTCTCCGTATAGGTTACTATTGAGCTGCCCAGTAGCCTTAATATTGTTTGAATCTTTTTTTCATTAGTTCTGGAGCATTTATTTATGTGTTTCTATTCAGCCGACACTCTAAGGGCCTGTTCACATAGAATCCTTCAGCGTCAGCGTTACTCGTATTGACATATTTTAAACCAATCATAGACCTTGATAATTTCGTGGCTAATCGTTTGGAGGTTTCTAATTGGTTAAATATATTTAAATACCAGTAACGCTGACGCTGAAGGACGCTACGTGAACAGGCCCTTAAGATAATACAAAATGAATTTTTATGAACTATTGAAGAAAAATTAATAGCAGAATAATTTAAAACGAATAAATAAAAATAAATGATTCTTTTTTAAAAAAACTCTGTAACGGCGGCACGATGTAAATTAGCCGATGTAATCTATATATATAAAACAGTTCCGTAACTGACTGACTCACTAACTGACATACAACGCACAGACCAAATCGCTGAACCTAAAGGGCTGAAATTTTGCATGGCGATTCTTCTTATAGTGTAAGGGTGAACTAAGAAAGATTTTTGAAAAATTCTTCTTAGATTTTTTTAAATTAAATTTTTAAGCTGTTTTTGTAACTTTTTAAAGTTAGCATTTAAAATAATAATTTGAGGATTATAAAATTTATATCACGAGAAAGATCATAAAAATTCCTTCAAAATGAAATCTTTTTCGAATCTACCTCTATTTTCTGATTTTTGGTGAATTTTTAAAATTAATTTTTAGAATTTAATTTATTAAATGCTGATCACGTGATTTCTTTTTCTGGTACTTAAATTAATTTATCGTCACGTTAATAGCAACGAAATAGACAAAAAAATATTTTTTTTCTTGCTAATGCGACAGACGATTGGACATTATCCAAAAAATATTAAAATACAATAAAATATTATGTTCCTCAAACTGTACTATATTAACTGTACTATATTCTTTAGTAAGTTCTATTAGATTTAATTTGAATATTTTCTTCTACATTATTTTGTCTACAAAAATATTCGTTACGATTTCTTTATAAATATAGTTTTACGTTTTTTTACATGAATTGCATACATTGATCGTTGTATTTATTATTAATATATTTAAACACATTTTTGGCATTAGTTGCATACGTTGACCGTTGTATTTAACTTGAATGTACTCCGTAGCGAAGTACGGGTTTTCAGCGAGTAACTCATAGAAAAAGAATGTATTTCGAGGTAGTTTGAGTCAGACGCTCCAGCATGCTACTGCTCTTCGCAGTTGAGAATTCCCGTATTCGAAGAGTGTGCAAGCTCATCGCTTTTACGTCCTCCTGCCTAATTGCCGGGGGTCCCTAATTGCTCCGCTGCTCTAATATCCTATAACGCGTCTCGCACCCTCATAACGCTTCATGCGTTCGGGTTTATTTTACGCTTGACACACAGACTTTTACGCTTGTTTAGAAACTGGAGCTCGCTTTTCCCAGAAGTGAGTAGCGTAAAACTTTCCGAATTAGAAGACCTCCAACGAGGTTCGTTTTTTAGGGACCTTATGCACGCTAAGGCCCGTAATAGAGTTCCCGGAAACGGAAGTCTTGGTCTCTATTTATGCCCATTTAGTAATCATTAGATGACTCCTATGTAGAAATCCTGTTAATATAAATCTTTATTTGTTTGGTTTGTGGGTACTCTTTCGAGAGTCAAATGATCTCGAGGAAACGCAATCTGTCTGCGCTACCGACCATTGTGTCTGGAAACAGTAACGTTGTTACTGCATTGTGTCTGTGTGAAATATTACAGTATTTTATCCGTTCATGGCTTTCTCGATTAAGGAAGACCTTGTACCTCGTTTTTAAAAATGTTCAACATTTTGCTCTAAATACAAAATGAGAATAATATTATTTTTTTTTAACGTAGGATTGCGTTCCCCCATAACGGTCCTCCCGAAAGGAAAATTTCAGACGCTAAAACCGGCCGTCCGTACCTCGCGAGTTATAATTATGGTAGAGTGCCAAACACAGTCTATAACGGTTGGACACGCAGTAAACAGTTAAACAGAAAAGTACCAAAATGCGTCAAAATTTTGACATGCATATATGTACACACACACACACACACACACACACACATATATATATACAGAGGCTGTTCACACATTTTTTAGACGATGTATATTGTATTCACAAAACTAAATTACATAAAATTCTTGGGTTTTAAATGTTCTATTTGACATCCCTTATTCTGAACTATCTTTCGACACCGCAATTTCCAGGATAATGATGCCTTTTGAAGAGGTATTCTATCCCATTCCTCCTGAACAGCTTTCCAGAGTCCTGTAAGGGTTTTGAGACGACGTTTGGATAATGCAGATTTTAAAAGTCCGAAAGCACAAAAATCCATAGGTGATACATCGGGAGATTTGGTAGGGATATCAGTGAAGGGTATGGCCTTGATACCAGTTTTTTGTTCCATTTCTTTTCGGAAATTTACAGTGGATTTTGATGTGTGACTGCTAGCTTTGTCCTGATGGAGTCTCACAGATTGATGGCACTGTGGGTAAAGCGATGGTATTTCATTCAGAAAAATTGGCGATAAAATATGTTCCTGATAGTATTTGGAGTTAATATTGACATTTTTTCCACTCTCTTTATTTTTAACTTGCCATTATAAGAAAAACCAGCAACAATCATGAATCCCTTAGAAAAACTTTCTTTCGATTCTTTGAACCATGTACTTAAATTTTTTCTCCCCTTTTATGATAATAAATGGCTCTTTTTTGTTGCAATCATTTAAATACACCCATGATTCATCTATTGTGACAATTGTTTTCCATTTTTCTTTGGATAAGTGTTTCTCATATAGAATTCTGCAGCGTGTCCTGCGTTCAGCGATATGATTTGGAAGAAGACGATGCACATTGCGTTTTTTCGCTTTCTTAAGATTTAAATCAACGTTTATCATTTTGTTTACAGTGGACACCGAGCATTTTAATGATTTTGCAACTGTCCTTTGACTAGGGGGATTTTCTTTTAACATTAAACAACGTACCTTTGCAATAGTCGAAGATGTCCGTTTTTTCCTTGGATACTTGTTTGGAATTTTTGACCCACTTGAGCCTACAATTTGACGTTTTTTTCCTTTCTTGTTGACAATATTACCTATCGACGCTTTAGATATCACAAAACCATGACTCTCACATCGTTTTTGGATAACGGAGTATGCATATTTCTCTTCGGAAAGAGCATAAATGTAGCCTTCGAACCACTGCTTTGTTAAAAACGCCATTTTGAATAAAAACAAAACTTTCAAGCCGCATACGATAATTTTGACTTTTAAAAACATAGTACAATTGCAATTATTTCTTTTGCGCAAACTATTTTTTATTACCGCTTACCAAAATCGTCTAAAAATGTGCGAACAGCCTCTGTATACATTATTTTAATATACTATAAAAGAAATTAACAAAAAATACAAATATAATCACTTTTTCATAAAAATATCATTTTGAAGCCCTTTGCTGCACTTGAAAATATTTTAGTAGAGCAAAAAGATTTTATATTCTTAATTTTAATTTTAAGACAACTTTTGAAAACCAGAGCATATTGAAATTCCGAAAATTTTTTTTTCGTTCCACCGTAATGTCCGAGTGTTTTTTAAGTACCTCGTCCTTAAGTGCCTTTATGTGTACTATTTTTATGAAGTAAAATGTATTATATAATCAGTTTAGCAGGTCTCCTGACTAAAAGGAATGTTTAAATTACATATTTTGCTACTTTTTTGTACTACAAGTGTATTCAATTTCAAAATAATTGCGAAATTTGTCAAAAATTTAATAAAAACCAAAAGTTTGCCCTTCTTACACCAACTGAAAACATGCACCAATTACGCTAATATTTAATTTCCGTCTTTATTTTGTTAAAAGGCAACTTTTGAAAACTAGAGAATATTGAAATTCAAAAAAGAGTTTTTTTAGTTTCACCCTAATGCGCATGGAGTATTTTCAAAAATGCTAGCATTTTTGAAATTTTTATTTTAAACAGGTATTATTCTGCTAAAATATCGTTATTTTGATTTCTAAGGTCTTCAGTGAAGTAAAAAACCATATTATTCTAATTCTGTATATAGAGTTAAAAATTGAAAATTAAGAAATTCGAGTTTGAAGGTCCCTTGTCTCTTTAAACGTATATCACATTCGTAAAAACATTGAAGGACCCCCCAAAACTGTCTTAAATTGCCTCTTTGAAACGAATAGTGTTTGCAAATATCACTAATATCATATTTTTATATTCTTTTTGTTTTTGTTTTTAAACTAATAAACTAATTAATTCTTGTAGTTTAAAAGGTTGGCTTAAAAAAAATATTTTGCACTATGGTCATCTTTTGCTATACGAGAGCTAAACAAACTGAATAATTCTTGTAACTATTAAGGTAAGGAAATAAATTACTAATAATTTTAAAAGAATTATTTTAAATAGTCTCCTCTACAGTTTTAATATGAATTTAAATTTAAACTCCAAATGGAAAACTATCTAAGGGGACTGAGAATGGACTCGCTTTAAATTTTTTATTTTGTTATACTTATGTAATTATTTAAAAAAAATATTAGTTTTAGTTTTTTAAAAATTTAGTCTTTAATTGTGCAAAGTGTCAATAAGTTCTGTTGTTCTTAAATATGTAATATTTAGCTGAAGACATTTCAAAGAAAAGATTTTTAAAAAGGAATTGGTTGTCACTAATGGATATTGAATAGAATGTAGCAGTGGTAAACTCAAGTTTCATGAAATTCACAAGTTGTAACGATAATTAATTACCAACAGTTTTTATAACCAAGGCGTTTATGTATATTGGATCCTTGTGTTCAGTTCAGAATTTTACTAATTATTAAAGGCATTTAAGTAACGATATTTTTTAAAAAATGCTTGTCACTTAGAGTTAATTTTCGTTTTAACTGAGACTTTATCCAGAATTTAATACAAAAATACTCTATTTAACATTATATGTTATACAGGGATTATAATGAACGTGCCGATAACTTTTGGTGAGACAGCAGCAGTTTTGTATTTTATGTGGGATTCTGCTTTTTCAGAATGAACCGTATTAACAGGTATTTGCCTATATCATCCACAGAAGTCTTGAAACACATTTATACAGCCCTTTAGATGATATCTGTCTTATACCGCTTGTTGTTGTTGTTGTTACTAATGCCCCCTGACCGGAATGTATTCCTGACCATGTCCATATAGGCTAGTGGGCAGAGGGGTGCGGCTCCGGTTTATAATGGTACCAGAAGGGTCGAGTCCGATTTAGCCAGGTGCCACCTCAATTTTGGCCGATCAACCCCAGGGGCGACATCTGGGGGGATCGTACCCTCTCCCATCCTCTCTGACCTTATACAGAGACTAACGTGCCCATGTCCGGCCTAGACGTGGAGGTATTTAATGACGCTTGTCGGTATTCGGTCCGAGCACCCTCAGCACCAAAATCCAACTCGCTACCTCTAGGCTACCTCGGGCCAATACCACTTGTAATTCATATACCACAATTTTGGGTCGTATATATAATATAATATCTTTATTTTTTCCGAATTCTGTCTTTTAAGACGTTCTCTATACATAATTCTGAGACCTAGAAATCTTTGTATATACGTTACAAAAATTGCCCGATGTTGCTCAATTCACTAACTGTTTACCTTTTAATATGAAATTTTCGATATAAAATTCCTTTTAACTGATTCAATATTGACTGAATAATCACAATTAAAGCGAAGTAACTCTTTTAGATTTTCAGTCTACCTTTGTAACGCGACTATTTCGATAAATGCATCGGGGCAAACACCTTGCAGGAATTTTCTTTTCAAACGATCTCGATGCTGGCCTGTCGCAACCAAAGCAAACATTCGAGTTGTTTTGTCAGACGAACAAGCCATTTATCATTTCTGGAGCAGGAAGCGAAACTTTTCCAGAGCGAAATGTGTACGTCAAATGACGAAAGTCATTCGTCTTACTTGAAAATGGTGATAATTATGTATTCTGTAGGATTCTTTTTATTTCCGTCAGTTGCAATGAGCTGAAAATTTATTTCGCTTTATAAACACACACCACCCATCATTTAGTTTGATGTACGGATTAACCACATATCAAAAAGTTTTGCTGTTCCCTTTTTTTTGAAAAAAAGAATTTGTGCTCGGATGTTAGAAAATGGAAACTAAAGGGCAATTCAGAGTAAATGACATTAAAATGAAACTGAGCACGTAAGGGTACATTTTTAGCATGTTAGGATATGATTAAGTAAGATCAAGAGGTATTTACCGATAAAAAAACCGAAAGAGGTATTTACCGAAAAAAAAACGGCATATTGTTTTATAAATTTTTGAAGGGGACATGTAGGGAATAGAAAAAATACATACTGCATAATATAATACACTGCTGGCCACTGTAAATGTATCACCCCGAAGGAAACATGCAAATAACATGAAATTTACAACATGCATTAGCGGAGGTGAGATATGCAAATGATTAGAATTTCAGCGCAGACGCACATCACACGCGCCTGTGGCGCCACTTCAAAGCGCTATTTATGGCTTGGAGATTTCGACGATTTCAAGTTCGGCAATTAGTGTTTTTCTTGTGTTTTTTTTTAAAAAAAAAACGATCAATTATGCCTCGTCGAAAACAACGATCATCTTTTGATCAAGTATCCTAGTTCGACAGAGGAAGGATAGTGGCCTACCGAGATTGTGGATTATCTTTCAGGGAAATCGGTAGTCGTGTTGGACGAAACCAAACAACTGTAATGCGGATATGTGATCGTTGGATGCAGGAGGGTACGACGGCCGGCGTGTTCGATCGCATCCACCTCAGCGCACCATTTCACGTGATGACAAGCAAATTGTGCGCATGGCAGTGACGGATCGCTCAGTCACATCACGAACCATAGCACAGCACATGCAGTCTGTAACGCATCATCCAGTGTCTGCACGTACCATTCGACGCCGTTTACAGCAGAATGGTCTGTCCGCAAGACGTCCATTGCTTTGTCTACCCTTGACGCAGAACCACAGACGTCTCCGCCGCCAATGGTGCGATGACAGAAGGATGTGGACGGAAGAATGGAATGAAATTGTCTTTACTGACGAGTCACGCTTCTGTCTGCAACACCACGATGGTCGCATTCGAGTCCGGAGACACCGTGAAGAGAGGATGCTGAACAGCTGCGTTATGCACCGCCACACTGGTCTTGCACCGGGTATTATGGTATGGGGCGGTATTGGATATCACTCTCGCACACCTCTAGTACGCATTGCCGGTACTTTAAACAGCCAGCGCTACATCTCCTAGGTGTTGGAGCCAGTTGTCCTTCCTTACCTTCAGGGCTTGCCCACAGCCATATTTCAACAGGATACTGCGCGACCACACGTGGCACGCATTGTCCAACGGTTCTTCGTAAATCGCCAGATTGAATTGCTTCCCTGTCCGCCTCGCTCTCCGGATCTTTCGCCGATAGAAAACATGTGGTTCATGGTTGCTCTACGATTGACCCAGATTCTATCCCCAGCTGCCACAGCAGATCAACTTTGGCAACGTGTGGAAGCTTCTTGGTCTGTTGTACCCCAAGAACTCATCCAAAGTCTCTTTGAATCAATGCCGAGGCGTGTGGCAGCGGTGATCTCCAACAATGGCGGCTACTCTGGCTACTGATTTTGGCAGGAACCACACTTCACAGAAGTCTATAAATTTAATCATTTGATACTTGGTCAACATGTTATCTACAAAATAAATTTTGTTGTGATATCTCTTGTCTTTCTTGGTGTTGCAATTTGGGTGGCCAGCAGTGTATATTTATTATATAAATTTTTATTATTTACCCACACTGGTCAATAAATTAGAAACCTAGGATTAATATTTTATTGTACCTCCTTTTTGCAAGGATAACATCCTGTATTCGTGAAGGCATAGATTCTATAAGCTTCTGGAGTGCATTTGCACCCAGAGAATACCATGCATTGGCTACAGAGACCTTAAGATCCTGTAAATTGGATGGAAGAGGAGACTGCTATCGGATGCGCCTTTCCAACATGTCCCAAACATTTTCTATTGGATTAAGATCCGGGCTCTGCGGTGGCCAGGAGAGCTCTGATTGATGTTCAGTTAACCAATCTCGAACGATTCTGGTATGATGTATAGTAACATTATCGTCCATGAAATATACATCACCTGCGGAGTAAAAATGAATCATTGCAGGATGCACTTGACTGCCAGTATGTCCAGGTATTGCATGGTTGTGTGTTTACCCTCAACGAACACCAGGGGACCACTTCCATACCAGCAGAACTTGCCCCACACCATGATACTCCCACCAGACTCTTGCACAGTGGGAACAAGGCGAGATGGATTCATGGCTTCATGGGGTTCTCGCTAAAATCGACGTCTTCCATCAGTGATAAACAAGGTATAGCGTGATTCATCTGACCACACAACCTTTTTCCAGTCCTCTTTTGTCCAGTTTCGTCTTTCCAGACACCACTGCATGCGAATTCTGGCATTCCGGGCAGAAATGAGATGTTTCCTCACAGGTATCCGACTACGTAATCCCATCCTCTGCAATTCTCTGCGCATGGTTCGCCCCGAGATCGGTTGGGACGGACCTTGGTTGAAAATTTTTGTCAGTTGAAGTACAGTAAAGTCCCTTTTATGCCGTACAATCCGTTGCGGAGACGACACCGACCACGGTTTTGGTTGATTGTGTTCGAACCACAGTTACGTCTTTTGGACAAGGAGTGTGGTTCTGCTTCCAACTGTTGAAAACCTTCGAAATAACTTTGTATCGTTGAATTCTGGAGCCAAGAGTCTTACTTCGTAGTGAAAGCAGTTGTTTGCTCGTCGAAGTTAAATGGATCCACAAACTTGTAATAAAGATGTTTCTGTACAACATCCCAAATATTCTCTCTAGAATTTGTCTGGCCCACCCATTTTTTAAGCATCTTTCATGTCTAGAAAAAAGAAATCTGTATTTCTGTGTTGGCAGTCAGTTCCATCTTGATGAGAGAAAATTAAATCAACGATTTTTAAAATTAAAATTGCTTCTTTAAAAAAATTGGGGGAGTGACATTTTACCTTAATTCTTCCTTACAGCAACACTACAACTGCCTCTGAAGAATCTCAATTTCCAACATTTGATGGTCAATTACAGGCGTCTTGTTATTTTCCTGCAACATATACTCGAAAATCATGTTATTGATTGAGCCTCGTGTCGAAACGTACCTTACACTACATTATATCAGGAGATTACAGCAAAAGGTCCACTCTTCTTGGATCAAAGAACAAATGTTCTTTTTGCCATTTCAAGCGAGATCTCCTGGTAATTTAAAGAAGAATGACACAAACCATGGATATTCCAGTGAAAATGTTTATTGCATTTATCTTACGATAAATGATTTATATTAATGCAATAGTTCGAATGACTCCAAATGAGCTCCGAAGACAGTTTTTGGAATGTTTAGGATTCGCTATGACTAACTGTCAAAGTCAGGGAATGATACACTTGAAGAATGGAACTGTTTAAATGACCCAGCCTTTACCTCTGCAGTACTGCATTGATACTAAACAAATGTACTGTGGGAAATATATAAGGATGGATATTAAGTACTTTGCTGTGTGCGGTTGAAACTCGTAATCTAAGATTTGTTCAGTGTCTCTAAATTAGCTGAGAGTCAAATGCATATCAATAAAAACAAGACAATCACTTGCGGTCGTTTTAACTAGTGTGGTTATATTGTTCTCTATTTTTTAATTTCAATACTTTAGAAAGTAAGCGATTGGAAATCCGTTTTCTAAAATATAAGAATTTTCATATAGAGAAATTTATAAAATGGAAGATAAAAACTAATCCTGTATATAATGCTGAAGTTTTTATAATTATTTAAGTATATGTTTCAGGAAATTTATTCGCTTAATCATATTGATAACTGGAACCGAACTTCTTTAAAGTGAGTAAAGAACTTCATGACTCATATAAAACAGATAAGGATTAGAGGAGCTGTGTTACACCGTGATTCTGAGTAGGAATCTTACGCTGTGCATTCGCCATTGTGCAAAATATATACTCCTTAAAAGAAGAAACCGTACTATCTGTATTTTATTCCTGAAGAGGCGCTTCAGGATGTAGTACGTGCACACACCCTTCGCGCTAATGCAGTACAAAATAATAGACGCCTGTTCTACTATTTTTTTTCAAAATTTAATATCGAAGTTCCTTTACGTTTTACTGTGTTTGATCGATATTTCTGATTTAGATATTTAAACAGTTTTTCTTTCGATGTGAATTTCTAAATTGCAATAAATTGTTTATCAAGCGTTGCATTAAGTGTTTAAATCTATGTATTAACAAGTGATTTGTGTGAATTACATTTCTGTTTGAATTCCCAAAGAAGTTTTCTCCTCCCCCATTATTTATAAAATTGAAATAAATGAAAATTTTTATTATTTTTATGAACTTGAATTATGTTGCCTTTTGAGCTTTAGTTAGCATAATGACTTTTTTCTTAAATGCTGTGGTAAAATTCTAATTTCCATTTTTTGTTTTACTTAAAAGAAGAAAATACATTTTTTGTCCTCTCTGTAAAGGGAATCTTTGTTTACAGTCGTCAATTTTTTTGTTAACCGTATCGTATTTTTCGAAGTAAACATAAGCAAAATTTATCCGTGTCATTTTTCATTTTTTCTTTGCTCTATCTGGTTGTAACAAAATACAGTCTCGAATCGATCTATTACTGAAAATAAACACTGGTGGAGTTCCTTTACAGAAACAAGGCATTAATCATTTCACTGTAGGGAAAAAAACACCTTTCTTCCATTGTTCCATGCATATTTCATTAATCTTGTCGTGCCGTTTTTTTTTTTGTACATAGCTTTTCTCACCGGTTTGAGACTGCAGTTTTTATGAAACAAAAAAATCCTATTTACTTGCGTAGAACCATGAAATAAATAACCGTTTATAACACTGGAAACAAATTCAGTATTTTCAATCAAAAATTTTTCGGTTAAAGGAAATAGTTTTAAAAATACATTGTCTGGTTCATTTTTTTCATTATTGGGAACATAATTGCTTTTCTAGTTAAATAGTTAAACTATTTTTAAAGAAACTTTGGTTTAAATTCTTAGGCAAGAATTGATTCTTCTTCAATTCATTTATTTCCCGAGGTTTCTTCCTCAGCAGTATGTTAAATGTTTTCGAAAATCTGATTTATGACGTGAATCCGGTTCCTGCCTAAATCAGATAATTAGCAGCGTGACGTCTATTGACAAATAGATACCTTATATTAGGCGTAGAACGCCAAAGGAATTTTGCACCTTTGAAATTAAAAATCGGTTTTACTAGAGTGATTGCATTCTAGCAAATAGTACTTGTATTAGTACATCAATAGTTTGCTTTTTGTATGTTTCTTTAGTATTACCTATTTAGCGAATGTTTTGGTAGCAATAACCTTAAAATATCAGAAAGTATTTCACATTTAAATTTTTTTAAATTGATTTGAAAGGATTTTCAATTCGAAAATCTCAGATGCAATGGCTTAGCTCCAGGTTTCAAAGAGTAAGTCTTGATTTTCCTAACTCGCTAATATCGCAACACAATAGTTCACTTTAAACTGACTGACTTCCATTACATCTGTCCTTCCTTTCATATCAAAATTCAATACCCATATCGTGTTTCGTTGATAACATTTTGTGGGCGAAAAAGATGTTTAATGTATGAAAGAGATTTTGTCATGAGATCGCGTGATATCAAGAATTATTGTTTTTTTTATCTATAATTCCAATATATACCTTTAGCTTTAGCGCCATAAGGTGGCCGAATGGCTAGGGCGCTGGCATTCGGTTCAGATCCCGTGGATTCGAGTCCCACTGTTGATGTGGATGTTTGTAGTCGTTCGGAATTAGCTTTAAACTGTAGATCCCAGTCTTATTAGCCCTCGTGTGGCAAAAAGTTGACCGTCTAAACTAAACCAACCTTTATGTTTAGCTGATTTAGTCAGGTTTAGGTGGAAAAAACCCTTAAAATTAGGAGTTATTCCACATTTAAGAATTTTTAAATTAATCTGCAAGTATTCAGAGATGTTTCCCAGTATAAATAGGCTTTGAACAGCCCCAACTCTTGGCTTCAGACCTTGTTTTTACAAAGTTTCTTTTGAGTGGAGCTAATTAGTCACACCTCTGTGACACGCCTGAATATATGATGCGTTCACCATCAGTTTGTTACGAGGATATGGATAACGGACTAAACAATGTGTGCAGTATCTTTATACAAATGAATTATTAATTTTTGGTGTATTAAAAATACGAACAATAGTTACCCGTTCACATATTGTTCTGGAACAATATTTGCAACATTAAAGCGAAAATTTTATACCGTTTAACACCTGAAACTTCTCTATAAGGTGGTAAACCCTAGGCGTTATATGATTATAACGTCAGCTTTACCCAGCAATAAGTGAAAGATTTAAAATCTCCTTTCAATCGACATAGAGAAGCGGATAGGTCATGACCGTCATGGACTTAATTTTCTCATTGGATCTAAGAAAACAGAAAATACCCAAAATAAGAACCGAGTTTAAACTGGCTCTCGACATTCTGACGGAAGTAGAAGAGACGTTTTAGATACATTATTAGCCAACAATTTTACTCATGATTTGACTCAACAATTTTACTTGCTTAAGGGGACAGTGGACCTTCAAACCTAAATTTTATTGTTTTGAATGGATTTGCTTGAAATTTGAATATGTGATTAGTACCATAGATATGTAAAAGTGGGTAAAATTTAAAGATGAAATATTAATATATGAATTATATCAAATTGTCCTAATTAAAAATGTTCCATGCGCATTTCTTTTGCATATAATACAGTAATTTTTATTTACAGGATATCTTATAGAACTAACAATGAAACTTATTGCTTATTTTAAGCATTCATTAAAAATATGAAGAGAAAAAAATAATAATAGTTAAATCACCCTTTTTATTACGCAAAATACCTATAAATCATATTTTCAAGTACAAAATTTAGAAATTCTGATCTACGAAACAATTTTTTTTCAATAAGATTTATTTGATATACAGTTAGGTATATAAAACTTAAATTTCAAAGCGATACGATAATTAGAAATGCACCTGGAGCAGTTTGAATATTCGTATGACATGGAAATTTTTATTTTGAGAAAAACACATTTAAAGTTATTGCTATTAGTAACCACATAATATCTAAATTAAATACAAATGCCTATAACTAGGAAAGTAATCACAGAAATTAAAAATTCTTTTTGCAACACATTCCTGCTCGTCCGTAGCTTCACAATTCAATAAATTTAAAAAATCGAATTTTTGGACAAATTTCACAAATTTGAAAGTCCACTGTCCCCTTAAAAATAAATATTGTGAATAATTTAGCAAAAATACCCTCTGTAGGATTAGATTGACTACCCACAATTTCGAAATCTAGGAGATTTGCACGGATGTTTGGAAGGAAGTAGCTCTTTTGATTTATTGGGGTTATAATTTTTAGATGAATTGCCTGTATCAGCAGAGAGGAGATCATAAATTGTCTAAATTAGTTTTTAAGGCCGCATCCTGACCGAACGGATGTTCCGAAAAGAAATAGTTCTTATTGATTTGATGGAATAGAATTGTAAAAAAACAAAAAACAAAAACCTGTGCATGCGGGCTGAAAGGAGTTAAGTTAGCTAAATTAGTTATTAAGGCCACATCCTGATCCAATATATAAAAATTGTTATCCTTTATTAAATTTAATATTATTGAGTTTAAGTTCAACTGTGACTTAGAAATATTCTTAAATATTAATTTTTTCATTCTTATTAAATGTTGCAGTATTAAAAACAATTTACAATGCCCGGATTAATTTAGATAGATAAGCGAGCTCAAATTTACCCCATTTTCGGTACTGTTTAGAGGTATCTGGAAGAATCCTTAACCCTTCAGCGGGCGCGCCAATTTTTGGAACACCAGCAGGCGTGCGTGGCACAAAGGGCAACGTCTCTTTCAACCTTGATTATTCATTTTGTAATAAACTTTTTTTTTTAAATTGAAAATACTAGTTCTGCATTTTATGGCAACATATAAAATGTTGATAGTATCGAGATATAGTTATAATTAAGGGCGAAAGAATGCAGATACAATCGCCTTATTTTAAAACTGTCCGGTTTATTGGATTTAAGGACAACTTGCGAATTGATTACTATTATGCCCCAAATCCTAAGGAACAATGAGATTGTACATCTTCGTGATTTGCGGGATACCGTGTAATACCTGCACATTTGATCCACTACATCAACTCCTGCTTTTGTCGTATTGTAATCCAGTATAATCGCTGATTTACCACGGTTTCATCACGGCTAACACTGAATGGAAAGTAATACAAGAATCAGAAAATCAGATCTGAATTAGGAAAGGCGTAGCTATAAATAGAAACTGCTTAGAACATTTAAACCTTATATGTAAAAACAAACCATTCAAAATTAATAAAATGTCGCACTTTGTACACAGGCACGCTCGCTGAAGGATTAAACCAGGGGCCATTTGTCCCTATCATATCCGATGATGGAACATGAATTATACAAAAATAGACTACTACTGGAATTCTCAAACTAGCATGACTTGAATGCGCAAATCGTAATGTGTGGAAGAGCAAACATATGCGTCCATTTATAAAGTTCGAGAAGGATGGGAAAGGGGTATGGTGTTGTCACCAAACCTCGAGCTGATGTGTTTACCTACCAAATCATATCAGCGAATAATTCAAAATACAGCGAATATTTCTCATGAAATATTACGATTCAGCGGCTCAGACACACTCTTTGGAAGCTGGAGACACAAGATATCAGTCAGTACATATTTATTTAACAATTCGCCGATGCTAAAATTTACGAACGGTCGTTTTGTTCTCCAGTTAACATTTTGGGCGCTTATAACAAACTCTTGATATAAGCGGGTCTCAAAACCTCGAGAATGCTAATTTGTCTATAAAACAGTTGGACGCAATATTTGATATCTGAACTATTGTAAAAAAAAGGATAAAAGTTTGTTGTAAAACTCATAAATTACTAAAATTACTTTGAAAAGGCATGCCGAAAAAGTTGAATCATTTGAAACAGAGCTCAATCTGTACAAGTAAACTGGACGGTATCTGTTTTCTGCTTTTTCTTTTTCACGTGCTTGCATAAGTGGTGTTGCATCAAACTGCCTTAGTGAATTTTCTCATCAGTGTTTTGTTTTCAAGACTAAAATCCCAACCTTAGCTGTTCTTTTGTTCTCTGAACTACCTATCTTCTCTGTTAATAAACTGAATTAAGTAATATTGCTTTAGCTTGCATTTCCACGCTTTATACCTATTATTTTCTGTTTCTTTTATTTATAAAATATTTATAAATCCCTATACGATTAAATTAGAGTATCGTAAATAATGTTAATCTTCGCTACAGACTCTCAAAATGTGCGTCTGTTGAACGTATGATTACCGTTTAATGAAATATAACTTGTAGGCAGTTTATTTTACCACACGTGTATTCTTATATTTTTATGTTCTCTGAAATATATAAACATGAATGTCTTTAAATAAGCAAAAACTTGCCAAGTTTAAAAATTCACCTTCGCCGAAATTTACTTTCGTCCAGCCAGTTCTGGCGAAGATTCAACAACCGCGTCAAAAACCCAATGTTCCATGGAATGCCCGATTTCCTTTAAGCTAAATTTAACGACATGACACCTGATGATTGACTCATTGGCGGGATCATTTACGCTATAAAAGCCTCTTTAATTTGTCTCTCTCTCTCTGTTGTTTCGTTTCGGCGACTTCAAAGGGGGAGCTCATTGTCGTAAATTTTACGCCTTTGACAGCGGTCCAGGCATTAATGCGGATGGCTTTGAGCTTGTAAACTGAATTGTTTATATCTAAGGTTCATGCACGAGTTTCACGCTTTCAGCCCGAGACTTTAAATCGCCAAATCACACCATTTTCGAAACAGGAAACTTAGGTTTAGCATGCTATGGTGTGCTCTGATTTTATTTGGAACTTATCTTGCTCAACTTGATCTCATTAAGGTGAAGTGATAAACAAAATTTCGATATGCGATGTAGAAACGGCTGTAATAACCATTAGATATTGCTTATGATGCTCAACAAGTATTTATTAACACTACATTTTCACTAAAACTCGCGATTGTCCATACTAATTGATGCTGAGGAGTACACGGAAAACAAACTGGTATAATCCATAAATAGTCCTAAATACCATAGAAGATGAGCGAATCGGAGGTTTTAAATAAATTGCAGATAGTAATATCTGTGTTTAATTAAAGCAGTAATAGAATTTATAAAGGTTGTCACTTTTTGTTCAGGAATAAGTGTATATATATTTTTTTTTTTTTGGGGGGGGGGCTATGTTGACATTCTTTCGGAAAGATCGTATTTTATTTCTAATTTTTCTTTTGAGATACACGGATGATTGGTGTAGTTAAAAAAACTGTATTTAACCGCTAAAAGAGAGCATCACAATCATCGCAAGATATGATACTACGAAACGCACTTTTTGTTTTGGATTCATATTTTAGCAGTCTGAATAATAAAACTTTAATTAAGATAACATTCTGATGTACCACGAATCATACACAATTACAGATTGTGTGTCATTCATGGTAGATCATGTGTATGATTCATAGTTTTGAGCATTGTTCCACTGCCTGATAAATCATATTTCAAGCTCTAAGTTTTTTTTTGTCTTTTTAATTTCGTTTGAAAATTATCGTATTTTTCGGACGATAAGACGCGCCTCAAATTTATGGGAGGATTTTTAGAAAATAATATTTTGTATTTTGTTAAGTATATAAAGATATTTTCAATTTCTTACTTAATATAGATAACACAGGGCTACGAAAATTTTTTTTTTGGTGCCTAGGCTTTTAGAACTGAATTTAGCTATATTTGGGGCGCTGAATCTAAATATGAAATCGGTTTTTCTCTATCAGCTCTACTTTTTTAGATGCAGTAAAACCTCGTTTATACGGACTAACTGGGACCATAGGCAATCCTAACAATCGAAAATCCAAATAATCCGGGTAATAAGGGTAATAAACAATACAAAATCCATAACTAAGAAGACGTACTTTGTTTTGTAAGAAAATTACATAAAATAAAATATTTTCACATCACTTCTTAACAAAGAATTGGTAAGTCTAGTGAAGTGTTCTTAAACTCAACAAAAAGCATTTTATTACCATAATTTATTGTACAATATAAGCAGGAACTGTACATTGAATAAAACTAAAAAGCGAATATTTGGCGCACTTGTAGTTACTTTCTTGCTATTGTAGTTAAAAATTATCTAATGTGAACATTAAAGAAAAATGTCTACAAATCTGATCCGGATTATCCAGTGATCCGGATCAACGAGAGCAGGGTAAACGAGGTTTTACTGTACATCCATTTATCTATCGATGTTTTTTTTTCTATTCAATACATTCAAGTATGGGTAATTTGTCCTCCTGGGAAACTGAACTCCTGGAAAACATGGGTCATCCTGAATATTTTCCAGATAATTGGCGCCTATTTATTGACAGCTCAAAGCGAAGTTTGAAATGTGTCCTTCTACACAATGGGAACAAATATGGTTTAATACAAATTGCTCACTCAACGAAAATGAAAGAAGATTATGGCACCATAGCTTTGGTCTTGGAGAAGATAAAATATCATGAACATCAATGGGTGATTTGTGTGGACTTAAAAATGGTAAATTTTCTCCTTGGACAGCAAAGTGGCTACATCAAATATCTTGCATCGTGTGGCTGTGGGATAGCCAGAGACAAAACACACCACTGGGTCAGAAAAGAGTGGCTTAAGAGAGAAAATATGAACGTTGGGGAAAAGAATGCCATTAACGACCCCTTAGTTGGACGAAAGGAAATCATCTTTCTTCCACTGCATATCAAGCTGAGCCTAATGAAGCAGTTTGTAAAAGCTCTCGATAAGAACGGATCATGCTTTGCATATAAAAAGTAAAAAATGCCTAAGTTGAGTACGGAAAAAATTAAAGCAGGAATATTTGACGGCTCACAAATATGACAACTCATTAAGGATCCTGCCTTCGTAAATTCCATGAATGAGGCTGAGCGAAAAGCCTGGACTTCCTTTGTTGCAGTTGTCGGAAATTTTCTGGGCAAATGCAAAGCTTAAAACTATGTTGAACTGGTAAACGAGATGCTAAACAGTTTCAGATCCCTTGGGTTGTAACATGAGCATTAAGGTGCGCTATTTACACAGACACTTGGACTATTTTCCTGAAAATTTGGGAGACACCAGTGAGGAGAAAGGTGAAAGATTTCACCCCATTATGGAGGACCACTACTAAGGAAGATAGGATACGCATATTATGGCAGATTACTGCTGGAGTTTATAGAGTAAATAGCTCACTTCTACCCTGACTTGGGTGTATATAATTTGAAGTGGCACTCTAAATGAATTTGATGCAAACACAGTTTATACATGAAACAATGTTTATTGAATTCGTTGCACATATAGAATTTGCTTTTACAGCAATAAGCATGCATACTACTTGTACGGAATATATACACTGCTGGCCACCCAAATTGCAACACCAAGAAAGACAAGAGATATCACAACAAAATTTATTTTGTAGATAACATGTTGACCAAGTATCAAATGATTAAATTTATAGACTTCTGTGAAGTGTGGTTCCTGCCAAAATCAGTAGCCAGAGTAGCCGCCATTGTTGGAGATCACTGCTGCCACACGCCTCGGCATTGATTCAAAGAGACTTTGGATGAGTTCTTGGGGTACAGCAGACCAAGCAGCTTCCACACGTTGCCAAAGTTGATCTGCTGTGGCAGCTGGGGATGGAATCTGGGTCAATCGTAGAGCAACCATGGACCACATGTTTTTTATCGGCGAAAGATCCGGAGAGCGAGGCGGCCAGAGAAGCAATTCAATCTGGCGATTGGCGAAGAACCGTTGGACAATGCGTGCCACGTGTGGTCGCGCATTATCCTGTTGAAATATGGCTGTGGGCGAGCCCTGAAGGTAAGGAAGGACGACTGGCTCCAACACCTCGGAGATGTAGCGCTGGCTGTTTAAAGTACCGGCAATGCGTACTAGAGGTGTGCGAGAGTGATATCCAATACCGCCCCATACCATAATACCCGGTGCAAGACCAGTGTGGCGGTGCATAACGCAGCTGTTCAGCATCCTCTCTTCACGGTGTCTCCAGACTCGAATGCGACCATCGTGGTGTTGCAGACAGAAGCGTGACTCGTCAGTAAAGACAATTTCATTCCATTCTGCCGTCCACATCCTTCTGTCATAGCACCATTAGCGGCGGAGACGTCTGTGGTTCTGCGTCAAGGGTAGACAAAGCAATGGACGTCTTGCGGACAGACCACTCTGCTGTAAACGGCGTCGAATGGTACGCGCAGACACTGGATGATGCGTTATAGACTGCATGTGCTGTGCTATGGTTCGTGATGTGACTGAGCGATCCGTCACTGCCATGCGCACAATTTGCCTGTCATCACGTGAAGTGGTGCGCTGAGGTGGATGCGATCGAACACGCCGGTCCGTCGTACCCTCCTGCATCCAACGATCACATATCCGCATTACAGTTGTTTGGTTTCGTCCAACACGACTACCGATTTCCCTGAAAGATAATCCACAATCTCGGTAGGCCACTATCCTTCCTCTGTCGAACTCGGATACTTGATCAAAAGATGATCGCTGTTTTCGACGAGGCATAATTGATCGCTTTTTTTTAAAAACCACAAGAAAAACACAATTGCCGAACTTGAAATCGTCGAAATCTCCAAGCCTTAAATAGCGCTTTGAAGTGGCGCCACAGGCGCGCGTGATGTGCGTCTGCGCTGAAATTCTAATCATTTGCATATCTCACCTCCGCTAATGCATGTTGTAAATTTCATGTTATTTGCATGTTTCCTTCAGGGTGTTGCATTTACAGTGGCCAGCAGTGTATATTAACATTCAATAGAAATACACATTTCAAATACTCACAAACCAGCAGAGAGTCAAACCAGCAGTACTGCCACGTAAACTTTGGGCCCCCTAAGCACTAACGCCGGTTAACACCTGGAGCTGTTTACCTCGTAGCTCCCTCTCGCTTATCTACCAACCTTAACAACCTTTTTTATTAATGACGCTGCATGGTATTTATACTAAGCGCGTATGCCGAAATTAGCATATCTCAAACAGCTTCTTTAATTCATTCACTCAAAAGTTCGATTCTTGTAAATCGAATCTTGTGTATACCTTACACTGGCCTCCCTCGAAAAAAAAATTAGGTAACTGAGGTCTGAACGGCTTCAGTTAACTAATTGAAAACGCGTGCTGGTCTGACTTTTTACATAATGGGTGGCAAAGCCAAAAAACCTTCCACACGTTGTGTGGGGGAAAAACGCCACTCACATTTTACAAAACTAACCCCGAAGGGTCCAGGTGACACCATCAAACAGTGGATTTGCAGAGTTGCGGATACTGGGCTGGCCAACTGCGCCCTAAAATATCTATTTTAGTTAAAAGTGTCAACACAATTGCACAGCATGACATTTCTTGACTGTTTGTATCTCCTCTCCCTTAATACGTAATGCCCATGTGTTATGTTTTGTGAAGTTAGTAGATTAGTGGTTAATTACACTGCTGGCTACCCAAATTGCAACACCAAGAAAGACAAGAGATATCACAACAAAATTTATTTTGTAGATAACATGTTGACCAAGTATCAAATGATTAAATTTATAGACTTCTGTGAAGTGTGGTTCCTGCCAAAATCAGTAGCCAGAGTAGCCACCATTGTTGGAGATCACCGCTGCCACACGCCTCGGCATTGATTCAAAGAGACTTTGGGTTCTTGGGGTACAGCAGACCAAGCAGCTTCCACACGTTGCCAAAGTTGATCTGCTGTGGCAGCTGGGGATGGAATCTGGGTCAATCGTAGAGCAACCATGGACCACATGTTTTCTATCGGCGAAAGACCCGGAGAGCGAGGCGGCCAGGGAAGCAATTCAATCTGGCTATTGACGAAGAACCGTTGGACAATGCGTGCCACGTGTGGTCGCGCATTATCCTGTTGAAATATGGCTGTGGGCAAGCCCTGAAGGTAAGGAAGGACGACTGGCTCCAACACCTCGGAGATGTAGCGCTGGCTGTTTAAAGTACCGGCAATGCGTACTAGAGGTGTGCGAGAGTGATATCCAATACCGCCCCATACCATAATACCCGGTGCAGGACCAGTGTGGCGGTGCATAACACAGCTGTTCAGCATCCTCTCTTCACGTGTCTCCAGACTCGAATGCGACCATCGTGGTGTTGCAGACAGAAGCGTGACTCGTCAGTAAAGACAATTTCATTCCATTCTGCCGTCCACATCCTTCTGTCATCGCACCATTGGCGGCGGAGACGTCTGTGGTTCTGCGTCAAGGGTAGACAAAGCAATGGATTTCTTGCGGACAGACCACTCTGCTGTAAACGGCGTCGAATGATACGCGCAGACACTGGATGATGCGTTACAGACTGCATGTGCTGTGCTATGGTTCGTGATGTGACTGAGCGATTCGTCACTGCCATGCGCACAATTTGCCTGTCATCACGTGAAGTAGTGCGCTGAGGTGGATGCGATCGAACACGCCGGTCCGTCGTACCCTCCTGCATCCAACGATCACATATCCGCATTACAGTTGTTTGGTTTCGTCCAACACGACTACCGATTTCCCTGAAAGATAATCCACAATCTCGGTAGGCCACTATCCTTCCTCTGTCGAACTCGGATACTTGATCTAAAGATGATCGCTGTTTTCGATGAGGCATAATTGATCGTTTTTTTGAAAAAACCACAAGAAAAACACAATTGCGGAACTTGAAATCGTCGAAATCTCCAAGCCTTAAGTAGCGCTTTGAAGTGGCGCTACAGGCGCGCGTGATGTGCGTCTGCGCTGAAATTCTAATCATTTGCATATCTCACCTCCGCTAATGCATGTTGTAAATTTCATGTTATTTGCATGTTTCCTTCGGGGTGATACATTTACAGTGGCCAGCAGTGTATTATATTATGCAGTATGTATTTTTTTCTATTCCCTACATGTCCCCTTCAAAAATTTATAAAACAATATGCCGTTTTTTTTTCAGTGGCTCACCCCTTCCCCTCAAAATGTTTACACAGTATATAGAATGGGGAATTTCAAACCAGTTTGGTTCGATTTTATTGAAGGGTAGGAGTTAGAATAAGAAAATTGATACAAGACTTGTTCATGAAAGCAGCAACTTCCCTGCACCAGTCTGTCCATTCCGTGGAACCTCTCTTGATGGTCGCAGTCCTAGTAAAGGGATTTGTTGACCGTGTGGTCATCCTTCGTGCAGTAGGGCGTTGGTCCTGAGGCGCTGGTCCGGCTTGACGATGGACAGGAGGTCTCTTGGGAGGAGGCCAACCTTGCTGGGCGGCTAATATCTTACTTATGCAAAGGAGCTTTAAAACTGCAATTCCTCCTTTTGATAACCTTGTGTACCTTATGTGTGCCACGTTCATCCTTTGATGGAGGTTTTGCAGTGCACATTTTACTTTTCTTCGTACTTTTGCTTGTATCGGTATTAAATTTTAGTGCAGATTCTATTTTTTCAAACTTATACGCCGCACATATGTGTTCAGTTACTAGCTTTATCTCGCCATTTATGATGCGTTTACAATTTAGTTCGCCGCTTGTCTCATGTTTTTCAACAACCTGACTCTGTTTTTGGTATTGGTGCTTATACGACTTCTGGTTTACCGCCTTAATTACTTCAGTATTAGCAGTTTTAATGCAGGAACCTGAAGGCGCTTTTTCACGTTTTTTATCCCCCTTAACTTTAGTTTTATCCTTTTTTGAGGAAGTCTCTTTAAAACGTCCTTCTTCAGAATCGCTATCATTTAAATTCTTTAACACTGCTTCAGTTTTAGGAAGATTAAGCTTTTCGTACTGGTGCGTTTTAATGCAAACTACGTCTATAACTTCCGAAGCATCAGCTAAACTACTTACAGTATAACTCTGTGTCATCTTTTCATCCTGATTCGCAGTCTGGTTTTCATGTACTTTATTTAAAACCATATTATCAACCTGGCCTACACAATCCCCATTCGGCTGGGAACTTGAAACGATAACATCAGTACCTAGCGAGTTCCATCAATATCGTTTAAAGAAATCAATATCGTTTCCATCAATATCGTTTATTCAATATCGTTTAAAGAATTTTTTTTTGTCGTCAACTAATAAGTATTCACTAACTTCCGTAACACATACTTCGTCATTTACTAAATTTTCTTCATTAACACATGTGTGAATATCATCTAAAATATCAGGTATAGCATAAATAGAAGTATCAGATGATTTATTTTCTAAACCACTAGCATTAGTATCGGCACTATTTTCAGAAATTTGTACTGGAATTACCGCATTATTCCATCTAGACTCACTTTTATTATAAGCCACAAAAATACCCAGACTTTCACTATTCTCAAAATAATGATTACTGCTCGGACAAGTTAATACATTTCACCACACAGTTTCAACAGGTTGAACCATATCATGTGAATCAACTTGCCAGTGCACGTAAGGTGCTTGCATATTATTTACTTTAAGTGCACTAATTTCATTGTAACGCCGTGCGCTTCTATTATTTCTCCTGCTATACTGGTTTCGCTGCTGTTTTGAAACTCGCGAAAAATTTTGGCGGGGGTGTATAAAACTTCTCGTACCTGGGTGAGGGTCAGGGGTAGCGAAGAAATGCCTATTGTCATATTTAGCTAAAGCTTGAAGGAGGGTAACCTTGCTTGTAACATTTTGATTATCTAAAAAATCTTGAACACTTGGCATCAAACGTTGGATAACTATTTTTAAGATTACCGCTTCCGTCACCCTTTCTAGATATTCCTCACACTTGGAAATCTTTTCCATAGCAAAATCTAACGCAGACTGACCTTCACGTTGCCTTAGCGAATAAATTTCCGCTTCAATTTGACTTTGATTAAAGGTCTTTGGAAAAACGCTAAGAAACTGTTGTTTGAATGACGAATAGTCAAAAATCAGATTACTGCTTTGCATGCATGTGTACCACTGAAATGCACTACCTCTTAAAGCGGCTAGAGCAATTTTAAGTTTCTCCCCCTCTGGGGTGCATTGTTGCTGAAAGTAATGCTCAATTTTCTTTAGGAATTGGCTTGAGGGGCCGCCATTGAAGGTGGCCTCGAATGGCGCAAAATGCTGAACCATAATTACGCGAGGAAAATTTCCAGCAGGGTTTTGTTCAACAACACTCATTTTCAAATAGTATATAAGTACTTGCAACAATTTTATCAATATAAGTACACAGTTTAACTTCAATTATGTTGTTCGTTATAAATGTAACGAGAACAACCAGGGTATATATAAACTTTCGGGCGCCAGTATAGAGAAATATGCTCACTTCTACCCAGACTTGGGTGTATATAATTTGAAGTGGCACTCTAAATGAATTTGATGCAAACACAGTTTATACATGAAACAATTTTTATTGAATTCGTTGCACATATAGAATTTGCTTTTACAGCAATAAGCATGCGTACTACTTGTACGGAATATATATATTAACATTCAATAGAAATACACATTTCAAATACTCACAAACCAGTAGTACTGCCACGTAAACTTTGGGCCCCCTAAGCACTAGCGCCGGTTAACACCTGGAGCTGTTTACCTCGTAGCTCCCTCTCGCTTATCTATCAACCTTAACAACCTTTTATATTAATGACGCTGCATGGTATTTATACTAAGCGCGTATGCCGAAATTAGCATATCTCAAGCAGCTTCTTTAATTCATTCACTCAAAAGTTCGATTCTTGTGAATCGAATCTTGTGTATACCTTACAAGTTTAAAAAGGGACTGTTCCAAAATGCATTCAAGAATGTCACGGAAAAGAATTTTTCCGAAGTGTTCAGTGACTAGTTGGTTTCATCGATAACTCTCTCCTCTTTCTTGCTGTTTGTAATTAGATAATTACTACTGCAATATTCTCTATGATTTTTATGTTCCTTTAACATTTAAAAAATATATAATAATAATAAAAAATTCCGTGTTTAGTTTTTTAATTTGATCCATGGACTTAACTTCAAATAGTATAACGTATATTTCACTAAAATGTTATATCTTAAAAATTTGAGCTTCTAGGCAAAAACTAACGCCATATTTAAATTCGGGGCATCAAATTCACATGGAATCAGCTCCAAATACCTCGGCACCAAAACCACTGTTGTCCTATGTAGTACATATATATATATATATATATATATATATATATATATATATATATATATATATATATATATATATATATATATATATATATATATATATATATATAAAATGAAAAACGTATATAATAAAATATGCTCTAACTTCTCAAACAATGTTCTTTAGTATGATTCACGAGGATATCAAATTAAATAAATGCAATTTTCTCAGTTATTTGATACCATCAAAACTAACTACAGTTAAGAGCCATGATTATTTTGTTAGGTACAGCTGACTATCACTTAAATCATTAATTTCAAAGTTTTGACAGTTTCCTAGACTTAACGCCTGTTTTACCGGGAAAACATCCGTACACTCCAATTCAAACATCACCACCTATGTTTTTGGCAGTAATCCAAAGATGAAGAAAATTAGGAGAGCCGTAAGAAATAATTCCGGGTATTAACACTTTATCCTTTGGGTTCGCCAAAGCCAAATATAAACGTTCTAACACCTGATAAAATGACTCACGCAGCCTTGGGTCTTTATTTATTATATGAAAACCTCTTCGCTACGTCTCTAGGGTGATTCACACTCCCCGAAAGTGCTGAGATTTAAATTTGTTTACTTAGAGATTATATTTTGATGGATTTGATTTGTAGATCTGTTTGAATCATACTCTGCGTGTGTGTGTGATGGCAATTACTCAGAATCTCTGACATTTCTCGAAAGTTAGAGTATAATTCCCGTTCTTGCTTCTTGCTCTTTCATATCTAATACTTTCTCTCTATATTTGAAGAATGTGGTACAGTAAAGTCTCCTATAATGCGATTAATTCATACCGCGTTATATAGAAACCGTGTTATAAGAAACTCAGAATGAATTCAAATCAAGAAATGTGTTATAAGAAACATAGAAATAAGACAAATCAGATTAATTTATATGGAAACCACTGCCGCGTAATATGGAAACCGCGTTATAAGAAACTCAGAATTGATACAAATTAAATGAATTCTTACCACGTTATATAGAATCTCGAAAATAAATAAATTGTTAATAAATCAGACCTATATAAAAACTGCATTCTCAAAGCATCAAGTTGTGATTAAATAAATATTTTATAATATAAACTTCAATAATATTTTATAACATAAATGGCAAAGAATATGTAGATTTTTACATACAGTTAAGTCTCCTAATGCGTGGGGTTTTTATAACGCAATTTCCATATAACGCGGAATTTTTTAAAAACATTTTTAAATAATTTTTTTTTACCTAGATGTTCTCTAATGTTGTACAATTCCAATAACGAAAATTAAACAAGTCAAAAGAACTTTATTACACATACATACGTAATAAACACATATGTAATGCTTTATTGTTTGCTCATTTTTAGGTAAATTCCCTTATAACTGGAATTAATAAACAGGGGAATACCCCATAAATGTCAGCTACAAAAATTTAACACATCAATTAAGTGCTGCTATAGATCAATTTTTCAAGCCATTTTGAGTTGTTGGAATGTATTTGTACGAAAAACGCGTTGTAAGGAGATCGGGTTATAGGAGAGGCTGTCGCAGTTTTCGCTCGCGTTATATGGAAATTGCGTTATAAAAACATCGCGCTGTAGGAGATTTGACTATAACTGAGTGATCAATATTCTTGAAACTTTGAAGGGGAAGCCTGATTTTCTGCTATCCTTTTTTTGGCATACCGATAACACAGGAAAGAAGATAGGAGGATGCACTTTATTACCACTGAATGAAAATTTAATGATAAAATATACCGTATTTTTCGGACCATAATACGCACCTTTTTACATTAAAAAACGATTTAAAATTGCAGTACGTCTTATGGTTCGAAGGTAACATTAAAATAAAATGAATATTAGTTTGCTTGGCTTAGTATCGCACCTCTATATACATCGAAGTTGTTTTGATAAAATCGATAGTATTTAGACGAAACTCAGTTCGTTCATTGGGGGAAAAACTCTATACATCGAAGTCAGCCAGAAATCACCTCGATAAATCGAACCTCGATATTTCGAAATCCTGAATAATTCGAAGTTTTCTTGTTCCCCTTGAGGTTTGATATATCGAGGTTCTCCTGTATATATTATTTATTATACATATTTTATCTTTACTAAGTAAGACATTGAAAATATCTTTATTTACCTAACAAAATACAAAACATTCTTTTCTAAAAATAGTCCCATAAATTTGAGGTGCGTCTCATCGTCCAGTGCGTCGTATAATCCGAAAATTACTGATTGTATTAAAAATTCATTTACTAGTTTAATTTGAATACTCTAAACCAGTGGTCCGGTAACTTTTTTCGGCTGCGACACATTTTATTTTTAAATAAAAAAAAAATCACTCCATCCTAAGGAAAATTTTTTGGTTGTAGCAATTTTTAAAAAAAAATTAAATAAATGCTAACAAAAAATATAAAAAAAGAAGTATGCAAATTCTGGCAAATTATTTTTAAAATCAATGAATTGTAGATTTTGGGTATTTATTTTACTTAACGAATTTTGTAGTTTGAATTATTAAATTGTTAATTGAATTATTAATCTTTAGTTCAGAAGCTAAACAATTCAAATTTTAGTTCAAAAAATCAATAAATTGTATCAATAAAAAAAATTTCTCTCTTATCGTCTGCGTTTGTTTTTGACAAATCTCATGTAATTAAAAATTCATATTTAAATATTTATAGGTATCTGTACTTCATTTAGATAAAAATTAACAAAAATTATAATTTCAAAAGAGTGCGATGTTAAAATGATAAGATTTCTGTTAAAACATTAAAATTTATAAACTTCATTGATTGATGTAAAACTGAAATAATAAAAAAAAGAATGAAAAGGGGTGACCCTGGATGACCTCAGGTGATATTTGTTCCATATTTGTTGAAATATTTGAATGTGCCACTCTCGTATTATCTTCCGAAGTCTTGATTATTGTATGATTTATACAGCTAATTTCGAAAACCCAGTTTAACATATAAAAATATATAAATAAGAATCCTAAATATATGTAACTATATGAAATTTAAACTTGAATACTTTAAACCAGTGGTGAGCAAAATTTTTTATGGGCCGCGACCCATTTTTTTAAATAAAAAAAATCTGTCCACCCTAATGAAATTATTTTGGTTGTAGAATTTTCTTTTAAATTTGAAAAATGTTAAATATAAAAAAGAAATATTCAGATTCTGGCAAATTATTTTAAAAATCAATGAATTGTAGATTTTGGGTGTATATTTTCCTTAACATATTTTTTAGTTTGATAATTCAATTAACAATTTAAAAATTCAATTTTTAGTTCAAGTCTAACAATGCAATTTTTAGTTAAAAAATGAATGAATTGTAGATTTTAGGAATTTATTTTACTTAAAAAATTTTTTAGTTTAATAATTCAATTAATAATTTAATGATTCAATTTTTAGTTCACATGTTTAACAATTCAGTTTTTAGTTAAAAAACCAATAAATTGTAGATTTTGGGTGAATATTTTCCTTGACATATTTTTTAGTTTCATAATTCAATTAACAATTTAATAATTCAGTTTTTAGTTCACAAGTTTAAGAATTCAATTTTTAGTTAAAACACCAATGATTTGTAGATTTTGAGTATATATTTTACTTAACTTATTTTTTAGTTTAATAATTCAATGTGATATAAATTTTCTTTAAACTGTCCGCGATCCTTTTCAGGTTTTTTTCCGGCGACCCACAGCTTGTGTATCATTGCTTTAAACACAACAAGAATGCCATTGTCTCTTTGAAAAATAAATAATTCAGAATACATCTAACAAGAATTAATTACCTTGCGTTGTTTGAATACGCTAACCATAAGAGGGATGCCATTGGTCTAATTTTTTTACTTTATGAGAAATAATTCAAAATAATTACAGATGGCACTACTTTTCAGCGTAATTTGAATACGCGAAACTCAAGAGGGACGCCATCTTACCCATTTATCTTTTAATGAAAATTAAGTAATTCGCAATATAATAATACATTTTACAGAAATTAATTAGCGTAATTTGAATACGCTACAGAGGGATGCTATTATTGCAATTTTTTACGTAAAAATAATAATTCAAAATATAATTATCGATCTAACAATAATATAATTCATTAACTAGCGTAATTTGAATACGCCTGACGATAGGAGTGATGAGACTGTTTCGATTTATCAACTAAGGAAAAATAAATTATTCAAATCATAATTATAAGATTTAAATAAATAATCCAAATTATTATAAATTCAAATTCACTAATACGCATAATTTGAATACGTTAGAGAGGGATGCGAGTGTTTTGATTTCTTATTCAATTAAAAATAAATAATTAAAAATATAAGTATAGATAACAGTGTCATCACAATAGGAGTGATGACACTTCCGATTTATCAACTAAGGGAAAAAATTAAATTATTTAAATCATAATTATAGATTTAAATAAATAATTCAAATTATTATTATAAATTCAAATTCATTAATACGCATAATTTGAATACGTTAGCGAGGGATGCCAGTGTTTCGATTTCTTATTTAATTAAAAATAAATAATTAAAAATATAAATATAGATCCTCCAGAAATTTCATTCACTAGCGTAATTTAAATACGCCCTACCATGGGCGTGAATGCATTGTTTTGATTAATCTCATAATGAAAAAAAAATAATTCACTTTATAATTAAAGACTGTAGTAAAATTCATTAACTCGTGTAATTTGAACACGCTAAAGTGAGTGGGATAATCACCGTTCCAATCTTTGTACTTAATTTTTAATCGGAACAATGGTTGTTATTCAAAGTATAATTACGAAGTATAATTACAGATGTTACAAAAATTCCTTAATTTGAATGTGTATGCGCTTAAAAGTGATGTCACAAATCTATGTCTGATTTTGGGCTTTGAGGCATTTCTCATACTTTTTTTTATATCTTTACTAAATAATTGATTGGAGGAGTGTTTACATTTAAACTCCTGTTATATATATATATATATATATATATATATATATATATATATATATATAATTGGACAATTAATTAAAATAGAGTTTTTCTGATTCTTCGCCTGATTTTTTTTATCTAACAGTACACCAGAATATGGAATTGGAAATGAAATTTGTTGCTAGCTGACGAAGACCCTCGAATAACACACGGCTAGATTTATGAAAGAGTTTATGCTATATCAAGTTCCCCGTATACTGTGAATTCAATACCGTAATTACTCATCTGAATCCGATTAAATACTTATGGCACTTAATGAACAAATTAAAAAAAGAACAGAAGTTTTCAAATAAAAATAATTGTCTATTTTTCCAATGCAAAGATTTTAAAATCTCGCATCTAAAAGAAAGTTACTGGAATCTATTAAGATCACATAATAATGTTATTTTTACAAATTATGAAACTTGTTATACATATTTTTTGGGGTATTCTGAGCTTTTTCTCTTTGAAAATTTGCATACCTTGATGTTTACATGTTAACGCTAATTACCCAGCCACTACTTACGTAGCTTCAATGATAAGAATATTTATCCCTAACCGAGGAGATATTTGTATGTATGAATCATTAAACACCAAAATAATAGTTTTAAGTAACGGGCTTGGCAAAACAGTTTTGATGCCATCAAATGAAGCACTAAGCTATCATCAACTTCAGATTTCATAACATTTAAATATTTTTGGGAGTTTTGTATAATTTGTTTCGAATCTGTGCACTACCCCTTTCCATCTATTGATTTGTATGAAGAGTTTGAATTCTATACCATGAGTTGTAAGACTAAATTTTTATGCTACATTTATTGAAGGGTTAAAAGGGAAAAAGGATGGTTTATATTGAATTTCCTTGTTTTTTAAATAATAACCAGTAAACGCATGCATATAATTTCCCTGAACATTTTGAACACGCCTGTCTTTACATACGTTTTTCCCAGATCAAGATACCATCATTTGATTATATCGTGTTTTCGAAACTGATAAAAAGCGACACAAGACTGTTTTACGCCTTGCATTGTTATATTGAATTTCCCTGTCTTTAAAATAATCACCAGTAAACACATACACATAATTTCCCTTGACATTTTGAACAGGATTGGCTTTACATAGATTTTTCTTAGATCAAAATACCATCATCCGATGAAGCGCTTTATCATGTTTTCAAAAATGACAGCGACACAATGACTGTTCTACGCCTTTTTATTCTTGCTCTTGGTGTGAAAAGTTGTTTTGAAGGCATATCGCACCTCTGCTAAAAGAGTGTTACATCTCCGGAATTTTCGATTTTGAGATAATTGCTCCACAATGCTCTATAAGAAGTGCTTCTCATTCTCGAATAATGTTATAAACCTAGTACCAACATAATCTCCTAAATGGCGCTTATTACCCTCTTCCACAACTAGGAGGGGAAACTTACTCATGTGCGAAGAATGAAAATAAGATTTTTGTCAGTGCCTAATGTTGTTGTATTAAAATGTTCCTGTAATAAAAATGTTCGTTACAATTTATTTGGAAAATTAAATTTTTTTTCTAACCTACTGTTTATGTTATCAAGGTTTTTTCTTTGTATTGGGGAAAAGTTTAGATAGATTGTGCATTAGCATAGAGTTATGACAACATTCTCTTAAGCTTTTCAGTCCATGTTGACAAAATGAGGTTACTAGAAGAGGGTTATATCTTGCCATTAAAATTCAAAATCATCTCTCTATTCTAAAAAAAAGTAACTGCCGCTGCCGCCGCTGTCAAAAGCTTGTCACGCTATTTCCTCCGAAACCGCTGGGGGTATGGCGTCGAGACCGATACCAATAAATGCAGAAAAACGTGGGGAACAAAGTAAGACATGTCTCATCTTCGTCGGACTTTAAGTTTTTTTTCTATTTTATGTTTTGTGGGAAAATATTGACACTTTCATCTTCATAGTACGATAACTCGCCAAAAAATGATCGTAGAATTTTGATCTTTTTACAATCTAAGACTACAGACATTTCTCTTTCAAACTAGACCTCATTTGTTTAAAAATATTTTAAAACAGACTAATATTTTCATCAAAAAATGAGACACAGTTTTTCAAGAAATATAGTCCCCTATGTATATCGATGCTCCTCGAGATTTTATCTTACAAAGAAAATATTTACATGATCTGGAAGCTGAAAGCTTTCTTATTCATATAAACCTCATTTCAAGTCTCTATCTTAAATTTTCGATTTTTAATTTAATTTTAAAGCTGATAATTCAGCAGTGATGAAACGCTTTTCGCATTAAGGGCGACAACAGTAAATGGATGGAAGCTGTTACATTGCCCGATAATCACCCTTATATATCTCTCTATTAGCCATAATAGAGGAGCGAGCGTAGCGAGCCTACGAGCGAAGCCCCTAGTGCTTTAAAAATTGAAAACAACTTTAATAGTATATAGTTTTGCCTTCTGAAATGATTCTAACAATAAGTTTGCCAAAATTATCATAGACATTCATAAAACATGAAATGAAATTTCAACATATATCTTCTTTAGTTCTTCCTGAAAATGTGGCTATTTTGAGATGCAACACTCTTCTAGCAGAGGTGCGAATCAGATGATTTATTCTAGAATAAAAATGTTTACTTTTTCCTTAATTTTGTTGCAGATAATTTCTCTTATACAGAAAAATAATTTTTGTATTACCCGTAAATAAGCATGTGTATAATTTATAGCTTAGTAACTTTGGCAGAAAATGGGAATTGGGGAGAGAAATCCTTTTTCTTTGTAGTACAGCAAGAGCACGATTGTCGATTCTGATACTTCCGCACTTTTCCAGACACACACTGAGCGTTCCCGGAAAGTATCCTGAATAATGTCTTTATTTAAAAAAAAAAAGAATTATTCTTGTCCAATCCAAACATCATCCTACGCTTGGACTGTATCCAGAACGCCACAGAAACAGAAATGATGGCGAAGGGCTTCTTTCTGAAACGTTCTGTCTGTCTCCGGAAATTCAAATACTACGCCATGGCATTTGATTGACAAGAGAGCTGAACGCTGACGTGTACACACTTTAGTCCATTCACGTTAATTATTCATGAATCAGAAACTGATGAATGACTACTGTTTCCGTAAAAAAAAGCAATTCTTAGGGTTTACACAAGCGGAAGTAGCTGACGTGATTCAAATAGTTTCGCCAAACAATACCAAAAATGCTGTAAACAAATACTGACTGGCTTACCGGTCGGATATTACCTTTTTTCTTTAAGGCTGCTGTGTACTAACCCCATTGGATTAGCTCACCTCAATGTTAACCTATGGAGAAACTTTGTCTACTATAAACAGCTACACAAAGACTGATAATATCCAATAAAATGGTATTTTAAGATAGCCTGAACTTTTCTGCATCTTATAACAGAATTCATTTTATAAATATCGCCCACCAAAGGAATTTATTAAGCGTTTAAAACACACTATACCAAATTTTTTCCCGGATAATTTAAAATATTATTTGCATTAAAAAAAACTCAAGGTGTAAACTTTCTCTATTACGGAGTACGATTTAAGAAAAAAAAAATCTTTAAATCAAAGTCGAGAATCATTGGACAAATTTTTTCCTTAGGTTAACATTGAGATGGGCGAAGCCAATAGGGTTAGTACACTGCAGCCTTTACTCTCTTCTTCAACTGCGGTTCTCAATATCAAACTTCAAGTCTACTTGCCATCCACAAATACGGTCCATCCACAAATACGGGTACTCGTTTTAAGTTAATGGCGGGAGCCTTGATTTTCAATTCTAATATTGTTGTTTGTTAATGCGGTGCATTTGCCAATCAAGACATTCCCACATAATTCACGAGAATCGTTGGTTGCTTTCAAGAGGAGCCCCATATAGGTGAGCGAACGCCCAATCAAATTTGATCGAACTCTCTGGTGTCTCCTGAAATTTGACTGATCACCTCCTTGGGCACCCTCTAGGGGTATCGTACCTTCTCCACCCTCTGACCTCAAAGAAGATCTTTCAGTTCTAATATTGAAGATCTAATACCGGGCTATGTAAAAACTGGAGCTTCGGTGAAGCTTTAGACAATGAAAATTAGTTTGTTAGCTTCTTTACAGTCAGTTTTTTCATGCCTGTAAAATACGGAACTTAGATTCTGGGCTTGAGTCCGAGCCATTTAAAAATCCCTGCATAGTTTCAACTAATCAATTACGATCGTCGGATGCCTTGTATGTCTTGATTAATTTCTCATAATTTCTCATGTTTTGCTTATTTATAAGACGTATACTTTTAAAAAAAGTTTGCCTTTTCAAACGCTAAATCTTATTTTTTATCCTATGAAATAAAAAGTTTGCTACATTTTTTTATGTACATATTTGAAGCTTAAAAAATTATTCTAGCTAAAAGACTATCTAGCTAGCTCTCTCTCTCTCTCTCTATCTGTCTGTCTGTCTGTCTGTCTGTCTGTCTGTCTTTCTGTCTAAATCTTACTGTCTGTCTAAATCTTACTTAATATTTATGTCTAAATCTTATTAAATCATGATAAAAAAAATTTAAAATTTTTTTGGAAAGAACTGGGTAGTGTAGTTTAAAAAATATTTTTAAAATTACAGACTGCTTTATAAAGGTTTTTAAATTGTTCATTTTATCATTTATGTGACATATTTGACAAAAAGATATCGAAACAGGAAAACAGTTTCGAACCATGTTACCCATACTTTGTCTCATAAATGTTTACTTTTTGGTGACTGGGGATCTTCCAAAAAGTTTTTCCCTCGACAAGAATGTCATATTAGAACTGCGATGACCCCCCCTCTACCCCCCCCCAAAAAAATAAAATAAAAAAATTATTTTTAAATTTTAAAAAAATCGCAAAAAGTAGATGTAAGATGTTTTATGAATTATAAGTTATCTATAAGATCTTCACACAGTAATTTCTAATGTATTTTAAATTAGCTAGTCAACTGGTTTGACGAACTCTGGATCTATGAAATTTCAATAAACGTTTTACATTCCGATTACCTCCACCTTTCAAACCTTTAAATTGTTCAAAATGATTTTGAAATTTTTTAAAAAAAATTCTCTAATCTTCCGAATTTTAAATTACAAAAAATGGTTGAACAAATACTTAAAATAAATTCTGCTGGTATTTTAACCGAATATCAAAACATTATTTATTTATTTTTTCATCGAATTCTTTTTCGGGAATGTCTCGAAATTTTAAGGATGGTCCATTTCATTTGCATTTACGTCACATCGCACGTTGAAAGAGACACTTAAAATTCTTGTGATAAAACGAGATTCTTTTCACGACTTCAGAACCTTTTTCGTCTTCCGGAATCTTCATTTCTGAAGCTCGCTATGAATTCGTTTCATTTTCTTAAATTTTGGAACATGGCCATCAGCAGATCTCATGTCTAGCTTTAGAAGTCGCAGACGTTCATTTCCGAGCGTCTGAAACATTGCTCTTGTATGAAACTTTCCAAATTCAGCGCAATTGTTATAGTTTATTTTCTGCATGTGATTTTAGGTGCGTGATATAAACAATTCTTTTTCTTTTTTATTTCAGAAACACGATGGTGTTTGGGAGTCGGCATTTGTGTTCTTTTGTTTGTATAATCTTCCTTTGGAGACTGTTGAAGGTAAAGGCGTATGTGGACGTGTGTGACTACTTGCCCACGGGGGTATATTGCAATTGCGAAGACAGAGCAACGTCACCCCTCTTCAGAGTATCATGTGTCATTGTGCAGAACATATCCGAAAATGACCCAGTTTGGACATCAATTGGAGAATCTGACAGCATTTCCCACCTGAAATTGCAACCGATACTAGGTCTAAAACTGGACTACATTCCATCTGACCAATTGAGACGCATGCCCAACCTGAAGAATATAAAGATTCAGGAGGGCACTTTTGGAACTCTTAAGTCTTATGCGGTATCTGGTTATAAAAGTTTAGAAGAACTGGATCTGGAAGGAAATGAAATCGGAGTTTTACAGCCCAACGCCGTTTCCGATCTGCCCAAATTGAGAATTTTGACTCTCTCGGAGAACAATCTTAATGAGCTACTTGAAGGTTCTTTGAGTGATTTGCTTGAACTTGAAACATTGCTGCTTGATCGCAACAACATCTCGAGGATAGAAGCGTGTGCCTTTTGTAGCCTACAAAATTTGAAAGATCTCGAACTGTGGAGAAATCAAATATCCGACCTCACAGAATATACTTTCAGAGGTCTGAGGTATTTACGGCGATTGGATTTGAGCAAAAATAAGATCAGAATCTTAAACGATAAGGTGTTTCATACCTTGACTCGACTGGTCGAGCTTGACTTACGAGAAAATATGATAAGTTATATTGCTCCCCGGGCGTTTAATGGATTGGAGAAATTGCAAAGCCTAACATTCGCCAACAACGAGGTCAAAACTCTTCCTGACGAGGTTTTCTCTCCTCTCGTGAGTGTCAGATCGGTGGGTTTAAACTATAATCAGTTGGAAACACTTCAAATGGAAGCCGTGGATAAAATCAAGCTTTCTAAGGATGAATTTTTCGCTATTGCATTTAAAGGTAAGTACTTCACCATGTTTACATATATCTGTAAAATTTCGGTAGCTTCGTTATATAGTGTACATTCGTTAGTGCCGCTTAGTGGATATTTTAAGTTGAATGCATTTTGTCTTGGTAATTCTTTTAAAAATTAGTAGTAAAAATGATAATAGCTTATTTTATAATATGTTCATAAATTCAATTGAATTTTGAAAGCGGTTATATAAATTATTCAGAGCTGTTCTGAAAAGTAGGAAACCAACGGAATTTTTTCCCGCCTCAGCGGAGTCGGAAATTTTGTCGGTGGTACTGAATAATTAGTTGTGAAGACAGGTAATCCAGTTACGAAGGGTGAACTTGGACGTCGTAATTATTTGGATGGCACATATAAGTTACATGAACAACCATCCTTTTTTAAAAATTAAATACGTGTGTGTGCTATAGATCTCTCTTGTAACGCCCAATGCATTTCTCTCCATGTTCCAACAATATTTTAAGTATTGCATAAAAAAAGTAATGCAATTTTAGCGCTTTAATTCTGTGACATTCACATACGAATTGACATTCTGAGAATTACAAAATAACTTAGCTCATTACTTTTTGATTTCCTGACATATACATTCATAGCGGAAATTAGCACGTATGTAATGTTAGGAATAACTTTAAACTTTCCCCCCCATGCATTTGAAATGCAAAACGCAAGCTATAGCTCCCGCCCAGGTTGATTTATTTTTTCCACGGAAATTTCTCCAACGGATTAAGCGCTTCTTCACTCGTTTTAAAATCTATAATGTCCAAGTGACGGGATTTAGTGAGCTTTATTTTCCCAAGAGACTCTATCAATGTAATTGGCATACTCAAGGATCGATATCGAAATCTTGAGTGTTCTGACACAATGTTTTCTCGATACTTGATAGCGTCACATGTCATTTAGATGATATTTGCTTTCCAGTTTGTGAGAGAATTTAATCGTCGTATTAGTGTGCCTCTGTCAGTGGCGTAGCGAGAGGGGGGGCAAGGGGGTCTATCATGCCCCGGGCGCCACTCGCGGAGGGGCGCCAAGTGGTCTCCAAGACAAACAAGATATTCCGTAAAATTTCAATTTTTATTTGGGGGGGGGCGCCAAAAAGGTATCGTGCCCCGGGTGCCAGTTATGCTCGCTACGCCACTGGCCTCTGTGTGTAATTCCATATCAAAATGTAACTCTGGTGAATTTGTTTATGCATTGTATTCAAAGGAAAATAGTGTGAGACCTGTGCTAGATTAGCTTCATTTTGACCAAAAAAGGTTCAGAACTACCATTAACAGAAGTTTTTTCTTCTGCATTGGATACCTTTTGTGATTTTCCAGCTTCGTCCAGCTCTTATTGTCCAGTACTTTTAGAACTCAAAGGTTTGCAAAAGGTGTGCATCTGTGAAAATTCTGACATTTTTCTCTTGTTGAAATTTCCAAACGTATGAGAGGAAACTATAGAAGTAACTTTTGATCTTTGCCTACATCACGTGTATTTAAAGACACAAGCACTTTTCCATGTTTTTCTTAAGTTGTCAAACTTTGGTAACATGCCACCTTAAGCCTGTCTAGCGTCTACAGTCAGCTGTCGTCAGAGTGTTATATAGCCTGGCATGAATTTAACATCAGTCCTCTTTTTGATAAATGATATTGATGTAGAGAATATCCCAATTGAAGCTTCTATAAAAAATTTAAAATTATCCAATTAAATCTTTGCCTATAGCACGTGCATTTAAAGCCACAAGCACTTTTCCATGTTTTCCTTAAGTTGTCAAACCTTGGTAACATGCCATCTTAAGGCTGTCTAGTGTCTACAGTCAGCTGTTGTCAAAGTGTTATATAGCCTGGCATGAATCTAACATCAGTTCTCTTTTGTTAAATGATATTGATGTAGAGAATATCCCAATTGAAGCTTCTATAAAAAATTTAAAATTATCCAATTAAATCTTTTTCTCGACGTTCAAGATTTTTTTTTCGTTTGGTAATCTTCCAAAAGTGTAGCATCTCAAAGCTTTCTCTTGATATGTCAGATTTTTTTGGGGTACGCTTGAACCGAAATAGAAAGGGATACACTTGAGGATATGACAGAATCCACGTGTTTTTCTGTTGCGGGAGGGACTGTAATCCCCTGGAGACATCCGAATATATAGCATTAACTGAAAACCGGGCGTTGAAGCTAATCCGCGTTTTTTATAGCGCGATCTCTGTGACAGATTGATAAGTTTCGATGTTTTTTATGACACTTCACTGGGGACTCTGTAGTAAGAGATGTAACTTTTCTATGTTATCAGTCTGTCAACAAGTTTTCCATGTCGCTATATTATTTATACACACACCCCAACAAAGCTCTGACAACACATCTGCATATATGGGTGAATTTCACTTTAGTTAAAGGCAAAAGAATATAATTAAAACACTTTAAAAAATGAACTCTATTTAAAATAGATGGTAATATCTCTTTGAGATTTAAAAATTACACAGTCAAAATATCACATAAAAACTCCTCAAAACTCGTGTTTATGATTGAATGTTTTGAAGGGGTCATTGAGATTATCTGTCACCTAGATAAATCCCTTAGATTAAAGAGATTATCTGTCACCTAGCTCTGACAGTCAAATATCTCTCAATATGATCTTTTTTTCAAAATCCGGAAGAATTTTCGCCATGTGTCACGTAACGTCCCAGGTTTCTGAGCAATTTGTAAGGAGTGGTCATTTGATTTGATGGGTTATATTTGTTTTTCTATATAAGATTTAAGAAAGTTTCTCAGGCCATCAAATTAGCCCTTAACTGTCTTCAGTCAGTTTTTAACCTCTGGATTTGTATATTTTTAGACTCTTAATTTCAGATCCCACATAAATAAAGTTTTTTACACTTCTGAATTCGTAGTTGCCGTCTTCAGAACACGTACAAGGAATTTCTTCTCTATCACTGAGCATACTTTTTTCTTTTCCTATTTTATTATCAGGTATAATTTCTTTACAGATCGCTTTAAAGCAATAACAGTCCCATTTAAAACTGATATTGATCTTGTAATAATATGTTAAGTTTTCAATTCAAGCATGCATTTGAAACGACCTATTTAAGATGGTATCAGGTGTAACAACGCACTAGTCTATAGTGTTTTAAAAATAGTCTTTCAATTTTTTAGAGGAAATTGTTATGTTTGTTGTGCTATGTTTTGCTGTCTATCTCCAAGTCTCGGTATCACCTAATCAGAAATAGGTTTTTCAGAGTGGATGAAGGATATTCTGAGAGTTAATATTATCTTAAAGTCTATATATTGCTTGCGAGAACTGGCATAATGCTGTCAATAATTGATGATCATAAGTTATCCTGGTTTTGGGTTTCCTGCGGGATTAGCGGGGAAAATTAGACTAAGAGCCTTTTCACATAGAATTCGTCAGCGCCAGCGTTACTCGTATTGACATATTTTACACCAATCACAGATGTTAACAGTTTCGTGGCTAATCGTTTGGAGGTTTGTAATTGGTTAAATGCATTTCAATACGAGTAACGCTGACGCTGACGGATTCTATGTGAACTGGCCCTAATAATGACGATCAGGTGACTAATATGCTACCGGAACGTTCGAACATGAAAAATATTTAAGGTTAAAGTTTTCTTTTCTGTAGCTATTGCGAAGTAGTGGAAAACATTAATACTTATCGACCGTCGGCTTTACTATGCTATCAACAATAACAGATGTACCCAATTTGAGTAAAGAAAAATTTGGAAAAATACTGAGTATGTCTGAGAAGATAGAATCAACGGATGCTGAGTTTCAGTACTATCTCATTCCTAGATTTACGCCGCTTTATTAGAGACTTATACAGGCCAGAGTGGTGATGTAAGGGCTTTACCCATCCGTTCCCCCCCCCCCCCCCCGTGAAATGTCCTGTTTCTTGGGCGTTTCAATCTGATTGTACATTCTTATCGGAACTGCCCATCTTTCTCCTCTAATACCTTTTGGACAAGTTGGGGCAAACGACCGCGTTTACAAGTTATTCGCAGAAAAAGAACTCCCTTGGATATCGAAATGAGTCAACACCTGCAGGCTTCCCCGTCTTTCTTTGAGTAATGGATTGACTGATTTTCTTTGATAGGTATTGATGGGGCCTCTACTTTGGTTCCTAATCGGCGATTAATTTCGCTGGGCTTTATCGCCTGTTATCTGGGCGAGCAGGTTTGATAAAACGCCGATGTTGAATTCATCCGAAATCGGGCATTAAGAGCCCTCCCGCCGAGTTTGTTTGATTTAATACGTGACGAAATCTTGAAGATTAAGTGGGAAATTCGGTAAAAAGTTGCGGGCAGAAGATGAATTCCCCCCCCCCTTTAATGCGAACAAAATTAAACTGAAAAAACAATTTCAGGTAGTCTCTTCTAACGAAACTACCGCGGGTTATTAACGTAGGATTACTTATCGTTGTTTATCTCTTCTGTATGTATATATGTATGTATGTGTTATGTATATATGTATCTATATACATATATATGTACGTATGTATATATATACATATATGTATGTCAAAATTTTGACGCATTTTGGTAATTTTCTGTTTAACTGTTTACTGCTTGTCCAAGCGATACAGACTGGATTTAGTGCGCTGCCAAAATTATAACTCGCGAGGTACGGACGGATGGACGGTTTTAGCGTCTGAAATTTTGTTTTCCGGAGGACCGTTATGGAGGACCGTAATTCTATGTTAAAAAAATTAATTACACAATATTTTTCTTTCAAGTGATGAGGGCTTTCAGTCCGGATGCATATGTTCCATTAAGGGGATGGTGGACCTTTCAAAACGATTTTTGAAATTTTTACCACAGAGATATGAAATTTTGTATATATATTCATTAAAGTATAACAATATTAAACACCTTATAAAATTTTATAAATATTTAAAAAAAATATTTTATAATTAAAAAATTTAAATTAAATTACCCTTCTTTAAAATGCTCCTTGCGACTCAATTTTAAACTTTTCCCCTTAATTTTGCATCTATATTGCTTATAAATACTTTCTGAACAAAGTTATGTATTTTTTTGTACTTTCGTTGATTAGTTAATTTTTAGAAAATATTTTTATGCTTGTACTCTGAATTTTCGCGAAATTTTTGTACTTTTCTACACTAAAGTTAAACTTTTATAACCTAAATGACCTCGAATCCTTAAATGGATACATAACTTTATTTTGATGTATTACAGGAATCTTTATCAATAAATTTCATAAAATTTCGTCAAAAATTATGACGCGAGGAGCATTTTAAAGACTTGCAAATCTGGAAATTTCTCATTTTGAGAAAAAGTCATTTAAAAGATAATTTTTTATCTACCTTTAATAATTACTACTCTAAAGCCACCGATTTTTCATTTTTCTTTTCACTACACATTTTAAATGCATTTCATTCCAATATTTACATGTTTTTAAAATATTAATACACCCCCCAAACAAATTCCAATTTTTGCTCGTTTTTTGGTAATTTGAAAGTCCACCATCCCCTTAAAAGCTAAAATATGCATCTCCAGAGTACAGCGTACGAGATGTATATTTTTGCTTTTAGCCCCACGTCTTTGGTGTTCTTTATGCCAATTGCCATGCCGTTAAAAATGAAGTAAAATTATTTATGCCTCCCAAATACTATAGTGGCTAGCGTCACGATTTTCCATGGAGTGGGTTCTCTCTCGAATCTCGACTGAACGCCTGTTCACATAGAATCCGTCAGCGTGAGCGTTAAAAATTCCGTTTGAGCTGATTGGCATATGAATGGTTAAAATTTTTACGCCAACGCTCCAAATACTCTAATCTGGAGTGTTACGTAGCGTCAGCGTTAAAAAATTCAACCTGTCGGAGAGCTCGATTCATTGACCACATGATGCGTCAAACCAATCACAGGTCATGTCAACAATCTCGGAGCCAACGTAGTAACGTAACCCAACTCCCCGGATGCAATGTGAACAGGCCTTAAAGCGAGGACATCCTTGTATTGGTCCATTATAGGGAGTAATGTTGGTTCACCTATCTGGTGTTCCCATAGTATAGGAGCCTACAAATTTGTGCTATGGAATGGGCAAATATCGAAAAGACAAGTGTATGCCCCGTTAGAAAAAAAAATGTACATTTTAGGTTCCTGTCTGCTTATTAGTATTCGTTAGGCAGATGTTCATGACGCTCTAAAAACTAATTCACCTATCATTTACGAGGGATGGAACTGTAATAGTGGCAACACTGTTGTAGTACCTTCACGTAGCAGAACCCAGGAAAGCAGCTTAAACCACACGTGCGTCACATACCTGCCTTACCTCAGAGCGAATGCACTCTTCCCTCAAACATCACACGCCTGCACAGTGACAGGATGAACACAACCATGTTTTAGCTACCGGTCTGTCGCACGAAATAATTTGTTGTATCGTACTGATGGAAGGAAAAGGCTTACACGCACACTGTGACTGATGCGTTTGTTCGCTGACGCTGGGAAGTGCCCTACCATCCCCCATGTTCCCCGTACTTAAGTCTCTGTGATTTTTATCTCATCCCCAAGATGAAGGAACCTCTCCGTAGATGCCACCAGAGATTCTGCATGCTTTAGACCGCTTCATTCAAAGGATCAACAGATCAGGCGCTGCCAACGGCATCCTGCAGCTTCCAGAACGTTAGCAACGGGTGCTAAACAATGCTGGTTACTACTTTGAAGAGCTATAAAAGTTTCACTCCTGTATCTCTTCTGTATACTTTGTACATACCTAGTTGCCACTATTAAAGTTCCATACCATGTATATGTTCAAGTAAGCCCTATTTTTCGGATAAATCCCGTTTAAACATTTTTTCTCCAAAGGAGAGGGTCTAATTATGAGTAACTTGTTTAAGCGCTTGGGGTCCAAAGCTTGATTACTTAATGCACGGGTGCTACTTTTCAACGGCTGTTTTCGTCTGAAATCTTTAGGCTTAGAAGTCCTTTTGGAAATTTAAAATGGATAGAAGAAATTAGTTACTGATACTGTGAACCAGTCTGTTCACAGTCTGAACCAGTTAGTTACTGATACTGTGAACCAGATTAAAGCGCAAAGGGTAATTTCATCTGCAATTGCTTAGCATATCGCTCTCGTCTTGTGATGCTATGACTAAAATAAACTAATGTATTAGCGTATTAAAATTTTCTGCCTTTAACATATGTGGCTACATATATCGTGAATACAAAACTTCAGTAGTGAATCAGAAATTACGTCTGTAATTTAGGAATGTTTATATAAGATACGAAATGGTCAGCATTCATATCGTATCACAAAACAGCATTTAATATAATAAAAGTTCTAAAAAAATTTTTCTTCAGCGAAAAATTGAAAAAAATTTGACCTTATAACAAATTTTTTTGATGTGCATGCATGAAAATATGCTATGAAAAAGTTATTGTGATAAATTTTTGCTTCTAATTTTTATTTTCTTAGTTATGCACTGATTTAATTATAGAATAATAAATAATTAAATATTTGTTCCTAATAAATTATTGCCACAAAATGACTTATTTGTTATAGATTGTTTTGTTTAAATATGAACATTTCTGCTGAAAAAAGTACACAATAAGAATAATTTTCCTCCCATTAAATGCTATGTGGGGTATAACAGGAAAGTTTAATTCTCCTAGCATATGTTTCTTTGTAGAGTTCGGGTAATGTTTTGCGTTTTCATTTTATTTTAAGCATGTACTGTTTTCCTCTCATAATCAAATTTTAGTTTAAATATTTTGGTTTGCTTTCTTCACTGCTGAGTTACGAAATTGAAGAAACGTGTACAGACATAACTTTTTATAATAAGAAAAAGTATGGAATTATGGTGTTGTATAGCAGTGGTGTGCAAACTGTTTTCGATCGCGATCCCCTTCTTTCAATAAAAAATCACTCGAACCCTATGAAAAATTTTTGGTAATAGTAAACTTTAAAAAAAAATAAGGAAAAGAAGTTATCAAATGTTGACAAACTATTTTATTGACTTTTGCTGACTATTATAAGAACGTTTGACATCTTATTTAACAATATCATATCCTTTATATAGGGATACGTAAATTTCGTATATAAAATATCGAAATTTCGCAACAAAATAATACAATACATAAAATTTCGCAACAAAATAATACAATACATAAAATTTCGCATTTATTCGCGAAAAGAAATATAAATACAAAAATTTCGCGTTTATTATAAAAATTACAATTTTACTTACTTTGATAGATAAGTATTAAAATTCTTATGTAAAAGCTAACATTGTAGTAGTCTCCACATTGCCTTCTGTCATTAATATTATGTTGTACATACTAAAATATCTCAGCATCTACTCTGTTAACGGGACTATAGAAGCTTTGTGTAGCTGCCTTTGCAAAGTTAAGGTAGCAGCATTTAGTTGCAACTAAAATCTGTATACAGTAGAGTCCCGATAATCCGAACTTTGGTAATCCGAAAGTCCGCTTAGTCCGAAACCAAAAATCAAAAAGAACTAAGGTTACAATAAAACGACAGTGATACTAAGTAATAAAGTATATTTCTGAAAATTACAAGAAAATTCAAAATTAGACAATGTACTGAAATAATTATTACTGAACTCTACGTAGCGTAGCGCTACATCAAATACAGCCACCTCGGCTAGGTGGGATACCCTCTGCTCCCTGTCACCGTCTGCTTTACCTTCACTCTCGTCTGAGACGTTGACAGGTTCTTTCAAAACCTTTTCAACAATTTGCTGATCGTCTAAAATCTTGCACTCTACTGTACTGTACTAGGCAGCGTTCCGCTCTCTTATCACCCATTTCGTCCCGAGATTTGATAAAGTTAGACCAGTGGTTCCCAACCTGTAGAAGACTGCCGACCACTAAGCCAGAAATCAGACCATGTGCGGGCCACCACACCTCACTGACTTGAGGGGGGGACCTTCCCGGGGGGCGAGGTCGTGGGTTATGGAATATCCCTCAGGCAAAAGGGAAACAGGATTAAAGTACTCACGTTCTAATAACAAAATAATTCTGTTAAACTTTTAAGAAATTTTAATTCAACACCTGATAGTCATCGGATATATTCGGCCCATCTAGTCCAATGAATATTGCTTTCAAAATCCCTATTTATTTGGAAACTTTTTTATATAATGGTGCCGGACCATTCCCAAGGCTCTCGCGGACCACCGGTTGGGAACCACTGGTTTAGACAGACATTAAAAAAAAATAAACTGTGTAATCACATGTAATATGTAATGTAATCACATGTTATTACGTAATTTAAATTTATTTTAAGAATGATTTCGCTTAATCCGAAAAATTCGTTAATCCGAAAAGGGTCTGGTCCCAATCATTTCGGATAATCGGGACTCTACTGTAACATCAACGGGAGTCTCTTGGTTGACTACTGTAAGTAGCTGAAATACCCTTCACTTTGGCTCTCAAGAGACGTTCTAAAATCTACTAAATTGCTCCACAAAACTTGATGGTTGATTTTTACAGTTAGATTTTTAGATTCGATTCTGGTACGGACAAACTGTCTGAGTGAAATTCGGAACAAATCCGAAGGAGAGTGAGATTTCTCAGTTAAAGACCTCGGATGTTCTTAGTTAAGCAATTATGTTAATAAATTATCACTATTATTACCTAGTTTCGCTTGAAAAGCCGTTTATCACAGAGTTTTCCCCAAAAAGTAGTAAAGAAATAATTTTCGCATTTATTCGCTCATATCGGCGAATTTCGCATTATCCGCATCTATTTCGTAAATACGAAAATTACGTATCCTTACCTGTATATCTTTTAACATGTAAAATATAACTATGATGAAAAATTAAAAATATGTAATTTAGATTATTTAAAGTATATTTTTTATTAAATAATTCAATATGATACAAATTTGCTTCAAACTACCTGCGATCCCTCCATTTTTTTTGAAAAAAAAAATATAAATTATCACTCTTAATTTTTCAGGGGAACACGGGACACGTTTTCCCACTGTTTTGAGACAGAAATAAGTTAATGCTTATCATACCGTGGGTCGTGACTTACAGTTTGCGTGCCACTGTTGTATACCGTTGTAAACACACTCTTACTCATTGAAAAAATTTTTTTTTGTATTCTTAAATCATTGTGTGCATAGGAATAGCGTCCCCCCGCAAATTAACTTGAAAAAAATTAAAACGTTAATAGAAGTTCAGTTAAAATCGGAAAATTGTAGAATACTTTTTAAAGAATAAAGATTCTGATTATGTCTTTAGCCTTAACATAGTTTTTAAGAATGATATGATCCATGAAAAAAAATCGATGCTATATTTTTTTCTCATTTTATAAATATTACATTTATTTTTCTCATTGTGAAACTATATATACTATTCAAACATCAATTCTGTTACTATTCAATTTAAAAAAAAATCATAACATTTCATATTTTATGGACTGTCCGGCAGTCAGTACGCTGAGGAGGGTGGCTAACTGAATTCAATTCATGCCCCCCCCCCCAAAAAAAAAAAAAAAAGAAAAAATTAGAAGAACTCTCCGCCCATGGCTGTTAATAATTTACGAATTATTATGAATTTTAAAAGAGATTTCCAACACGTGTTGTGCTTTATTAAAACTGCTGCAGCTTCTCAGATAGCAGGAACGTTATTTCGAGAAAAGTATATGTCTTAGATATTATCATTAACATCCGAATTCCTAAATATCAATATATATGTTTCTTATTGAGATTTTTTTTTTTTGCGGAATTGCAGATTTCTTAGTCACTGTTTTAACTATTTTGCTGCGGAGAACGTGGATTTTACACGACCAACTTAAGACTGCTGTGTACTAACCCTATTAGATTCGCTCCCCTTAATGTTAACCTACGGAGAAAACGTGACCAATTATTGCCGACTTGTATTTAAAGATTTTTTTCCTTTTAAATTAAATTGTACTCCGTAATAGAGAAAGAAATTTTACACCTTGGGGCATTTTTCGTTTTTTCAAAAAAGATAAAAATATTTTAAAATTGAAATTATTCGGAGAAAAAATGCAATTCGTGCCCCCCCCCCCCCCCTCCAAAAAAAAGTTAGAAGCACGCTATACCTATGATCGTGTGTGTTATAATTTTTTTTTATTATGATCATTATTTATTAAATTCCCATTGGGTAAACAATGCTTATCTATGTACTTATAGTAGTGAACATTAACTTATTTCTGTCACAACACAGTGGAAAAACGTGCTGAGAATTTTTTTTTTTAGTTTCTGTTATTTGTCTAAGCTTTAATAATCACAGTTTTGCCACACTAATAATACAAGTAACAAAAACTACCTTCGAAAATCCATGCACTATCATCTGAAGCTTCATCCTGTCTTTAATTATTTACCGCTTTCTCGTCAGTGATATGTCATTACAAGATAAGCATTGATGTTTTTCAGTCCTCTAAGATTAAGTGCCTAACCTGTGATGACTCTCTCGACTTATCTAGTTATCAAAACTAGAGGCTATTTCGCCCAATTATCTTCCTACAGCTACTCTGCCTGTTTTTGATGCTGATTAAAAGGTAGCATCTAGCTTTAGCCGACACAGTTATGCGGAGCGGATCTTTGTCCTCTGCTTTAAAAAAAGATATTGAGTTAATCAGGGCCTTCAGGAAGAGTAGTGAGAACTACAGTGCAGGGGCCGGGCCTTCCACTGTAGAATGATATAGCAATGCGTAAAATTTCAGTGATCAGTAAAAAATAAATAAATAAATAAATAAAAAAACGAAAGTAGAAAGGAAAATAGAAAGTAGGGTTGGGGACGAAAAAGCTTCGATAGTTCAAGTAAAAGTAAAACACGGGGAAAAAAATTAAGACGGAGTGCTCCAAGCAAGAACTTGGTCACATGGACCAAAGGGAAATGACTAGCAATAAAGAGGGAAGTTGGGAAGGTGAAACTGATCAGATCCTGGAGCGGTTTCAGGAATGAATCAGAAAGCGAGATGACGAACAATGAAATATTGAGTTCTAAATTGAACGCTGATTTTATCTAATTTTTTAGGAATAAGCAATCTGGATTTCACGGGATCTAGTCCGAGAGTACGTGGTTTTAGAACTTTTCGGTTGTGTTGATTTTTAAAGATTTTATCTAATTATTCAGAAATAAGAAATAACGGGATCTGGTTTTCCCGTGATTTGGTTCAAGAGTATATGTGGTTTTAAAATTTTTCGGTTGTGTTGATTTTTAAAAAAAAACATTTACGATTTGTGAAGACTGGTGATTTTTTAGCACTTTAATGATAATAGTGATTAAAAACAGTTCATTAAAATAAGCTGTGTATAAATTAGGGGAAACAGAGGAAGGTATTTCTCTGAAATCCCGCAAGTTCCATTTCAAAGGATTAGTTAAAGAACGTCAACTGTCTGTTTAGAAATGATATTACTCTGAAATTATTGCCTATTGTATAAAGTTAGCGACACGTTCCGAAAGATGAATAACTCGGGGAATGTGTGATGTGCGAAGAATATTCTACATCCTGCGAGTGAAATACCAAACGAATAAGGTTAAACAGAATGTTTTCGATACACACAACGACATTCTGCTTTCGTTAATAGAATAATAAGGGCCATAAATGCAGGTAATCAATTATTTCTATCCTTTTCCCATATGCTGAAAAAATACACCCCATAGCTCCAATAGAGAGTTACATCACTTTTCAGCAATTAAAAAAAATGTACATACCTGAAATTTGCTTTTTTCCGTGACCGGTTTAGCCCCCGTGTCACTATAGATGATTACATAGTGTCACAAATCAATCAACCTTAACCAACCAATCACTGTTGGTGAGCTTCGACGAAAATGTCGATCACTGTATACATTTCACACGGGATTTTCTCGGTGCTGTCCAGACAGCACTCCCTCACATCTTTTATAAGGAACTATAAGGAAGTCTCAGAAGTTCAGATACCGTAAAAATGAAGATGGTATGGAATGATAGCCGTACAGTTCTTGACCAATGTCTCGATTTGATGAAACTTTCCTGTTCATTTTATTTTAACCATCTAGAATTTTGCATGCAATGCAAGCACATCGGTTACAAAGATAGCCAAAGCCTCACTTTCGATTAACCTATGTGGTTCTTCCTTTCTTTTTATATCTCTAACGGTCCAGGCACATTATAAAGTACGAGGGCTACTTCTGAATAACTCCTTTATTCTCTCTACGTAGAGGTAGACTAACATAGCCCGACTTGGGGCTTCCAAAATAATACACAGCAGTACCGCAACCCGCGGTGCTAAGAAACTAAAGGTCGCAATGAATCCTTCAGGCAGAGTACCCGTAAACCTCGGCTCTGAGCTAATTCTCGAAGTCGTGCAGCCACCTCGGATAAATACCAATACACGCTCTATCAGTTAAACACCGCTATCACCTTCCATCAAGCTTGCCTCGCTCTCTCCGTATCGCTACTAAAGTCTTGGGCTCATGCCAACTCAGCGTGTGCCCTTTAAATAGATCAAACACCTGCGCCGAACTCACTTCGGCTGGCATGTACAGCGCTGCTCCCAGAAATTTGCATCTGAGCAACACGCGAACCCTACAAACCCTGATACCCAGTTTTCAGCGATTCACCATTGTTACCCTGTATCGAGTTACTGCATTCGTTAACCTCACAATTCTGAGCGTGGAAATTTTTTATTTTCAACATCAAATAAATTCTATCTCGTACATCAAATAAATTTCGTACAGTGTTTTATATCGTTTATTCGTTATCACATGTTCAGCGTCAAAGCCATCCACGTTATGTAGTGGTAAACGACACAAGTTACCGCCACGTGGGCCTGCGTTCCAATGTCGACCAAGATATTTCTTTCTTTGGGCTGTCTCCCCATAAAAAGCAAGAATGGTACACAGCCCCATAAAAAAGTAACCAGCAAGTCTATGGTATATGGGCGTTAGTTTTTGGCGGACGACAAAGTTCAGTACGACAGCCGTTGATAGAATTGTTCTTTTACGAGCATCAAATAAGAAAATTACAACACTGAATGTAAAAGTCAAGTCTCTCTAAGTTAAACTGTCACAGGATGAGCAAGAGAAATTATTCTCTACTATTGATTACTGCATTCGAAACTATCCTAATCTATAAAAAGCTCCTAAATTTAACTGTTGTTCGTCAATCTGACAATTTCATGAGCACGTATTGTTTTTATCGCAACATAGAAACATTAAAGTAGGACAGACTCCGATATCCTCAAATTCCAGCAAAATTCATAGCCCAAAGAATTGTGAAAATGTATAAAATTACTTGTTTGCAGGAAATTTAATTAACCGCTTTATAAATGTTATTAGACTAAAACCAGAATTTTTGAAAGATGTTTTTCCGAATATCCATTTTAGGAAACGTCCAGATTTCTTAACTAACCAGTAGCGCAACAGTCCATTGTGGACCAAGGCCTGTGGTGCCCACCTCCGCTTTCTTGACCGTGGGCTTGGGGTGCCATACAGCATATGTTTCGGGCTGGTGGTCAACCTGTCGCGGTACCCCCAGAGTTAGTTCCCAATCATGCTTGATCCTCATTTTATCGACCCACTCAAGGGATGAAAGACATGAGTCGACCTTGCTCAGTCGCTTTGTCGAACCCTAGACCCCAGATTCCTTAAAACTGTTTTATGTGTTATTAAATGGACCATCTCATTTCGATATGGTGCTAATTCAGGTGGATTTTTTTAAGCAACTGCTGTATTGCATACCAGTTGACATTGTAATGCAATTCGGGATAAAAACTCTTACCTTTGTGGGCTAGATGACTGTATTTTGTCAGTCGCTAGTTAAAATTAAGAGAAATTCCGCATTTTGAATTATTTTACCTCCTTGCTTGTCAGATGTGCCTTGCTGAGGAATCCATAACAAGGGCGAAACCAAGGTTGCTGGGTACTCTGGAGGTAATTAACAATAATATTATTGTTAACTAACTAATATACACACACACGCACACACAGTGAAACTTCTTTATGGCGGCTAGTAATGGTTCCGAAAAACGACGGTCGTTATGAGGGGTGGCAGGGGAAAAGGGGTTTCTTTCACAATATTGGCTCTATTCAGTCTTTAATCGGTACTGAAGAAAATATCGCCGTTCAGAGAGGTGGCCGGCTAGAGAAGTTTCACTGTAGTTGTGTTTTTTTAAAGCTGAATGTATTTTAAATTGGAATTAGACTTTTATAAGTAATTAAAACCGGAAAACGGAATTTAGCTTTATATTGATTGTATGTTTTCCCAGCCTTATTGTTATGCTTTAGATTCCCTAGAAATTTTTAATGTCTCGTTCAGAGTGAAATATCAGGTTCAGAAAGAATCTAAATTAAACTCCCCATCCCAAATTGTAAAATATATACACGTGCAAGAATTAAAGGTAAAAAACAGGTCATAGATTTCTATTTTTTTTCTCTCCTTAACAAATGTTTCAAACGTACTCGTTTCTATTGAGGTAAGCGGTAAAAAGTCAAATACTGATAAGTCATCCATAATCTTAAATTTCAAAATTAGTCATCATCTGAGTAATTTCACTTTTCGAATAATACTCACTTCGTAAATATATCTTCTCTCTAAAAAAAGTAAAGTACGCATTAAGTATTTATTACATCTAGAGAGATGATGTCATATTGGGTCAACCAAAGTGTCATTTAAGTTATAAGGTTTATTCTGTAAGCTTCTCTCTCTGTCTACATCTCCCAATATATACTCCTTCCATCCTTCCCAAAGTGATTTTTTCTCCCCACTTGACATTTTATCGCAGAGGAAATCAGTTGTTCTCTCCGTGATTTATGTGTTTCGCTTTGGAAGCTAAAGGTTTCTCGGTTTTTCTTTCTTTTTGAAGTTAATTTCCTGGTTCGGTGATGAGCAATAGCAGCAGTTTTTGTGGCTATCCGATTCGCATAAAATTGAAATGTCTATTTTTTTTCTTTTATTTTACCAAAATCTACGTTCCCGTATTACCATATTTTTAGACTGCCGTCATGCATTTGTTATTTTCCTTATGAGATTCAGATGGAGTGAGTGATACTACTTCGACATAATCATCATAACTGCCTTATTCATCACTATTATTTTTATCAAGTGATCTAACGCTTTAATTATTCAGCTCTGTCTGAGATTTTCTTGTTACCACGTTTTTATTAACTCGCTTTCTTGTTTGTCCAGTACAAATCTTGCGGTCGATTTTTAACTAACTTCCCGACTAGCTAGACGTTTGAAACTTTTAGAAATAGCTCAGAACACGATGACAATGCATTCTTTCAATACTTTTAGCCATCTTTAAGTAGATTTGAATTCATTTTCAGTTAATTTTTTAAAAACGTGGTATATAAAAAGTTCTTTTTATCTTGTAATTAATTATTTTTAAATTGTTTTGATATCTTGATGTATTCATCATCTTATATGCCATGTAATCACAGCTTTTGTGTCGCTAAATTAACCTTTAATTTTGGTATCTAATATGAGATAAGTACTCTTTAAATAATTAAAGAAGTTCAGTTTTTAACAGTATGTTGTATTAAATTTAGAATTTAATTCTAATTTACCTGAAATATAACAGATTTGTTTTACATATATTGTTTAATCCTGTGCTCTAATTTGGTTAAACTGGTTGTGATCTAATTTTTAATTGCCTAAATAGCTTAAACGGGATTCAGGAAAATTGCGCACTTTCCCAAATCCCGTTTACACTATTTAGGTAATTAATAATTAGATCACAACCAGTTTAACCAAATTATAGTAGAGCCTTAAAATGATAGGTAGAACAAAGCTGTTAAGTAAGTTAAAATTAAACTATTAATTAAATAAAACACACTGTTAAAAACACAGAACTTTTAATTATTTAAAGAGTATTTATATCCTATTAAGATACCAAAATTAAAGGTTAATTTAGCGACACAACAAAGCTGCTATTTCAACAATTTTTTACATCATTGATTAATCATACTGGATTCACAGGATCATTGAATTCTTTCTTGATATTAATAACCTTGCAGTGATTTCGTTGAACCATAGAATACTAATTAAAAGCTGTAATGGTTACAAATTTTAAAATTATTTGAGTTATTAATTTTTTTTACAAAAACATTTAAACCATTCTTGGTTTCTATATGTTTTTAAAAAACTTTCTTTATTTGCTTCAAAAGTAGCTTTTAACAATATAGAATCATATACATACTATTCAGCAATATTTCATGTTAATGTTACGTCTTATGATAAAAATAAGAGTGTTTGTTGCCGACAACCATCCATATATATATATATATATATATATATATATATATATATATACACACACACACTCTGTCACAAAAAATATATGCACTGAGAAGGAATCGAGCTACTATCACGAAACTTAACATGTATGTAGTGTATGAGGCCATAAGCAAATGATTGCAAATTCAGAAGAAAAGATCATTTTATTAAGAAGATATGGCATGAAAAAGGTTACAAATCAGTAAGTAGTAAATCCATCTCTGGCAGGTATACAAGCCGAAAAACGGCGTGGCATCGAATCAATGAGGTCACCTATGACCTCCTGCGGAAGATCATGCCATAATCTTTGCTTTGCAGTTAATTCACCAGTATTCCAGGACGGCTGCAGTTGCCTTCCAAGCACGTCCCAGACGTGCTCTATTGGAGAGAGGTTTGGTTACCTGGCAGGCCATGGGAGTACGTCATATCCTTGAAGACATTGTTGGGAGAGTCGCGCAGTACGTGGACGAGCGTTGTCTTCCTGATAAATGGCACCTAGGCGACTTGATAGAATAGGCAGTACAACTGGCGTTAAAATCTCGTCCACGTAACTGCGTGCCGTCAAAGTGCGTTGAAGGACGGCTAAAAGTGATCGTGTGTCCTAACAAATCGCACCCCACACTGTCACACCTTGTTTAATCGCCGTATGCCTCTCGACAACAAATGCCGGATCGGACCGGTGGCCTGGACGCCTCCACACGCGTATGCGGTGGTCATCAGTATTGAGACTGAATCGGGATTCATCGCTGAAGATCACACGCCTCCAGTCGGTCACACTCCAGCTTGCCCGAGGTGGGCAAAAATCCATGCGGGTGTCGATTGGGTGTCGATTGACCCTACACCATCGATTGTGCCAATCGATGGTGTAGGGTCAGTGGTAGGCGTCTTAATGGACGTCGGCTTCTTATACCTGCGTCGGCCAGTCGTCTCCGAATGATTTCCCTTGATACCACCGGATGTCTGAAGGTGGTAAATGGCGTCGAACCGATTCTAGCGACGTTGTTGGTGCGGACGTGGCCGCTCTTATGATTGCGCAATCCTCGCGCGCATTTGTGTTCCTGGGGCGCCCTGACCCTCCGCGATGGTAGACTATCCCTTCCGTGATACATTGTTGCCAACACCGAACAACTACCATATCGCTCTGACCGAGGTGGCGGTCGATACGCCTGTTCGACCTACCTGCTTCTCTGAGGCCTACTATACGCCCCCTCTCAATGTCCGACAATTGTTCGTACTGTCGCCGGTTACGTCTCAGAGGCATCTCTAGTCACAATAACGTCCATCCAAGTCGACAGATTTGTTTGAATAGCCCTATAGCACGATAATCATGCTTTTAAACTCTCCCAGCTGCGCATCTCATATGCGCATATCGCGCTTACCCTTGTCTCATTGGCGTCGAAATTTTAATCATTTGCATGTCTCTTACCAGACTACATTTCTGCCAAGTTTCGTGATAGTAGCTCGATTTCTTCTGGGTGAATATAGTATATTTTTGTGACAGAGAGTATTTTAAGAAAATAATTATCGTTCAATTTGAAAATTTTTGGACTCACAATTTTTTTTCCTAACGGAAGATAAGAGATAAGAGAACTACAGAGTTATCTTTCAAATTTTAATTTGCTTTTTCTGCAAAAGTTTCTTCTGTCAAAACTTTAAAGGAAATATTGTAATTACAGATCAGCAGTAAAAATAAAACGATTTCCATTATTATCCGTAACTAAACTTATCTACTTCATTAGGGCAATGTCGCTTTCTAATCTGGTTGTACAGAGAGGATATATTTAAAATTCAGTTTTCTTAATTTCAGTTCACGTTTCCTCAGCATTTACCTTTTATAAGCTCAGCCATTTCTTTCTGGTAGCGAGATAGTTAGGATTGTAAATTGTTTTTCATGGTCTTCAAAATATCCTGGTAGATTATCGAACAGTTATCTAAAACCAAGATATGGTGCTTGCGAAATATTTGTACTTTAAACCTGAATACATTTACGCAGACATATTTTTATTTCCCCTTGAAGAAAGGTATTTTTGTGAAATCTTAATAAATTCTTCCACCTCAGCTTTAAAATTTTACTTTTAAAAACTACTAAAATATTTCAATAAAGCTAAATGTTTTAAAATTATGACCTTTTTGAGTGTAATAAATGAATAAACTTTTAATACTGCTAATTGTGATTTATAATGCATCTGTATTTCAACGTTAGTACCTTTACATGGAAGAAATAATTCTACTCTCCATTTTGAGTCGAGTGCTTTAGTGCATTAGACAGTTCCAGAACAGGAATGGCCAACTGGAGACCCGTTTGCCGCATGTAGTCCATCAGGACTTTTTAACCGGCCATCGGCACTACAACAATTAAAAAATAATACTGTTATGTAGAATACGAAATATTTCAATCACTTGTTCTAAGTCTGGCAACACTTAAGTGCGAATGCACCTTTTCCAACATGAAACATACTAAGTCCAAGGAAAGAAGTAGGCTTACAAATAAAAACTTATCTCACCTCAGTGTTTCGTCATATGAAAGCAACCTTGATTTTGCTGCCTAGCTGCATCAAGTGATTTAAAAACAAGTGCATTTGAAAATTGCTACTTTGAAGTTATTAATTTAAAAAACGTTTGATTTTACAAAGTTGCGTTTTTTAATTTTCGCATTTTTTACAAAACATACATTCATTTTGATTTCACCAAAATTAATTTTTCACTAAGCAAACATTTTTATCACGATTTCAGTTTTCTGAAAAATCAATATTAGTTTCTCAATATTTATAATTCCGTCTTTTTTGAAAACTTTGTATTTATCTGTATTTTAAATAATTTAAATTTTAATATTTAAAATTATTTTAGAATTAAAATATTTAGTGCAGCATGCAAATATGATATTTAATGATATATATATATATATATTTTTTTTTTGAAGTGGCTCCCGGATTATTTTGAGTTGACCACATCTGCTCTAGAATTTGAATTCATTTACATTCACTTGTGGAGTCCAGGGCGGAAAAGGAAATTGCCTCCTGTGCAATTAATAACTTTCGAATGCGAAATGTCCCGTAGTTACGAAAAAAAAATCTTAACTATTGCACCTTGCTATAGTTTTTATTAACAAATTGTAACTATCGTATTTTGCTTGTAATTTTTAATTTCATGCACAGGTTCTTTCAGGACGGGAGTGTTTTTATTATGTCAAATTGAACTAAGTGCTGTTCTCAAATACAGTGGCAACGATTAACCTTTTTAACGATTTTATTGAATATTCATATCATTCATCGTATTATACAGAGTGTCCGGGCTAAAGGTATCCAAAAGTCATGACTTATTTTTACGGAACTACCCATTAGAATATTTTTAAAAAATCTATACTAATATATAAAGAGAGAGAGAGCGGATTTTGTATGTGGAGGGTAATCTCCGGAACCACTGCACCTATTTGAAAAATTCTTTCACTGTTTGAAAGGTACATTATTCCAGATGGACATAGGCTATATATTATGTATATCGGATCAGTAGAAAGAAAATTAGGGGCCTAAATGTTGACCTTTACAACTTTTCCTTTGTCAACCATAGTCAAGTAACCATAGCAACACATCAAACTATATTTTCGTGTATTTTCTAGTAGTAAAGCATTTAATATTTTAAAAATTCAATTGGAGGAGGTATTGATAAATACAAAAAGGATTTTTGAAATTGGCAACGTTTAAGGGATTATTGAAGAAAATTACATTTCGAACTACTCTTTTTATTGGACATTTAAGGTAAAAGTTTTACAACTTATTGGCTATCAACTGGAAATTTATTGGTATAATATTACAGAACTTTATTTAACTTATAAACTTTATGTTTTTGAATTTATGTACAATTTTATACATAATTTGCGTAAATCGAACTTGAATTATTGAACTTTATTGAAAAATCAATGTGTTTCATTCAAACTGTGAAATTTACTGATTATTTCTAATAGGCCTATGTTTGTTCCTTTATAAGTGAAAAAGTATTGCTTCAATTGAGCTGAAATTTTGTATAGGTATAGTTGATAGTTCAGATTAAAACATAGGCATATTATTTTGTGAAAATCGGGCCCCGGAGTATTTTTAATCAATGTTTATTGATTTTGCCCCTAAAAGTTGCTTATTTCGACAGCTTTCGCAGCTGTCCTCGCTGACAGCGAGACTATGGGGCCGAATCGTACCAAAATCGCCACGCGGGTGGCCCCGGACACGATTCAGTGCCTGACGTAGCCGGATTTTTGAATTTTGAATTTTAAAAAGTTATTAAATTTTTTGTGCCAATTTTGGTGCTTTTTTCGCGTTTTTTTTTTTTTGTGTGTGGACTCTGTAGCGGATAGGCTATGGGGCCGAGTCGTATCAAAATCGGCATGCGGGTGGTCCCGGACACAATTCAGTGCCTCATGTTACAGTTTCCAATAAAAATTTCTTTTGCCACCACCATCAACAAATCCCAAGGTCAAACATACAAATATATTGGATTTGACTTACGGGAAGATTGCTTTACTCATGGACTCTTTAATTATATGTTGGTCTCTCTAGGTCAGGAAATACGGAGAATCAATTCATTTTAAAACCTCAGAAAAACGAAACAAAAAATGTGGTATACCATAAAGTTTTAAAATTAATTATACCTACCTAATATCTACTTAAAATAGATAATTGTTCAACCTGGACAAAGTCCGGTCTGGTCGGTAGTATTTAAATAAAAAGAGCATCTCACCAAGTTTTAATGTCAATCATAGACTTCGAACATAGTATCATAGATTTCGATGTATGCAGCTTTCGTAGCACGATAAACGTCTAGATGGTAATTCAGTTCTCTCCAACTGTTTCGTAGCATATCAGGAGTTATTATATGAATTACTTGAATGATACGCTTCTTCAACTCATTAGAAGTTTCAATTTTTTTGTTTATACACAACGAATTTAATGAATCCCCAAGCAAAAAAGTCTAATAATGCTCTGATATGCTACGAAACACTTGAAGAGAACTGGATTGCCATTTAGACGTTAGTCGTGCTACAAGAGGTGCGCCCACATCGAAATCTATGATTGATATTAAAACTTGGTGAGATGTTCTTTTTATTTAAATAATTTTTTAAAATATTCTAATGAGTAGTTCCGTAAAAACAAGTCATGACTTTTGGATACCTTTAGCCCGGACACCCTGTACTATATCGATTTCATTTTTGACATAAAATTCAATAACTTATCCTGTGAGTGAATTATTTAAATATTTATTTAAATTTTGCTTTCACGAACACCCCAATGTACTATAATTTATATTTATGCTCTTATTTTTTAAAGTTTCAATATTTGAGGAACTGCTACTATTCATACAAAACCTAGAAATGTATTTGCTATTTAAGTATCTTAAGAACGTATACATTTCTGGATTAGGTTTTTACCACTAAACTAGTCTCGGTTAAAAATCTTCCTATTTTCTCTGTTTCGTAACTTACTGCAAGAGGCAACGAAATTCCATTTTCGCCCATGCATATTTCAAGTTCAATTTTGTCATAAAATCCTTCAAAAGAACGTGTTTGAGTGTCTCGAAGTTCAATGTCGTAGCTCATTCATTACGATTCTTGACCTTTCATCTATCGACACATCCGCGTGACGGATAATTTAAATAATTCTTAAGTGGCCATTTATCCTTAAGGACTTATCCCACTCCTGGAGTTTGAACAGCTGTGTCATTCGACTAAAATGGGGAGTGGGATCACGTCTCAAATATCAATACCAACGAGTGAGAAAGACGTCTTTGTCAGTTGTGGCCAGATATAACTATTCTTATACCTATAAACGACGAGAATTTCATGTTATTACTCTAAATAAAAAGTTATTAGGTCTATTATTAAAATTAATTATGGTTAATTAGGTCTATTATTAAAAAAGGTGCTATAATTGTGGTATTGTTTTACACGATAGTGAGCCAAAAAGTTGTAGTAAATTATATCCACTAAAAAAACTTTTAAAAAGTAAAAAAACGCCAAGCTTCAATACAAAAGATATGACTAAAAAATGGTGTGATATCAAATATCCAAGCTTATTAAGTTCTGGTACTTAATTTCCTAATCACGAATTTTTCACATGTAAGTGAAATGGTTAAGCATGACTTGTTGATAGAAACCCTTCTTCCCTAGACCAAACTCATGATAACCTGTTTCTGAAAATTTAAGTTTTGAATATTTATGCATACCAGGCTTGTCGGCCGTCTTTTCGTATTTGGAATAAATAAATTTTGTCTGTTGAAACGTCGAAAGTATGTTATTTAGTTGTATAAATTATTCATTTTAGTTATTTATGCAAAAATGTGAGTCCTATCATTTGGTTACTTTTAAAAGGAATGTAGCAGAAATTTTAAGATTGTCACAAATTATTCTATAAATTTCAAATTTCTTTTCACCTTACATTTGGGCAACTTAATTCCAAAGCATGATATTCATATTTTTTGTTGTTTAATGCAAAATTTTTCCTTTTGGGGATTGACAACATTATTTATTATTTTTCTTTCTAGATAACGGTTTGTTTTGTTTGACATCATGCATTAACTTCAAATAGAAGACAGATTAGAAATTCTAATATCCCATTAAAAATCTGTTAAGAAATGCAATTGAGTCCCAGTGCTTAATAAAATCGGATATAACACCATTTTTTGTAGTACCTTATGTTGGAATGAGGCTGTTGAATCTTATAAACATACTGTCTAACAGAGCACCGAAGTACGCAGTTAAAATCTGAAATTGATGTTTTAAATTCACATTAACTATTTATTTATTTATTCATTCATTTTGGCTTTCTGTTATTTTAATGATTTTATTTTTAAGACGGCCGCCAAGCCTGGTATGTATAAATATTTAAAACTTAAATTTTCAGAAACAGGTTATCATGAGTTTGGTCTAGGGAAGAAGGGTTTCTATCAACAAGTCATGCTTAACCATTTCACTTAGATGTGAAAAATTCGTGATTAGGAAATTAAGTACCAGAACTCAATAAGCTTGGATATTTGATGTCACACCATTTTTTAGTCATATCTTTTGTATTGAAGCTTGACGTTTTTTTACTTTTTAACGTTTTTTTAGTGGATATCAGTTATTTTTTTTAAATAGGTAAAAAACCACTCACAAACTGGGCTTTTGTAAGCAAACAATTGCCTGATACCTGGAGTCTCATCATCAGTTACAAATGTGTCACTTTTTGAACTTAATTAGAGAACTTTTTGTTTTTCGAATCTCTGTAATAGGCCCGGTTGTTTTTTTCGTATTAATTGTAATTCGGATGGCATTTTTCTATTCTAGTCAATCTTTATAAACACAATGGGAAATATCGTACTAAACACTATTTATAGATAACTAGCTGTTTGCCCGGCGTTGCCCGGGTATTTATTTATCTCAATTTTTTTTTATTGCACAGGAAAAGGAATGCATTCTACAAATAGTATAAAATTTAAGTAATTTAATTTACAGGTATTTAAAAGTAAATACAGTATACAAATGATAAAGTAAAATTACAAATTCACTCTATTATTAATTTAACTCAAAACTTGATTATAAACAACATTTTTAATTTCCTATATTTCCCTCAGTGACTCCGAAACTATGGATTCGACACTACTCTCGGTCATTTTGGACATTTTATATTCACCCTTTCTTCCCCCGCCTCCCCCCAATACTGAGGAGGGCTGAACTCTCACTTAAACGGCATCGGGAGTGTCCTTATTCATCTCAGCGACCCCGAAAACTACGGATTCGACACTACTCTCGGTCATTTTGGACATTGTATATTCACCCTTTCTTCCCCTCCGCCTCCCCCACCAATGCTGAGGGGGCTGATCTTGCACTTAAGCGGCGTCGGAAGTATCACTATTAATCTCAGCGACCCCGAAAACTATGGATTCGACACTAATATTAGTCGTTTTCGATTATTTTCATATGTGCCCCCTGCCCCCCCCTAGGGATGCTAGGGGTGTCTCCCCCCCGCCAGTGTTTTCCACGGGAGTGAGAACAACATCTGTATAAAATTTCATATCAATCAGATGGACCGTTCGGAAACGCATAAAGGACACACACACAAACATTCTCTTTTATATATATAGACTAGCTGAAAACCCGCGCTTCGCTACGGAGTACATTCAAATTAAATACAACGGTCAATGTATGCAATTAATGCCAAAATATATATATATATATATATATATATATATATATATTTATAAAAAAATCGTAAGGGATATTTATTTTTTTTTGGATAATATCCAATCGTCTGCTGCATTAGAAAGAAAAAGAATACCATTTTTGTCTATTTAGTTGTTATGCACGTGACGATAAATTTATTTAAAGTACCAGAAAAAGAAATCACGTGATCAACATTTAATAAATAAAATTCTAGAAATTAATCTTTAAAAATTCACCAAAAATCAGAAAATCAAGGTAAAGGTTCGAAAAAGATTTCATTTTGAAGGAATTTTTATGATCTTTCTCGTGATATAAATTTTATAATCCGCAATGTATTATTTTAAATGCAAAAGTAAAAAAAGTTTAAAAAACAGCTTAAAAATTTAATTTAAAAAATCTAAGAAGAATGTTAGAAAAATCTTTCTTAGTGCACCCCTACACTATTAGAAGAATCGCCATGCAAAATTTCAGCCCTTTAGGTCCAGCGGTTTGGTCTGTGCGTTGTATGTCAGTCAGTCAGTGAATGAATGAATGAATGAATGAATGAATGAGTCAGTTACGGAACTGTTTTATATATATAGATTAATCATTTGCTATATGTATATTTTGTATACGTATATGTATATTTTATAGAGAAATTAATATTTCTCTAATTTGCAAATCCACGTGGTTGTAGCAAAAAGTGAAATATGAATAATAATTAATCCTTATTATTTGAATTCAATCCTTAGTATTTTCTATGGACATATAAAACAAACAAACAAATACGGGCACACATATACAAAATAATTAAAAATTCTCCAGAAGGAAAAGAAGTCTTTTGCGGGAATCGACCTCGCGCCCACAGCGTGGAAGGCTCATATCTTGTCCACTCAGCCACTGGGTGACAATCGCTAGTTTTCTATGATTGAACGGTTGGGAAAATAGCGGTATTGCTGAGTAATAGTTGCCATTTTGGCAACCATTTGCTGAGTAATGGTTACTATCGCCCTGAGATGCTAATTTTACAGTTTTATGCTAATTAAACATAGAAATATTTATTTTTTTAACTGAAACATATAAAAGATTTTAAGTTAGCGAATAACCTATAGAAAAAAACCAAGCCTCACTCGAATCTGTTGAATATTAAACTCTATAGGTCTTCTTAAAATGTTGACGAAATAATTCTTGGCGCGAACTCGATTCTAGCAAAATCCCTAACTTTGCGGAAAATTAAAAATTCCGCATTTCGGTTAATTTTTAACTTTGAAAGTCCATTTTTATCTCAATTTAAAATACTCGCTGATAAGATTCTTCTACTTTTTGTTTTAATTTTGTACGATGCTTTGTTCATTCAGAATTTTATAATTTATGCAAACTGCTTTAATATGGGGAGAATAGGAGCAAGAGGTGCAGAGTATATTAAGCAGTACAGCGGTCTGAGGAATTTTTCTACTTGGCGCGTTTATTAATTTGGCGTTTTTTTGTTTTTTTTTAGCTTGGCGTTGCAGGTCGACCGCCCTGCTTGTTTGTACTAGTATATTAACCCCCGTCAAAAATGACGGAATGTTGATCAGCGTTTCCTTCTCATAAGAGTTCATACAAACAAACAACAACCAAAAAAAAAAAAAAGCATGAAGATTAAATTTTTGAATGTAATGAAGAAAAATTTTAAACATATACTACGATGAATACAGGTACATAATGCTATATAGGTTCCAGAAAAATATAATTTTCCTTTAAGTGTAAAATTCTGCATCAATATTAAATAAATAAAAATACAAAAAGTTAGCCAATTAAATAACACAGCAATGCAATTAGCAAAGTGAAACACAATTTAATTAACATTAAAATTAAATATTAAAAATGTAGTTATTTAAAGGGAATATGAAAAACCATGGAGTAGAATGAATTCGAAATTGAAGTGAATGACTCAATTGAATAAATGATTCTTTTCAATGGATATTTTAATTTGAAGATATTTCAAAAACTAAACGGTTTTGAGCTAGGGTGTTCAATTGAAATTTTCATATTTTTTAAAGGGCTTTCAAAATATGTAACTTTTGTGGTATTATTTTTCAAGAAAAATTTCAGAAAGTGGCGTCGGAATGTTAAGATGTTCCCGACTTGGTCCGTCCCGGAATGGTTACCTACACTTTTCTACTCTAGGCTTTTATATAAGTAAAGATTACCGATTATGCAAACAAAAGTTTCGATAATATACTGTGGCGTCACGACAAGTAGTAAGGCTATTCTCTCTGAGGCATTTTGAAGAAATTTCACAACTATTGATCCATACCAAAAATGACAGAGTTTTAATTAACAAACGAAGGCAAAATTTTTAAAACAAAAAAACAACAATTTATTAACAAAAAAATTAAACATTAGACATTCTCGACATATTCACTTAATTTATTTGCAGATTTGCAGTGCGCGCTCCAGGGCCCATTCCGGCCCAAGAAAAACAGGAGCCTCACAAAAACACAACCGCTCGGGTCGATGTTCTACGCCGCTCTCCCCAATGTCTGGATTTTGCAGAAGGGGTGGAGGAGCCGCCAGATTATCGGCTGACAGTTTCTTCTTAGTCGCCGAACTTTACTACATTCCAGGACGTTAAGATGACAGCTTTAGTGGCTGCCTCTGTGTGGGAAACGGTTTTTAATTCCCCCACGTGTTCCGAACTGGTGGAACCGAACAACACATTCCTTGAAAAACACGCAGCTGTGTTTTCTAAGCGCTTGTGGGGTCTCGGGAAAAAATAAGACCCTATTTCCAGTACGCTACAATACCCTTCTATAAAATACTAAATCAAAATATCAGTTACTTTCCTATTAACAATGTAAAAATTTATAATAGTTTTCGGTATAGTAGGCCGATTGGTCGCTATATTTTCAATTATAATATATCTAAAAATTTGGTTAAAGAAGCTCCAGGAAAATGTAAGTGTATTAATAATATGATTGGTTACAATGAACACTACAGCCAAAACACTAACATAACTGATAATACTGCGCTGTCAAATTTAATGAATAATGGTACAGGCTTTCGTTTTGGTTACAAAAAGAACGTAATTCAAATTTTCAAGCAAAATCTTGAGCAATTTATTTATAAGACAGCTTTGACTAATAGTATGCCGATTAGTACATTTGAACATTGGAAACATCATATTATTAATGATTTTAAAACAGCTTATCTAAGTTTAAGGTACAATGATAAACTAATAAGTTTTAAAAATATGATACCGCCTATTAAAGCTTTACAGTACCAATTTGCCATAACTTATGTAGATAAAGTTTCATCGAATTATGCATTTATATGTAAAAAACTATATTGTGAAAGCTTAATTAAATGCTATATTGATAACAAGATATATCATAAAACGTACCCTGAACCGAGTACTATACAAAATCGTATAAAGGCATTATATCGCCGTGCAGGGTATGAAATTAAAAACATTAAATTCCCTTATTTAGTATTAATCTCTAAATTTCACAAGTCTCCAGTTAAATTTAGAACTGTTACTGTAGGATGCAATACTTACTTAACTCTAGCAAATAATAAACTTTTAAATCTTCTAAAAATAGTTTATAAAAGCTTAATTTCGGAAGGAAGTTATTTCATAAATAATAGCTATGAGGTAGTAAAACAACTAAAAGGTAAAGGTGGTATCACTGGATTAAAAAGTTATGATTTTACATACCTGTTTAACTCTATTGACTTGAAGGACCTATACAATATTATTCTTGGTTTGTTTATACGAACAGTATGATTTAAAATCTTATATTTCCATAAGTAAATACCGTGCACTTCTGGACCTAGTCCTGTACGAAACTATACTGTATGACGGAAATTGTTTCTATAAACAAATTCAAGGTATTCCTATGGGAGGTGGATATTCATCTGCATTAGCAGACATCTACCTTCATTTCTATGAACGAGGTGTCATGATATTAACTGAACTACTGTACTTCAGATATGTAGATGATATACTGTTTTGTTTTAACGATAATTTAACTTCTTTAGAAATTAATTTTTATCCAGAAAATCTTAATTTGGTAGAAACTGAAATAGATAATAAAGGCAATTTGGTATTTTTAGACTTAAGTTTGAAAGTAAATAAACAAAATAACGTCTCGTTTTGTCTTTATGATAAACGAGATCATTATAATTTTAATACCGTTAGGGTTATGTCTTGGAATAACGTTCTTCATAAAAATATAAAAAACGTAATGTAATAATAAACCAGTTAACGCGATGCCTACGCTTACATTCAAATGTAATAAACATGGATTTTAGAATAAAGAAATACATAAAATTAGCTTCTGAACAGGGTTTCCCTATTAAATTCATTACGTCAATCTTAACGCAGTTTTTTTAATCTAAATAATACAGTTTGTAGGCAACGTTTCATCTTATAAATGGAAACAGTAATACCCTATTTTTGACTATAAAAGTGTGTGTGTTGGTGAGTCGTGACGCCGGCTTGGTGAGGTGGTATGTCCTTAAATGTATTGATGTATTTTATGTTTATTTTTATTTTTATTTATTTAGTTTCTTAGCGTTTTAATTAATATTATTTAATGATAACCTATGGTTTAATTTGTTTGTCCCACTTTAATTGTTTTCACTCTTTTTTTATCTATAAGGTTTTGGTGTTGTAGCCGACCAGCGGGAGTGTTTTCCGGAAATAAAACATGTTTAACCGGGAATGGGGGGTCACAACTCCCTCCAGTCATCAACTATAACACCTCCATTTCCTTTCTGATTTAGTACTTATCTATTTTACCGTATTGATATCTGGGTTTACTGTATTATTATGTCTCAACTTCCCCTATAGTTTGTTATTTTTCAACTATATATATATATATATATATATATATATATATATATATATATATATATATATATATATATATATATATATATATATATATATATATATATATATATATATATATATAGGGGAATCTCGATCGATCGTTCCCCGAATGATCGTTTTCTCGTATGTATCGTTTATTTCACCCAGTCCCGAATAAATTCCATAGAAAACAAGCAAAAACAGATCGCATGGATCTTTCCTCGATCCATCGTTTCCCCGCAATATTCGTTCAGAATATCGCAGCTTATGTATTAATTTATCGGATCGATAGTTTTTTCATCATAACTGAACCTGAAATATAAATGTCTGGATTGAATTAGAATGACGCTCTAATTAAACAATGAGCAGAGCATTTGAGATGTACG